>JADANM010006502.1:2885161-2917335 GCA_026213755.1 Eurema hecabe
TAAAAAAGATCGTATATTCTTATTCAACTTTGAATATGGAACGAGAAAAGGCGTCGTTAAAATTAACATCGAGAATATTCAGTTAATTATCTTCGATCTTTTGAAGCTGTTACTGTTTAAAAGATATTGGCAACTAAGAAAATTTACATTTTAATACGTATATTTAAAAAGCATACCAATTTCGACGTTAATAGACAAACTATTACTTAATCGGAAAATTACTTATGCATGCAGAATTTGTTCATTTTACTCAAAAAATACGTATTTAGAAGTAAAATGAAAGAGGTCAAAGTTTAATAATATATCTATAGCTTATAAGGAAATGCCATTTGTGTCCTTAGAAATAAAACATGGTTTATATTTTTTTATTACGTTATGCCAGCCATCTTAACTAATCCGTAACGTGAAAAAGGTTGCAAGGACTGTAATAACCTCTTTAATACGTCCATATAAGTATCTATGCTTCAAATCTTCTAAACCACGTGTTGGTTCGAAAATCGATACTAATTATTGTAAGTACTATTACGCATTACAGAAGGCCGATTCTCAATAAGTAACGAACAACGTTCGTTTAATTAAAAGTCAACACGCACCTCGTTTAGCCTAATCTAATTTACATTTCATTTAGCAATGATATGATAATGTTTCTTAAGAAAGTTGCCGCTAAGCAAAATTCGATTACCATATTCTTAAAAAAAAGTTACAAAGTTTCATAAAGATTGATTTAAATTGCAAATTATGTCATGGATATTGAACATTTCTTTATTTTAACTGTTAAATCATTTTCAGTTTGGCGTGATTTAAATGTATTGTAAGCGATCTTTTGCCTTTGTGAAATCGGAGATATTAAAATTTAATATTAAAAAACGCTTTTAATCAAATGCGAAATATTTATATTAATTTTAAAGAATACGAAAATATTATCTGAATATAACTATAAGGTCCTATACATATGGTTGTCTGGAAGAAATGGCTTACAGCCATTAGGCCATTTACCTTTTTTGTATACGTATGTTAATACATGTAATAAAAAATTATTATTATAAATCAATAAATTAATAAGGTATTTAAAAGGTTATAAAACTCAATAATCATTAAACTTTATTCATAGCTGGTAATATTCTATAACTTTTTCATTGCTTAACGAATGATAAGTTGGTTCAACGTGAACTTTGCTCGTAACATCCTCGCATAATAGTTATTAGCAAAAGTTACGAGATATTGATATATTTCTGTTAACAGTTTTTCTGGAAGGTATTCCAATAGGGAATAATCACTAATTAATATTTAGTATTTTTCTTTTGTCCAGTAATTATTGGCTTTTTCTCGAGGTTATCACCTCCTGAAATGTTACTAGTCATATTGTTTAGTAAGGTTTATGCTTGATAATTTTTATAACGTGTAATTCTTGTTATTAAAATTTGTTGTAAGCAATCATTTTTATTTAAATTGTGTTAAATAAACGAATTCAATTAAACATATTATGGTTATATGGTATATTTGAGCTTTTGTTAGCTATAAATTTAATACGTAATTTATTATTTCTATAAAATCATTTATTTAACGATAAGAAATAACGATTTTATTTCATTTCTATGTTCCTTTTCTTTTTTATGTTGAACCTAACCTGCCTATAAAGTAAAATTCACGATTAACTTCAAACCCTTAAGTTATCCTTAAGCCCTACTTAAACTTGAAAGTCCTCAACTTTTCTCATCACGTGTAAGACAGGTAATTTTTATGGATTTATATGGTATCTTTTTGCCAATATACTGGCTACATTGACACTGAATACAATACACGTTATTTATTAATTGATAAGAAAACTTTAACTGACAATATTGCAAATGTTAATTAATTTTAAGTATTAATTTTGTACTAATTCATTCGCCACTAAATAGAAATTAAAATTTTAATTTAAATTTATTTCTCTGTTTCAGGAGTTTGAAATATGACTGGCCACAAACAATTAAAAAGCGGATTTTTTGAATAAATAATAAAAATCAAATAGATGCTTTTTGAGGAATGTGATTTACGATATTACCTATATTGGCAGCTTAAAAATTGTCTTCATACAAAGTATATAAATATTATCAAATAATAAATTGTATACAAGTTTTTACTATTTCATGAGTTCGGAATGTAATTTTAACTTTAAATACTTAGTGATAAATAGCTGGCCATAGGCCATAAATAAATTACTTTTGAAACTAATTAATCTTCAATAACGCCTTTTTTAATCCAGGAATATAGCTTTTTACAAAGTATTATTAATTGGCCACAAACAAATTCAATTAAAAAAATATATGTTTTAAATAAAGAACAAGTTCTACTATCGCCTGTGTTTATAAGGAGTATTATAAAAGGAGTTTTCATATACAACTTTTTACGACTTACCTGTCGATAGAATCAACGGCCGACGTTGTCAGTGGGACTCCAACAAGTGTTGTGTCGCCCGCCTTACGAGGGCTTATATACGCGAACACGACCGCTCCGCCCAAGCCCGCCTACCTAATCAACGAAATAACATAGTTTGCATTCCAATTTCCACAATCAAAATTAACTTTTTTGTACATTGATATTTAATTTTTTTATAGATAAAAAGTAGTATAAGATACCCTTTAATTTAATTTTAAGTGATCGATTTTTATATAATCTGAAAGCGATCGTTTTATATATTTTTTAAGGAAATAAATTCAATATTACAAGCAATTAATTAAGGACATTAGAACACATTCCAATTTAGTATTTTGCAAACTAGGAATTAATATTAAAAATCGAACTTATTTTCCTTGAAGCAGAATACAGCCTTTATAGTCCTTTAAATTTAAATCAAAGAAAATACGAAATATTATTTCTTAAACAATTAATAAAAAAATGATTTCAAAAGGTTACTTATTTGGAAATATGAAAGCAATTCTGAAGATTCGGGGTTGATTTGCGACCAGTACCTACCGTTATCCTTCATATTGATAGACTCGTTATGGGCGGCAATCGCTTTTATTCACTTCGTAAGTAATTGTGCTTTACCAAAAATAAGAATTGTTGATTTATTTTACTAATACGATCTTATTATAAATGTTGGTTATATATGTAATGTGCAAAGGTATTCTTAATTTATTAAGCTGTCGTAATAATTACTATTATACGTAAATAATAATAGCTATCATGTGCCTTGATAATTTTTATGATATGTTTATCGTAAAATTCTCAAAAGATTATCTAATCTCAGCATTTAACTAAGTAATGTTAGTTTTTATATAAAAATACATCGTATATGAATTAAAGCTTAATAATCTACTTGTTTTTATACTGTACTAGCCGACCCAAAGCGACTTCGTTCACGCTGTACTGATCCTACCCGGAACCTATTATATTATTATTATTATATATTATTATACCGTTTTTCTTTGCCTAAAAACCATCCTCGTACATCCAGGAGTATTCTAAAAAAGAAATTATGTAAATCGGTTCAGCCGTTATCGAGTTATGCGCTTACCAATACATTTTGCTATTCATTTTATATAATATATATCTTTTTAATTGTTATACCCTAAGGAAGATTCTATACACCGTGAGAGCTGCACACATATGATTTTATAGAAAATATTGTTGTGTAGTTCAGACATTTATTATCATAAATAAATAATTAAGGGTCTATTATAGTGCGACCAAAAGGATTTTCAATATTTTTGAGGTTGTTTATTTGATACTTAATAATATTACACAAAGATATATAGAGAGCTATAAATTCACAAAACAAATACAAGAATTGTCCATGTCTGGACTGTGTCATGTCTTATTCAGTGGAGGGATGTAAAGTTTTTACAGCTCTGTGCATAATACGATTTAAAATGAGCTATTATTTATTTGTATGTCTTATGTATAATACTTACAAAATAGACAATTTATAGCGTTATTTTGTATGAAAAGGACTAGTACCATCTCATATAAAACCTGTGATAAGAAATGGCATATCATCGGACATGTCATTATCATTATTATCATAGTAGAAAATTGTATTATATGAAGTAGCTGAGTTTAATAATTTAGCGTTTAGCATGAAATTTAACATTCATTAACATGTTATTTACAATTAATAGTGTTTGTAAGGTATAAATAATTGAAAATAACCAAAAAAAGAAATGCATTTAGTGCAGTGATAAACCATACTAAAGCCATTTTTTTCCGATTGTATAAAACTTTAATCGTGGACATTTTTATAGAATAGCGGAAAAATTTGCAGGAGTCATAAGTACTTATCTCCGCCCATAAGCTTTCGCAAGAGACTCACGTATATGTTGCCGGAACTTGAGGAAGATGTAAGCTCTTTTCTTAAAATTTTGAAGGTGGTAATTATCTGGAAAGACTCCTAATGGAATCTTGCCGCATTTTAATAAATAAAAACTAATATGCTGTCTATTATAGAATGCATGCGCTATGAATAGGCCATTATTGACTCTACTAAAATAACTAGGCTTCACTCTCGCGTTAAAAATAAAAACAGCTAAATTTGCTACAACCTGCAGTCTACACGAGTTGTAGCAAATTTAAAAAGTCTACGCAGTTCGGTTCACGTAATGTTTTGACCAACTCAGCCGTGTAACTCGTGACTAAGGTTTTAAAATCCCCAAAACAATCCGTACTTAGCCTGACATTGTAGTTTTAATAAATATAGATAGATAGATACTTACTCTTACGTTATAGACATAATTCATAAATAAATGAAATAATTATCTGTCAACAATTAAAGTGCTTAAAAAGTTCGTTTTCGCGATGCAAAAATCTGAAATCAATAACGATAACGAACAATAACGTAAGTAAGATTTTTGAGGTTCATATTTTCTTCTCTTTAATGAGCTGTTTACAGTTACATTGTAAGCGATAACTATTTCTATGATACTGTTCTTCATAATAAGTAATAACCAACAATGGTTACTTCTGTACTACATCAACGCTAAGTTTGAGAGAATTCTGGATTTTTGTTCTTCTACGCAAGAACTGCTTAATAGATTTGACTGATATTTGATATATGTTTAGTTAACACTTTGAATGAATATATGGAATACTTTTAATCCCGGTATTACAGGTATGGAAACTACGAGATTAAAATTTCGTAGCAAGAAATATTCGCGGTCGAAGATTCCATCCTATAGGTATTTCAACAGTACTATATTAATCGTCAAAAACCTTTAGCGGTGAACGAAACCTGCGCAGAAGTCAAAAATAAGGTATTGAGGTAGCGGTGCGGCGCGCGGGGCGCGTGATCGTCGGGTGCGCGAGCGTTGATTGGTTGTCTCAGTCGTGTTGTCTTTCTCGCACCCACGAGCGCGATGCTACCGATGCGCAGCTATTCTCGTCAATCGCTAAACTTTTTTGACGATTATTATACCAATCGGTAACATACTGTGTTTTCTTTCAAAAATTAGAATAAAATACTTTAGATATAGCGGCACGTTTTGCAAGTTTGTTCGTTCTTTAGAATTTCTTAAACACGCCTCGCTATTATGGATGCTGCGATAAGGTAATGGGTAATTCTATAAGCCTTTGAATTCAAATGTAGCTTAATAATTATCAGGTAAATAGAACCGGTATATTTATTGAGAGAGTTCTCAATACTTATACCCTTTTTATTTTGTACTTTGAGTTAAATGTATTTGTAGAAAACTTTTCCTACATATGTGGAAAAAACGTATTATTTTATATTAATCCTATAATATAGCATGTCTATTGAAAGAAGTCTATTACATTTTATTTATACATATTAAATATATTTAATAGAGCAGTATTTTTTAAATTTATGCAACTCATGTCCATAATATAAAAATGAATCGCTCAATGTATTGCTAAGTGCATAACTCGATAATAGCTGACCCGATTTTGATAATTTTTTAAAAAATACTCCTTGAATACCAGTCTGTTTTTTAAAAAAAAGGGTAGGTACTAGATATAGTATGCGAGTATAAGGTTACGGGTAGGATTGGTAAAGCGTGATTGAAGTCGCGTCGGGCCAACTAGTTATATAAAATAGCCATATCAACATTCATATATGGTGACAAATTACTCCATAATATATAAAGAAAATGACTAGAGATCATTTGTTTGATTGTAAACGTTTAACGATACGCCTACGTTGATGATATGAAACCAAGAAAGTATCTATAAAACTAAAACATTATGAACAATTCTGTTGTTAACCCTTTATTATTCGGTTATATTAGTCACTAGTCACGCCTGGCGGATTTATTCGTGTATTAACCGTTCTTGTGGTAATACCTGTACAAAAAGTATCTTATGAATTAGGTAATTCAGGGTCTTATCTACTAATTTCGACGAAATTTTCTCTGTAGTTTTTGTATGAAAAAGTTACACATATCCATACATACATTACTCTCCAATTTTTAGCTGTGTTTGCGGTTTATTAATTTAATTAAAAACGCTCCAGTCTTTTAGACCTGCAGACGTAACAATGATAGCATACACACTTACAAACTTTCGCCTTTATGATATTAGTGTAGAATAAGGATATAAGTAAAGATGAGGCAATAAAAAACAGGCTTCTTCAATTTTCTTTTCTAAAAATAAGGCCTATTGTCGAAGGTTCTTTTTCGTTATATTTATTAACCTTGAATATTTAGTGTGTATATGACTATAAATATTTTATTTATAGTGAGTTACCATTTATAAAATTAAATATACATGGTATATTGTTACTATAAATTTTAGATATTTATATTTATATTTTTTTCCGATATAATATTTTTTCTAACACCATCTGAATCGTATGCTATTGTTAGCATGAGTAAATATATATTTTTATGTTTTTAGTATAATAAACATTACTACATTACGTATACAATTCTTTTACTTAGGTTCGATTGGTCATATTTTTCAATTAGGCTGAAAATAAAAATAGTTTCTCTATAAACTAATCTTTAACATACAATATGTTAAACAATATAATAGTTTAACTAACCCAAAGTAAAGGCTCGGCATTTATCAAAGAGTTATCGCGTTTGTATCTTACTTCAAGTTTGATACGGGTCGTCATAATACTTTATCCTAACAATCTCTCCATACGAAACAGATTAAATGTCTCAAAGGGTAAAAATGTTGTGTCAATCTGGAGCGATATTACACGCGTTTAAATACGGAGTTATTTTTGTGGAAATAAACTTAGTATGGTAAAATCGTGTCATTGACTACCGTTTGGTACAGTAATACATGTATTTTAATTATTTGATATCTTCGTTTCTAGGATAGGAACCCCTATTTGGGTATAGATCTCCTCCAGTTGCGACCAGTTTTCTCTGTCTTTGGCCCGTTCGATCTATTCTTTTCCTGCAGCTTTTTGGATTTTGTCACTCCATCGTTTAGTAGGTCTCCCTACTCTTCTTTTCCCGCTAGGTCCTTTCCATTTAGTTATTTCTACTGTCCAAAGTTTGTCGCTATATCGTGCTAAATGACCGGCCCAGCGCCATTTTCACTTTAGACTGTACTGTAAGACATCTATTAGTTTTGTCTCTCTAAACATGTTTAAACTTAAATAATCTGAAGTGGACACGATTTCTAAAGTTCTAAAATTGCATAAAGAGTAACCATATAAAGGTAACCGATTCCTACGTATTCCATTACGCGCCCGAAGGTCGGGTATTGTGCGTACGATCAATTAGTGCTTATAAAAAGTTACGTGTGAGCTCGTATAGAGTTGATCAAACAATGGTACGTTGGAGACGATGGGCTAACAAAGAAATATGATTGGAAGTGTATGGCGCCCACTCGCATAGCTTACTATTTGGGTCATGTGGTCATACATCGGAATTAGTTCGACCTATCCTTGTAGCATTGTATCCTGAAAATAGATTCCTTGCCATCTTTGCAATTACGTTATTACTTATTCATTAAAGAGATAGATTTTTGAAGATGTTTTATAATGGAATATAAAATATAAAAATATCTAAAAATAGTCTGTAAGATAAACTGGAAATGTAATAAAGTAAATTAATTAAATGAATTTAGAACCTACTATATATACTTCTTGTAATTGGATTGTAAGCTATCGATGGATAAGTCACATGTGTTATTATATTTAAAAAAATGTGATGCTTTTGATTTTGGAAACACTATTAAAGTTACCTCAATTTAATTAAACTCCAATTTCAATCACACAGAATTTCTTTTAAAATTTGAATCAATGTGTTTATATTTTTGGACACAGTGAAGATAAAAAGACTGGTAATAAGCCTAAAAAAAATTTTAATAAGTTTGTAATTATAATAAACTATTAATATTAGCAACTTTGATACAAGTAATAAAAACCTAATGAGGTAAACTGTCTCGCTAATCTTACAGCTTCTTAGACAAAGAGTTTGATTTTTCAAATCCTTATTTTATATATTATACTAATATTTATGCGTTTTTCATGATTTCACTAATGTTTTAAACTATTTCGTAATTAAAAGCCAAACCATAAATTATCACAATTGGTTAAGCCGTTTACTTGTTATAAATTGTTACTTAATCAATCTTTTCGAAGTCTATTCGATCACATATATAATTTTTATATGCTAATTGATATTGAAGTCGACGATATCAAATTATTTTCGAATATAATAAGGAAATTGTAAGTAATTAAATCATACAATTTTCATTAACATTAAATTAACTCTTCTTATATACAAGAAGCGAATAGCTGGTAACACCGTTTGTTCTTAAACACAAATTTATATTAAACGTACTTTAAAAAAATATATCTACCGCCAGTACATGTAGTATGACTACCATTTTCTGTTTGACTTTTTACTTGGGATATCAGCACCATTTAAAAAAAACACTAAAACAAATAAGAGAGATGTATCTAGAAACACGTCGCCTATTAAGGCCATCTCTCATTGATAGTGCTAATGCACTATCAATATATCTCCAATGAGCTAATGAGTCTTAACATCTGACGACTCAAAGTGGGGAGCGTCGGTGTAGTGCACCCCTGCTCGGAGTTGGGCTTTATAGCAAAGTTCCGGATAGCACTGCATTGGCTATGGGCTGGCGTTACTCTTACCATCAGGAGTGCGTCCAGCTCGTCTCCCCTCTTCATAGTATAAAAAAAAAATGAACTAACGATCTGAAAGGCTAACGATAAGTATGTTTTTTTTTAAGAAGTACATAGAAATACTGAATTAAATCGAAATAATACGCAATATTTAATACGTTATTCAACTTATAGACTAAGAATTACGTAATACATCGGTCGCGTCACCGATCTAGGCTGTAGAGGACTCAATTGTGGCTAGTAAGATTGGATTTACGACGCATAAACTCAGCTCCAATACAAGTGATCACTCCAACTCTTATTACGCATAAAACTGTGTAAATGAGTTAAGGGCTGTCACTATCCACATTTGGTTATTTGGTTGAGAAATGAAAGGATTTTTTGATAGAGTTCTTTTTTTTTCAAACCATCAGTGTGACTATGGTCGCGCTAAGAAGGTATTGGTCAGCCCTTAAAAAGTTTAATAGATTTTTTAAATACCTAGTAAAAATATATGTCGCAGAGAGTGACGTCGTAGTAGTTTTAGTGATGCCGAGGTAATGATTGTTTGGTTCATGATGGCTCTTTCTTAGGTTCATGATAAATAAAACTTCGGAGTATCATAATAACGGCGTATATTCAGCTCGAATACAAATTATCCAATATCATGCCATACAATTCTTTTAAGTTTGAATTTAAACATTGTAATAAACCAAGGAGGTTCGACTAATTAACTAATATTGCAATAGTTTTCAAGATAGTGGAAACTATTGCAATATTAGTTAATTAGTGATTCCTCTTTTCGTCCGTCTGCTCCCATATATATAACTTAGGTATAAATATGTAATTGCATGGTCGGATAAAGGACAGTTGCACGTTGTATTCTTCATTTTTTGATAAGGGGAAAAATAATGTATTGATATACTGAAAACGCTTATTCTACGTATGGTATTAGGCAATAACAAATAAATTTATTTGTTTTATTAATATTATTAAGATTTTTTTAACTAAGCACCTTATATAAAGATCTTCTTCAACAATAATAAACTTACATACAAATCTTCACAATAAAAAAACCTATGTTTCTCAAGCGTTAAACTATTTATACAACAAATTTCATCCAAATTGGTCCAGTAGTTCAATGATTTAGACGTGAAAACGTAACATTCAGAAGTCTATTTTCGTATTTATAATAGTTGAGATTAGTGAATACTAGAAGAAATTGCTGTATAAAAATATAAGTTATAATTTTCATATCTTCTATTTGATACTAAGAAAGCTAGTATTATATTATTTTCATGCTTGAGTGCTTATTTTCCAAGCACAAGAAGCTCTTCGATAGTGTTTTCTTCGTTTTAACTAGAATATATTGAATTTGTCAGCTCTGGATCGATATATTCAGTTGAAGAAGTTATTGAAGAAGCACCTATGATACCTACACTGATTTCTTAGCAATTATATTTAGTCATCTTACTTAATTTGAAAACTTGGTAGTGGCATAATAACAATTTTTTAAATTCTATCTTTATCAAATATTTCAGCTTAAAATCTAAAAAAATATCTGGCCTATTGGCCTTATATATTATTATAAGTGTATTGAAACGAATTGTATCAAAAATCTGTAAAACGCCTCTTTTTGAAATGGAATAATTGTTGATAAAACAAAGGCACCCTTCATCATCATGAAATCCTGTCATGGCTTTCCACTGCTGGACGTAGACCTCTCTCAGAGCATCTTCATCGATACTATATAATATATCTTTTTTAATATCTGTTCTCCAATCATTTAAGCTTTAAAGTTATAAGCGAATGTTAAACAAAATTTGTTTTATATGAACATAGATAGCAAGAAGGCTGAACAACATTGATATGTAACTTCACGTACACCTAGTCGTAGAATCATAAGACATGCACCGTTCCATATCTTAGTGATTATAAATATTTTCTTCTTAGAAAAGATAATATACGGAAACGCCCATTAGCAAGGTTAAATCGCTCTTAGCCGTATTTTTACTAAGAACACAAATCGTATTTAAATTCTCAGAAGAAAGTCAATTACTGTCATCGATCGTACAATCCATTATTTGACCTCTGACACCAAAACTAAAGATAACTTTATTTATTCCAACGTATGTATATAGCAGTGCAGATAAGTTTTTCTGTTTATTTGCTAAGAATTGTTGAAATAGGACACAGTGCAAAATGATTACAATACTCCCATTCCTCATGTTTATTCTGGTAAGTGGATTTCGTGACGCGTTCTAAGACATTGCGTAGTTTTTTCGCGTAACCTAATTCTGAAATATATTCTCAAATACAATCATATAATATCTATAATTTAAATTGTTATTAGATAAAATTCCATAGTTAGTAAGGTTTTAGATGTATTAAACTAATTTCAAAAAATATTTAAACAAAAGTTAACCAGATTATTACACTGTTGTGTATGTTCTTCAGTCAAAAATAATAAAAAACGCGGCTGCAAGTGAACTTAGGTAGTTTCTAGAAAATTAACTAAAGCTATTATTAGAAGTAAATATATTATTTACAAACCTCTTGTTATGTATTTGTAGTACCAATTGCGTGTAGTTATGTAAAATATAACATACCTTCCTAATGAGAGTTAGAGTTTACATAGCTGGTTTAACAAGACCCTTTCCCGGAATATATTAAAGTATGTGAGAATGAGTTACGTGTAAAATTTATATTTTTATATTGTATATTGTTATATCTATATGAGTGTGTTTAGTTTTATTTTACACGACAACGGAAAATATATAGTAAATTAGAGACCCGCCTCGGCTTCTCTATCTTATCTTTTAAGTTAGATGAAACTGCATATGGTGCGCAAATTTAATTTAAAATTGGTTCAGTAGATTAAGAGTCAATCGCGGACAAACAACGTGACATGCAATTTATATAGATATTATATTAAGATGTAACCAATTCACATAGTTCGTAGTTTGAAAGTCCTAAACTGAATATCTCTATGGACAGACAGCACAAAGATACCTCGTTGTGTGTAGAAATAACTAAACAGAAAAAAAAACTATAATAAATAAATAAGTCGATTAGAAATAAAAATCTGTGAAGAAATTGGTTCTCGTAAGAAGGTATATTCCAAGTTTGGTGGTATGGTATCAGTCTTTTTAATATCTGTACCCGTGTATATAAATAAATATTATAATAATAAAACAAATCATTACTGTCAATAATGAAATATACCTTGAAACTAGAAATAAAATAACAATTAACAGTAGGCCTTTAGTACGGAAAAGATGATCAATAAATTGTAATTGTAAAATATATATTTTATTAAAAAGCTACATTTAAACTAAAGTTATACAAATGATCATTGCACGGTCGAAACAATTTCATTAATCAGGTCATTATTTACATATTCTGTATTAAATTATAATATTTCATATTATCGGTCATGTCATGTCCGACTCAATATAGGTGAAATCAATTAAAACAACTGTTTGTTTATTAATTTCGAATCGTTGACTTGCTATGATAAGATACAATTCATAAAAATAGCTATTATAATTACGTAATTTCATGTAATATTACAATAAGTTATTTTTAATAATTATAATATTGCGTTTGTTTCTGATTTTGAGGTTACTACAAAAGGTATTTACAAATAATGTATCTTATTAAAATCGATTCAAAAAAGCCTATAATTACCAACAAACTTAAAGTCTGACAGCATAATTGCGGAACTTCTGGCAATATAATAAAAAAATGTGTCTTATCATGAAACATCTTCTGCGTGTGCCACTTAAAAACTATACTATTAAAATAATTAATAATGATTAAATGTAACTATGTTATATCATATTATTATTTTATATTAAATATGTTGACAATATTTAGGTCTCAAACGCAGAGTTATGGACAGATGCGAGACCGCGGGGAGCGACCCTTGTAAGTTACTAACTTATTTTATATGTATTAATCACCTTATTTAAGCCACATCAATACCAAAACAAGTATTTAATACAAAATTTTTTTTTTTATTTATTTCGACACACAAACATCAATACATACAAAACATTCAAAAAAAATGCAATAAAAATAAAAGTACTGGTTACATAGTCAGTTCCAGGCATGTACAAAAATCACAAACATTTTAACTATGACATGTTAAGGTTCGATAATTTTACATTTTTTAAATTATGAAATAAAAGAAAACAAAACAATTCAGGAACCAAAAAACAATTTCTTCAGCCAGTTCATATACTTTTTATTTTTAGAAACCGATCTCAACGTGCTGTGATATTCCCGAGCTAGGAGACCCAAAACCTTTAGCTGAATGCTCGACGCCAAAGTTATCTGGGCCGGTGAGTTCTAATTGAATCCTCCTGTAAAATACGATAAGACTGACTGTTGCGATTTTGTGTTGAATTATTTATATGTATGTTTATTTTGAAAGTAGTGGCTATATATAAATAACTTGCAAAACTTAGAATAAAAAAAGTCAACGGTTAATTTTAAAATAAAAAAATAATTTGCTAACCCTACATAGAATTGCCTTAGTTATAAATTAAAATCTTTTCATTCATAGTAAAATATATTTTTATAAATATGGTCGTAACATAATTAATAGTTGGTTTGTTCACAGTGCAACGATGTTCAATGCGTGTTTGAGAAATCAGGTTTTCTAGAAGACAATAAGTTAAACAAGGATGCTTATAAAAATCACCTGTTGAAGTGGGCAGAGTCTCGGGAAGAGTGGCAAGGTGCTATTAATAAGGCTATACAGGACTGTGTCGATAGAGACATTAGACAGTACCTTGATGTACCTTGCAAGGCGTATGATGTGTTTACGTGCACGGGAATTGCTTTGTTAAAGGTAGGCTGATTTTGTGTCTCCAACATGCCATACGTACAAATTACGGTACTGTCAGCAACGAAACTTGAACACATTTAATATATGGAAATATCTCTCTGCTAATTTGATTGTATAGAAGAAATTGTTACCATAATGTTAATTTACGCCTATATCCTATCTATGTGGATATGATTATATAAATATATATAATGTGTTCATCTTTTTTTGTTGTTGACTGTACTCAGGTACTATAAAATTGGTTGTCTATATAATATGCCGCTTATGTTTTGACAGCTCTTTTTTCATTGGTTACGGCGCTTTTTTTTATTTATTCCAATTTCAAAATTACGATATGTTACTAACAGCTTCAAATTTTTTTTCAGAAATGCCCCGAGAAGTACTGGAAATGTTAGCAAAAAAGACTGAAGAAAACGTAATCGTATTTAATTTTTTTTTTATTATCTGATGGTATCTGTAGACTCACTATATATCAATAGGCATATATCTATAACTTTTTATTAAAACAATAAATTATTTCTTATAACGACTAACATAGTTACTTTGTTTAATTGTATAATTATTTTCTAATATTAAAAATACAAAAGTATTTCAAACATACTGAACTGCTTTGAAACCCGAAAACGATGTAAACGGAGGAAACGTTTTATATTAAAACAAAAAACAATATTTTTAGGTTCTTTAAAAAAAATAGTACCTAAAAATATTGTATACAGGCACTTTATAAGATACACAGTTACAGCTTTATTATATATTATTAGTATAGATTGCGTTAATTTCGACCAAATTTGATTACCATAAAAACGATTCTAGTGAGTTAACCTTAAAAGATAGACATATACTGTCGTGGACTGTTTTTTAGATCTTTTAAGGAGGAATAATTCTTACATACATAATTTTTTTGTATCTTAAACCGTTTTCGCAGCGCACGCAACGGAAGCCCTCAAATATGAATAATTCTTCCCGTTTTTTCTAAATTTTCCTTTATTTCTTCGCTCCTATTAGTTGCAGCGAGATGTTATGTAGCCTAAAAAGCCTTCCTCGATAAATTGTCTATTCAATAAAAAAATAATTTTTCAATTCGAACCAGTAGTTCCTGAGATTAGCGCGTTCAAACAAACAAACAAAAAACTTACCAAACAAACAAAAACCTTACCTTGTTAAGGATAATGATAACGAGATAGTACTTTTTGCTGATGACACTTCACTTATTTTAAAAGTGAAGAGACAAGAGTCAAATTACGACGAGTTAAACAGTACTCTCTCAAATATAGTAAATTGGTTTAATGCGAATAACTTACTGTTAAATTCTAGCAAAACAAAATGTATAAAGTTTACTCTGCCAAATGTTAGGCAAGCCCAAACCAACGTACTATTAAATGATGAGAAAATGAATTTGGAAGATACCACTGTATTTTTAGGTATTACACTTGGCAGTAAATTACAATGGGGTCCTCATATTGCTAATCTCGCGGGTAAGCTCAGTTCTGCAGCATATGCAGTCAGAAAAATTAGAGAAATTTCTGATGAAGACACGGCACGATTGGTATATTTTAGTTATTTTCATAGTAGAATGTCATATGGAATCCTTTTATGGGGAAACGCTGCCGACATTAATACAATATTTGTGCTGCAGAAGCGAGCCATACGTTCTATTTATAAAATGTCTGCTTTTGAATCTCTGAGAGAAAAATTTAAAGAAATTGGAATTCTAACTGTTGCTTCTCAATACATTTTGGATAATGTAATATATGTAAGAAAAAATATATGTAAATTTAAAACTAGAAGTGACGTTCACTGTAGAAACACTAGAAATAAGCACAAATTAGACTTGCCAGTGATCAGACTTAGTAAAGTTAGTAAATCGTTTAAAGGTCAATGTGTACGCCTTTACAATAAAATCCCAGAGAGCGTTCAAAACCTTTCTATTAATAAATTTAAAAAAGTAGTAAAAGAACGTTTGTGTGCCAAAGCTTACTATAAAGTCAATGATTTCATAAATGATGGCACATCTTGGGAATAGGATGGCTGCTTGCAAGGCTTCTTCTACACTATTATAATATGACTTACAATGATGTATTTAATATATACTTATGTTAAGTTACAGAATTGTAAATTTTGTATATTTTAAAAGATGATTTTTTCCCCCTTTTTTGGTAAAAAGTGTGGGACCCGTGCGAGTTTCTTACGCCGGTTCTTCTCGCCGGGCTAGTTCCCGAACCGGTGGTAGGCATCATGTAGACTTTCTGACGGTGTTTGATTGAAACTTATTCAGAATAAAAATTTATTTTCTTTCTTTTCTTTCTTTCTTTACTCTTCAAAATAAATTTAATGTAATAAAATGTAATTTGGTAAATATAACTGCGGGGCAAAACTAGTACTCCAATAATTCTGATCTAATCGAACTATATAGATAAGAAAAAACCTTACCTACCTTTTAACTTGAGCACCAAGTTTAAAAAAACAAAGAGTTCATTGTCCTAAAAAATAAGTATTTAATTGCAAACAACAATTTTATCGTAAGTCCTTGAAGTTCGTGACACTCGTTGATTCGACACTGATTCAAATACCGTGACGGTGTGTTCCTCTACAGTTTAATAAAAAGTTGGTTCAAAGAAAATTTCTTATTAATATACCGAATGTGTTGTGGTGAATGGCGTTCTGATGGTTATCCTTTTCAGCAAAAAATTGGAATTCAAAGATGTCGCCTCAACAGCCGTTTTGATCTTCATCTTAATTGTCTGTCGATACTAACAGAATTTAGAATATAATTACTTAGAAAACAAAAATAGTTTCAATCTTCAAGCAAAAAGGGTAATAAATACTATACAGTAGATAAAATTCTGCTCATTCGACTTCATTGCATCGTTGTTACTAAGTAACAGCTTGACCTGGAAAAAACTTTAAAATATTACATTGTAAACATTTAATACTCAATCAAAACATTTTTTCATAGTATAAAGTAACGACTTAAGAGAAAAAACTAAACCGGCAATAGGTTGGCAACCATCATTCGATCATATCTAAAAATACTCCCGAAGCGGACGTGGTCTCACACAAAAAATCTTAAAACTTAATATCGTACCATGCGTTCAAAAGCTAACATAACATTGACAGTGACGCGTCAAACTTATAAGAACGAAAACTTAAAAAATTACGAGGATAAATGTTCAAGTAAATATAACACTGAACCAGGTGCACATAATTGTTCATATTCATGTGTCCACTGACATAAAGAATAAACTGTGCAATTTAGAAACCATAATTACCATGTAATGTTAGCACATGACATTAGGCATTTTAATACATGCTCAATGGATACATACTACAGATATAAAATCTTGTATGAACTCAATTATAATAGGATGGTATATGAAATATTGAATTGTTTTTTATTAAGGAATTCTGGTACAATGGAATAATACTGAGTAAAGCTACCAGGCGAGGTCGTGGTCAAATATCTGTCTCAATAAAAAATATTTCTAGTTCTTGTTTTAGAACGGCTTACACCTTGTTATAATAAACGTTCTGAAATTTTCGTAAGCATTTTTTATACACTCATTGTGTTAACTATATGGTTAATTACTGTTAAAGGAAATGGTAACCTTTTTTATTTAGGAGTAGGTACGGATAGCTAACAATAGCTAATTGTAAAGACAAATACTGATTAAGGAAAAACAAATCTTCCCTATTTTACTTGTTTATAAAGTTTGAGCAATTTAAATATTATATACTTTGAAATATTTGTAATATGAATATAATTGGTTTTCATTCTTAAATTTAAAGTATTTGTATTTACAGAATACAAAGCGTCTGTATGGTCGCCATTTTTTCAAGAACCTACTTAATGTAATTTAACGCCGGAAGCCTACATCCTTTACTCTTTCCTTTCCTGTACCTCCTCCGCGTATTTACCAGAATTTTTACTACAATCTTTTTAATATAGTTTTTTTTATAATTATCTAGCCCCTTATATCGGTTTCGCTCGTGTTTTCGTATAAAATTTTTATACATACAAAATATTTATAATAAAAAATTTAATAAAGTTTTTTATTATATAAGTATAGGAAAACGAGCTGACTTGTCAACTGATGTTTAATCATCATCCATACTTATGAGCACTCGCGTTGTCACGCGTGTGTTGCCGGCCTTTAATAAAAAAATCACTCTTACTTTGCTGTACGGTTAACTACTAAAATGTATATAATGTTCAATAGCCAATAGAACTCCTTAAATAGGTAGGTACATACATATTAATAAAATTTATACATACATAATATGTTTTACCGTATTTATTCAAACAATACGATAATAAAATCCTTATTAATTGCTTACAAAGCTACCTTAAGACTACGTACAAATGTAATAGTTGTGATTCAAAGTGGCATTCTCTGGAGAATGCGAGAAGCAGCACTTTTGACCTTTTCCCTATATTAATATGTAGGTACATTCATGTTTCCTATATACAAATAATAGGAATATTATAAAGAGCTTAAGTTTTGTGATTCGTGGCGTTGTTAGTATTAGGGATGTTAGGGAGTTCCCTTACCGTAACCGAATCAGAAATAAAAGTTTCGGATAATATTGGATAGGGGTAGCATTTTTTTTAGGTAAATAAGATAACACTCAATATTTATTTATAATCATTTTCTTTTTAATAGCTGCAATAATTACTCACAGACTGATTGTAATTTCTATATCTATATATTAATAAAAGCATTATATTACCCACTTGTATTTTACTTTTGAAATTCCTTTAAATTTTAATATCCGTTACCGAAACTAACGTAATATAACGTACGAGTATCACTACTCGTATTAACATATGTTACAGTTACGTAACTGTATCCAATATAATAATTAATCAATCCTATATTCGTATCCAATCCGTATCCGAAATTTCAGATCCATAACATCCCTAGTTAGTATGTAAAATGAGGAACATCTTAATGTACTGTAGTGATTATTTTTCTAATTCTTTTAGACACTTCACGGTTGTCATCTATACATATAATAAAAACGTAACGAGTCGCTGTCTGTACATGGAAGATATATGAGAAAAAATATTATAGGAGACCTTTATTAACGCAATAGAACCCAAAACAATGATTTTTGGAATTTTTGCCTGTTTGTCTGTTTGTTTGTGAACGCTAATCTCAGAAACGTCTTACCCTATCTAGATGGGGTTTACAATGATATATTGTGGTAAGCTTCACTTAACATTTAGTGTTTAATTCATGTCAATCGGTTGATAAATAAAAAAGTTATGGCAATTTAAAGAGTCACGTTGAACTCGCTAAACGTTTGTTGGCGCGGGTTAGGCATTTTCAAAAATGCTGTTCAAAGTCACTTTTCTACGCGGGCGAAGTCGCTGGCACAGCTAGTAGATAATATAATTAGTCAAACAATCGTTAGAGTTTGAAATTGAAATAGATTTGCAGCACTCGAATATATATTTTTTAGGAATCGTCCGAAAATTCGTGTAAATTTAAAATAAACGTTCAACCATTAGAGGCTTTGATTAGAATGTTCATCGGAACGGAAACTTATTTTTATAAAACTTAATCGTTCGTTTTGTCAAGTCGTTTTGCATATAATTTGGGAATTTGTCATATTAATTGTATGGCGTAAAGTTACAATTGTTGAATAAGAATCTACTCTTTTAGAACCGGGGCTCCGTATATTTTACTTCTGGTTAAGTTTGAGCGAAAAACTTTAATGCATTTCATTTGTTTGCGATATTTTTTTGTTCATAAAACATTGCGTTAAACTTCTTATGTATTTTTAAATACCTAGCGGATATTATTATCTATTAGATTTGTTTTAAGTACAGAAATGAGTAAAAAGTATACTTACCAAAATAAAAAAGGATGCAATACGTCACAGTCAAGAAAGGTAGACAGCGCCATCTAGTATCAATTGAATTAAAGCGTATGAGAGCGAGGTAAGAATTAACCCAAAATTTCCCAATGTTTTAACTAGCCTTTTTATTAGAGTATTTAAACAATTCCATATTTAATGCTTTTTTTATTAATTATCATATTACTTAAGGCATAATTATGTCTGCTAGACACCTTATGTCTGCTAGGCTCTTATACGATCAGACAGAATACAGTGGGGTTTTTGGGGTAATTTAGGATCGATAAAGGCCATATATATAAAGATATAACCTAGTCCCTTCCCTTGAAGCCCATAGTTATTATACGAGAATATCCCCATAAAAATCTAATAATAATAATAACTCTGAACACTGATGATATTTAATTAAAAAGAAAATACTTCCCTCAGACCTCTGAAAGCTCTTCAACCATTTATTTGTAGTTTATACGAAAATTTGTTTTCATACATTGTAAAATATGTTGTAAATGATTAATGACAATGCCTTGGTGGTTTCCCGTGTACACAATAGTCAGGGTCATCGGTACACAGTATAAAGCGGTGTCAGCTAAGACTGAAGTCACATAGACGGAGTACTCTTTGTGTTAAACATGTGGAGGTATAGTTGCTTATTTGTGTTCGTAACTTTGCTTCAGGTGAGTTTATATAAAATAATTATAATTTAAAATACTACAAAATTGTAATATTTTGTAGAGTTTCCCGGATATATTTACATCTATTAAGTCGCTTTTCAAAATTCTATCACCAATACAAAATTTTGATTTATAAAATAACTTAAAAAAATAAACGTAGCTATATAATTCGAAAGCAATATTATTCGAAATTTACCGAAAACTTAAGTATGATGGAGATTCATGATCAATTTAAAAAAGTGGTAGTTTACTTATAGTCTTTCTTTTATAAAACAGGGTGCATTATCCCAAGGCCCACCAAGACCGCCATGTGGACCGCCACCTCATGTAAGTACAAGAGTAGTTTCTAAGAATCAATTTCATATTTCTACTCGAAATTATATCTTCATACCTATATATCATTACTAGGCCACGTACAAACGAATACCTAATGTTCCAACAATCATCGTTAATAATATTGACATACAAAAAATTAACAAGCATGTGGTACCATGCTCTGTTCTGCATTCAAACTCTGTTCTATTAAAAGAGACAAAAAAGTCAGTCGTAGGCCAATAAAAGTAAAAATCACTAATTTAAAACCCCTCATCATTGTGACCGACATATACACTATACAGACTTAATGTTTATTAACAAATCTATGTATAGGAATGTTTATTCCTATACATAGATTTGTCTTATATTTATTGTGCTTTTATCAGGAAAACCCGTCTGAATGCTGTAAGATGCCTCAACTATTTGCTGACGACGTCCGTTCGGAATGTGGAGTAGGTGCTGATGACACAGAACCCAAACCTAAACCTGATGTTAGTATATTAATATTATCATTAAATATACGAAATAATAAAAACAAAAGTAACAGGAATATACCGAGAGATGAACCATAGAGGAAACATAGAGGAAAAGGAGGAATTGGGTTTAGATATTCAATCATTTTTACTTTCATTAATGACATAATCTCCCTATTAAAAATCTTCTAAACAATAGCAACTCTTGCAGCACGAATTGCACATGAAATATATTTGTAATAACTTCTACAATGTCTACTGAAAGAAACTAGAGTCCGATCCGTTAATATAAACCACCAGTCGGTCCTTATTTTGATATTGTTATGAATATACTGTTTTTTTATTACGAAATATGCGAAATAAAATTACAGCACTTACAGGGCCACCTCACATATACGGCTTTAAGGTGCGAGAGAAAAAGAATTATGAATATGGCTAATATTGATAAATCTTTCTCTCTTTTCTTCACACTCGGAAAAACGTTTCTTAGCAACCTGTATGCAATTAATAACATTTTTTTTGTAGTGTAGCAAAGTAACGTGCATGTTCAAGAAGAACAATCTAATGAAAGATGAAACTAATGTTGATAAAGAAGCGATGATCGCTTTCGTAGATAAGTGGATAGCCGAAAATTCTGCTTTCGGAGACGCTATGTCGAGGGCAAAGAACTTTTGTCTCAAAGATGATGTTCCAGAAGATAAGAAGATCTGTGAACCAGGCAGAATTATCAGTTGCCTGTATTTCGTTACATTCGATGTAAGTATAACCTTTCAAAAGATTTATATTTTATTTATCTAAATTTAAAACTATTATATTAGAATAGTACCTTTTTCTTATATGTGTATTGTGTGTAATTGTTTTATTTTCATTATATTTATTAAAATTCTAGCTGACCCGTGCCCACTTCGTTGAGCATAATGTTAATGCCTTTTCGGTTTTTTTATATAGCCTATGATACTCAGCCATAATGAGGCTTACTATTGGTGAAAACATTTTTAAAATCGGTTCTGTGGATAGTTTTAAATGAATCAATAAAATATTAAGTCAATAGCAATAGCAATGTTACGACTTACAATCCGCTATCTTAATTATGTTTAGCTATGATTTTAATAAAAATTAATTGCATACATTGAAATATATCTATTTTTTCCAGAGCTGCCCTACATGGGAGAAGAATGAAAAATGTGATAAGCTTAAAGAGTATATAGACCAATGCAAAGAAACTTTTAAGAAACCCATATTGTAATCATGTTTGGAATATTTTTTATTTTCTGTATGTGGTTTAAAGCAATAAATAAATATTTGAATTGAGCTTGAGGATAATCATTTTATTTATATCTCCTCTTCGGTGCTATGTCATATATGTTAGGAAAAGTGTCTGATAACCTTGTTTTCAAAACATAGACTTCGACGTTTCTTGAATTAAAGATTTGTTATTACGAAAGCTGAAAACCTTTAGAACACACATCAGCAACGGTTCAGCAATCGAAATGTACAAAATCTATAAAGTTAGTGCGATATTAATGATACTTATTTTGGTAAATATGAAATTTTTTAGTTGGATTTTTATGAAGTCTTGAATACATTTACAATCTCTTAATACAATTAATAAATTAGCAGGTAAAATGTGAAAAAAGTGATTTTCCGATAAAACCTGAAAAGTGTTACGGCTCAATGGAATTATTTGTAAGTATTATTCGTCTATACATTGTTTTAGTTATTTTATAAGAAGTTAGCCGCGCCTCGCGAGTTTACCCGCCTTTTTGCGTGTATTACACACTAAAACCTTCCTCTCGAATCACTCTTATTTGAAGAAAACCGTGTTAAAATCGCTTGCTTAGTTTTTAAGATTAAAACATACGTGGCAAGGGACAGACATTACGGGATAAAGGGGAGACAGATTTGTTACAGATTTGTTATTGACAGTTATTTTGTTCCTACAGGATAGAAAGTGTTGTATTTTTCCACCATTTTTCAATCGGGATGTGGCTAGATCGTGCGGAGGCATGTTTGCTTTGGTATATGAAAATAAGAAAGAAAATGTATCTATGATTCGAAGAGAAGCAGCTATGGATGACGTAATAATATTTCCAATATATTTAATAGCTTAGCTAGACTTAGCTGTATTTTAGTTAAATCATTCTTATTTCCTTTCACTTACATTAACAAAATCTGTAATAAACTGTAGTCTCTTAAAACAATAATTATATATTTAAATTTCTAATAATAATAATCCTATCAAAACTGTTAGTTGTCGTAGTATTCTTTATTACTTTAATGTTATATAATGAAATAGATACTATTTTATTCAACAGTGTTACTACTGGCGATGTGTTTTGGGTTCGTACAAAATTCTAAATAACGACAAAACTGTTAATGAAGAAAAGCTTTATTCGCATTTCGACACATGGGTGACTTTCAATCCTGACTTCAGTTCGATAATGCTAAGTGCAAAAATTTACTGCAGACTTGTCTATCGAATGTATATGCCGCTTGACACTTGTGAATTTTACGAACTCCTTAATTGTATAAGAAATTACGTCACTGTTGTAAGTACATGTGATTTAATCATATATACAATTTTATACTCAGATTTATGATCAGTCATTCATTTTCATATTTCCAGGACTGTCCAAAAGTACTCCATACGAAAGAGTGTGCGGAATGGAAAGAGTTCTTTGAAGAATGCAAAGAGTATTACTATTGAAATAAGATTTTACGATAACTTGAAACATTGTTTATTTTTATGATAATTACAATGGAATGAATAAATCTAAGCACTATCTACTAATTATTTTTACAGTTACTTATTTCCTCAATATAATCCCACTTAATAATTAAATTATTTTATTCCATTTAGTATGAAGGTACGAAGAAGTGCTCTAATCGTATCAACATACCTGCATACCAAAAATATGTAATACTGTCACGTAAATGCTCGCTTAACTAAACTTTGATAAATCCACGCGTCAGTATTGTATCACTCTCCTTAAAGGAATCAAAAAAATAATCTAAGCTAACAGTCTATTGATGTGTTCAAGGGAGCAGTCTTGGATTGTATCGTCCAACGTACAGGATCATACCGGAAGGGTTATGTCTGACGAAATATAGGAATGGTCTATCGAATTTTAACCTGGCGGGCTGTGCGTTTCTTGCTGGTAGGCGAGCTTGCCTTGGTCTTAAATGTAAAGGCAAATGCATCGATTCTCCGACGTCGTGAGGATCGTGGAAGGCTCTTTGATAATCCCTTGGCTCATCCCAGTTTAACCATCTTGAACTTCTTCGTTTTTGCACCTTCTCCACTAATTCTAATGTTTCTGGGTATTCCTCTATATGATGCTGTTCTCCAACTACGCTTTCACCACAAGTCACAAATGAATTCAATTGAACCATATCCGACAAGTACAAATTCTTAACAGGACCGTTGACGCCTCCCAAATCTGCGTGAGTAGGATCAAAAAGATCCTTCAATCCCATATTCCTTAGAGATGAAGAAATATTGAAAATGGATTTATGTGAAAATCTTGGTATTTGCAATTCAAGTCCGACTCGGGGTAAAAGTGTTCGCAATAGACGGTTCCAAGCTGGTGTATTTGGATGGGAATCAAGTAATCGTTTTTCTAGAACTTCTAAGTCATCTGCATGAACTATATTTCCTTGCTGTCCGGGCATGAGGAATAATGTACTAATTACTGCGTTAGTATTTCCCAAAGCAGCGGCGGTTGCGTCTAAAACAGGGTCATACCCAGCCAGAAAATTGCTTCGGTATACTACAGCTGGTACAGGTACTAGTCGCCTCTGACGGACGTTGGGTGATACCACGAAGTACATCTCACCATCTCTGCCATCAACGGATGAACCGGAACAGTCAGTCTGAAATTGATAAAAAACTAATATAATAACTAAATCAATATTTATATAGCTGTAAAGTTTCATTGTTGAAACGCTGTAATTTCTGGAACTCAATGTTGGATTTTATTTTTTGTTTATAATAGCTACATTCATGATGATTTCTATAGGTTATTCAAAAGTCAAAAGTACTCAAATTTGCACGTATCTTTGAAAGTATGGCTAGAAATTATACAAATATAAAACTGACCTAATTAAACAAACAAAGTCAAATTGATATCAATTTTAAAAAGTACGTAAAAATATTTTACCTCAAATATATTTGTTGAAAAAGCTGCTAAAGGTGGTTCCATAACAATCGAGTTTGTTTTCATGAACTCTGTTATTTTCCCATAAGTGTATCTCTTTACTAACAGGTTTGTCCTTCTGCGAATAATATCACTAATCAATTTAAAATTAACTTCTTCTACGTGACCGTTATAAAATTGTTGTGCTCTTTCTTTGTAAAATGTTAATATTTTTCCTTTGCTACGATCGCTGAACAGTTCTCTTACAAATGCAGAAACAGCAACTCCGGCAGTTGGTGAAATATCAATAGAATCAGATATGTTCTTCAATGTGAAGTGTGGGTTAAAGGTCACCATGTCATCTAGTTTTAAAATTTCGTTCATTTCACCAGATGTAGCTCCTCTAGCTCCCATAAACATCATAGCTAACATAGATGTTATAGCATAAGGCGAAAAAACCAAGCTTCGCTTTCTGTCTACGTTTGCAGATATGTCATTCCAATATTGAAAGGCTAATTCATTGCATAATTCTACAAACTGAGATATGTCTTCACCCAAATCTTTGGTTGTGACTTCCAATCCCTGATTTTCTTTAGAAAAGTCAAGGACAATATTCTTGTCTGCACTATTTTCGGGAGTGTAAAATCCCTCAGGTTTATATTTATTGCCTATTTCGTTGTGTGATTTAGGAGGTGGTACTGTAGGTATAAGCTTCCATGAATTATTACGTTCATTAGCCAATTCCTTATCATCTATGTTAATCTTTTGAATTTTCTTTTTGAATTCGTCAACTTTTGGTAATTCTGAAACTTTATTTAATTTTTCAGTGACTTTATTTCCGTCTGATAAATTGACTTTGTTAACGTGTGATGGTATATTTTTGTTTACGAGTGATGAATTAGCAACGTATTTATTACTCGCTGATATGATGCCGGAGTTTTTGTTTTCCTGTGGTTTTACATTAACATAAGGACTAGTATTCATTTTCTGTGGTTTGTCAGATACTTCCGCGTTTTGTTCCGTTGTTACCAATTTCTTTTCATCATTAACACCTTTTTCTCCGGTTTTTGAGTGGTCTTCAGGAATCAAAGTATTAATTTTATAATCAGATGGTGAAATTGACACTAAAATTGGTTTTTCATTCTTATTATATTTTTCATTTGTCTTCTGACTTTCGTTTTCCACGGAATTAGTGACATTATCTTGAATATTGTCCTCATTTTCATTCTTTCTTAAACTTTTATCTGTTGATGAAATAATCACTGAATCAGTCGACGTTTCAGTCGTAGTTATGGCTGGCTCAGCATCGTGATTTAACGTTGATGGATTTCCCTGATCAGATGTATTACTGTCGTTAATTTTGTCCTTTAAATCGGAAATTTTAATATCATTATTTTGATTGACAACTTGTGATAACAAATCACCCATTGATCCTGACATAATTGGGTCAAGAGTGGTTGTTTCTATTATGTCATTTAAGGTGGTGTAATCTACAGGCGTCGGTGTACTTAAAATAGTTGTAGCCTCCTCATTATTAGCTTTAGTTGAACTGATCTCGGTTATATCTAAGCCATCTTTATTTTTGTTATCCGGTTCTAACATAGATACTTTGACAAAATTGTTAAGTCCAACATTACTTTCTACATTTGAAATATCCTCTTTCTCTGGCTCTTGTGGAATATCAATTTCAATATTTTCTTTACTTTCTTTATCAATATTATCATTTAATTTTGTAGTGTCTATGATGTTACTAGTAGTCGGTAATGCTTCATAACTACCTCCTAAATCTGATGCAATTTGACTAATACTTTGTGCTACATCAAATAATGGAAGTGGGACATCTAATTTGTTAATATTGTTATAATTTTTTATTTTATCATCAATTGCATTATTAGCCGTCGTATGAGATACATGTTGAGAAGAAATCAATTCAGTGGAGGACATGGTCGTCGATGGTGATACAGATTGCGTTGTTATAGTAGTGGAATTCGTATTGTCAAATTCACTATGCTTAATTGATGAAGCTGCATTCGGTTTGGTTGTTAATTTGTCTGTAGTGCTGCTCAAAATGCTGTGCGAATATTGTGACGATGGCACCTTTGTTGTTATTTTAAAGGGCTTATTTGTGGTTCGTTCTGTTATATATGACACTGTTGATACTGGGATGAATACATTTTCTTGTTTTTCGCTCGTTTCTTTTATATTTTGGGTAGTTGATTCCATTTTCATTGTACTCTTATTTAAAGTTTCTTTCGAACTATCTTCTGTTGCTACGGTTGACATTGGTTTTATTTTTATGTTTGCTTTTGTAGAATATTTAGAATTATTGGGTGCATTTGTGAATAACTTAGTTGAAACTATCGTAGATGTTTTAGGTTTATTTGTGGTTGAGGAAATTTTGAACTTCTCACTTGTAACTTTTGAATATGAAGGTGAAGACGTACTAGCTACTGGTTTCGCACTAGGGCTCGACGTAAACTTAACAGTTGTAACAGGGGTTGTTGTAGTAGTGTCAAATCGAATAGAAGTACTTTTAGATTCATAGGCTGCCTCAGTAGAAGCAGACAATTGTGGTTTATTACTTGATTCTTTACTTAGGGAATATAAATAGTCTTCATTTGCATCCACATCAATGGTATCTGTTTCTGGAGTAATAAAAGACCCCGAAGACTTATCAGGCACAATATCTACACCTGTGTTTCCAAAAATTGAAGGTAAAATTAAACTCCAAGAGTCCGATACGTCGGGTGTATCAAAGGTTGGTTGCAGATTAGGGTTATTCTTGTGTGCCTCCATTTGGGCTTTCAAAACATTTTGTACATTAGTGACCACATTGTGAACTTTAGTGTATGGAGGCTGGCTGAAGTTAAATGCTATTGTGGGCTGATCATCATTTGCAAATGTAACTAATCCGTCGGTATCTTCACCCGCCGCGACGATTGCTTGAATTTCTTCTAGAGTCATGAGCCTTTTCACTAACTCGCCGGAACCATCGAATGTGTAAAACTCGTATCGATCAGGAGTTAGTAAGTTGACTGGACTGCCCACTGTAGCTGGCACAATTGACGGCGGTGATATCTTATTACCCAGGGCATCTGCGATATACGGAAGTTTCGTGCGTCTGAAACATTTAAAGTAATACATTATTTTATGCTTTATTAACAAATAAGAAAAATATCGATTTTGTCTTTTATTTCAGTTCAAAAGAGTAAAGTTTTATACAACCTAAACTGAACACCACACTATGAACACACACCACAGACACATATGAGTAATTCGATCGATTGTTACTTAAAACAGAGTGTTTTGGAAACAAGCGTTTTTGTCCTTAGTACAGATTCATAATATGAAAAATTTACCTCTCTTGGCTTTCATCGGCAAATACGCACGAGGCTATCAACACACTCAATAGAAGATACATCTTCACCAACCTCTCCCCTGCAACGTTGGTCCTGAAACTGAAAGGAAATTTATATTTACATGTATCCGCTATTGATTTTAGCTCGTAATTTATTTTATATAAATCATACATATGCTTATTCTAAAACATTAAAAATTTTGTTTAATAGGAAAGGTGTTTATTCGAAAAGACAAATTTTGTACAAGCTATC
The DNA here is from genome assembly GCA_026213755.1 of Eurema hecabe. Lineage (NCBI taxonomy): Eukaryota > Metazoa > Arthropoda > Insecta > Lepidoptera > Pieridae > Terias > Terias hecabe. Next base: position 2,914,110 of record JADANM010006502.1, read on the forward strand.
TTTTTGTACTGGTAAAACTTCCAACAAACGACAGAATTTGTACGAGCTTTCTTTTTGTACAGACAGAACAAGAACAGTTAAGAAAAGTCCTGCACGGTTCGCCGGCTGTCTTATCCGTTATCCGAGCGTGGAACGAAACTAATTGTTTATAGCTATTGACGGAATGACGTAACGGATGCAAGCACGCACGTCATGTGTTACCGGAACTCGTGTTCTATTGAATAATACTTTAATTAGTTTGAAACCATTTTTTGTTAATAGACTTAGACATTTGTGACAGAAGACATGCTATATGCTATAAATATAAGAGAATTCTTGTAAAGCATTCCTTAATATTGATTAAGTTTTAAATAAACGTTATTCTTTTCTTTGTTTATTAAATTAGATAATAAATTATATTTACAACGCATTATATTTATAGTGGTCTTGCTGTTTTATATAAGGGACAAATTCGTTATTCGAATATTTTGAACAAATTCCTTTTTATCGAATATATATAAGAAATGAATGTAGTTGTAAAATAATTTTAATCTTTTTTTGTGTCGTTTGTATAGTTGTGTTGCCTGTTATAAAATTCACTAAGTTTACTTCCTAGCCTTTAAGCTACCGGCAAAACGTAGACTTTCAAATTGGAAATTCATGACAAGACATCTATTATGCATCTAGCTCGATCTAGTTATTTCGATACGAAAGGAAGAAAGACTTCGATTACAATTTCTAATTCTATAAATACTCTTTTAAGTTCTTTTTTCTTTTCTTTAAATACTGGCTGAAATGGTAATGTTTTTTTTTGCCTTTAAGAAAGATAAAGGAAAGGACTTATAACAGGAGTTTTGGCGGGAATCTTGCGGCGTCTACTTGTAATATCGATTGAATATTCCTTTTTTGGTGCATAAAGTGATTTAATGTTTGATTGTGATAGTGATTCATGCAGTAAATTAGCTAATAAGTGTCCAGGAAATGAAGAATTTATTCGAGAGAGCATAGTAGCGCCGTTCCGATTGCTCCAAGATTCGTCTAGGTTCTTCGTAAAGCTCATTATCACTTTTCGAAGGGCAGAACGAAACGACTGACTGACTCTACTAAAGACGACTTGATGACGATTTTACTTGACATTGGCAAAAAGCTAGACGCTAATGCCATAATACATAAGAAAGAAAAGAAAGACTTATGACAAAGACAGAACCATAGAATGGGATGGAAGTTGGCAGGAAGGGAAATGTGATCTCCTCTGCTCCTACTACAAGCGAAACGCAATTACATCTCTGACGAAATGCTTTACTTTTCTAAGGTTTTTGATGAATGTCGATACCAACATCGTATCAGCCGGTCCCATTCGACCCATTAATACCACTGTAAAAGTACCTTATGTGTGATTTTATTAGCCATTTCAATGACGCTTATTGTTGTTAATATAATTAATTCAAATATTTAAGGTAACCGACCTTAAAGACAGTATATTCTCAGAAAAATCAATTTAAAAATTAACATTTCGTTTTTCTTTGAACAAGAATTTTTTCGAAGTTGAAAAGATAAGTTCAAGATCTGCCTAAGGGTAATAAAAGAAACTCAATTTTTATCTGCAATTAAAACTTTTTCAACTTAACTTAATCTTGGTTACTAATTAGGAGTTATGTTAAAGAAAGATTATTATTAAGTTTTGTTTAAATTGCAATAAATATATCTTCATAATCTATATTATTTTGATATCGGTAGCACAAACTTCAAGAAGTAGCAATAAAAATTGATTGACTTTATCTATTCATGAAGTTTTACAAACTTACACACTAAATAATTATAAACTAAATCAATTTTTTTTCTGTATAGAGCGCTCACTAAACCAATTATAATTAGAATACACTAAAGACTAACCATCGAAAACACGTTAAAGTTACAATTACAAAGAACTAACTTGAAAAAAATATTTTCTTAAAAGCTGCTTAAAATACATTATAATACTGCAATGTTCTTAAATATGTAATAATGATTTCGATAATTGCTAATACAGGTAACACGAGTTACATACGTCATAGTCCCAGTAATATATCTTAGAATCCCATAAAACGACAACACCAAGACCTTGACACGATTCTAAATGGGAACCAGTCCGTTATGTCAAACTAAAACCCCATTTTCGAGCTATCTCGTTGAAAGTAAATGCTGAGCTAACGGTATTCGTGGCCGTGACAACTAAGGTCATTGCACTATCTGCGTCTCCATATTTGCGGAAAAATTACAAACTTCTTGGTAAGTGATAATAAATTGAATTTAGAAATGTCCGTTTATTGACCTTTTCTAAATAACGTTATTTTCTGTATTTGTTCAATAGTAGAACACTATTTGTGAAAACAATATTTTCGACCGCGTAACTGATTATTTTATTGCACTATATGTGAAATAACTGTTATAAGGAAAGCAACAACAATAATCCCAATGTTAAATTGACTATCGTTAAATCTCCCACATATCTTTTAAACTTTATAAGCCGTAAGAACGCCTCGTAAAATTTGTTACGGTTTGAATTTAATTATTGTGTATGGAGTTTAATAGGCGACCTCTTTACGGTCAGGTGTGAATTCAGGTTGACGTGAAAGCTTCTTGGAATCCTATTGACATATATTTAACTCAAAGCAACAGCTTGGCTACATTTAATGGATCTCCAGGAAGGCTTTTAGCGCGCGCTCTTGAAACTGTGAATGACTTCTATTGACGGACCAGCATGGACGTATTTAAAGTTGTCAAACATATAACAAGCTCCATAGTTCGCTCATAGTTGGCTTTCATATGAAATACTCGAACGTAAACTCTATAATAGTGCATATCGAACCCTATTAACGGAGTATATATCGCGATTAGAAACCTTTATTACGCTTAAATTTTGAATATTTCTTAGGCATACATCGATATGACTTGTCATAGATACTAAGTAAGATCTTTGTATACTTTTTGGTCATCGGTCTCACAACAGCCCATAATAAAAGATGGAAATATTTCATATACCCTTAGTATACATTATATTATATGAATATAAGAGCAAGGTATTACATTTTTGTCGCATAGGGCCGAGTGACGTCAGAAAAATTACACCCATATACAACCATTATTTGCGTATCTATACCCACGTAAAAATATTTCGCAGGAAGTGAGATTACATGAAAATAATGTGGGTAGCTTGCTTTCCTGAATATTTTTTGCTTGAGATTATTTATTGTTGGTAGGTAAGGTT
>JADANM010006502.1:2946736-2976640 GCA_026213755.1 Eurema hecabe
TCTGATGTACGATGCATTTTTACGATAATTTTAAAACGAGTCAACTTGGACGCATCCAGTGAGGTGTATTTGTCCTATTGTACTAGCAGATTGTAGTGTATCAGAAATAGTTGAGAGGTAAATAGATTTTATGAAAATGATTATGTTTCTGAAGAGTAAATCTCTGTACGTGTGAATTTACGTATATAAATTTACATTAATAATTAATTAATTTAAAAACTTCAAACATTTAATGATACTCTTTTCACTGGTCAATTATGTTTGATTTTTAAAAATCTCTAATTAAAAAAAAACGATAACGTCTATTGAAATCTTTGTTTCATAGAAACCCAATTGCCGTGTATTTTTTAACTAAGTAAAATTGTTTTCTTTAATACGATAAAATACAATCTATTATACGTTAATGAAATAATAACCTTTACCATAAAGCTTCTATTTCCAACGCTATTTAGCAAATCATTGTGGTCTAGATTAGATAAAGCTTTTGTTCGGGTCAGCTTCTAACGATAAATTTACTAATTATATCGAAATTAAAACTTATTAAAATTCTCATTACATATAAATAATAACGAATGAATTAACTAGCTGACCCGAGCCCCACTTCGTTGGACATAATGTTGATTATTTATCCTTTAGCATATGACACTCAGCAATGTCGCTTTCTATTGGTGAAAGAATTTTTAAAATCGGTTCAGTAGATCCCGACATTACCCCTTACAATTTAAAAAACACACAAACTTTATTTCTTTATAATATTAGTATAGATTTATCGGATACAGGTAAATAAATAATTCCTTAATAGATTATGCGCGATCTCCAAGTACGAACTACGATAAAGACAATGCTAGCTTTGCTAAATGCAAAATATTGTACTTTTTAAGACTCCTTGCACAAATAAGTATATTATCCTTGAATTGTACATGAATAACTTTACCAATAAAAACAATCGTATCAAAATACGAAGCCTTCAAGATCTAAGATTACGTAGCTATTTTATGACAAACAAAGGCATGTTTCTGCGACTAACTTCTTTGTCGATAACAATAAGCTATCCACAGGAGCAATACCATAAACAAAATCACTACAAATGTTTTACCACAGATAACAATATACATTTAAATAAACAGACTAAGTTGCAATCGTTAAAAAGTAAAAATATTTTTATTTAACGTTATTAGCAACAAGCCGTGCCAACTGAATCCATTGCACCGTAAAGAGTTAATTGTTTTAGCACACTCCAATCAGTGTAACTTTATAAATAACATACAATTTAAACCCCAACCCGTTGAATCTAAAATTCATGTTGAAATATAAATGTTTTATATAATAAAGAGGTAAACTTGTGACGGTATTTGTGGCTTTCAAAGCAATAATCTCTGAATTTTGTGAGTCAATTTTGGAACTTATTTTCCGTATACACTAGATAACATATCTACGTTTTCATTTTTATTTTTTTTTATTATTTACTTCGATCCCCGGTTAACCGTTATGAAGTTTTTTGGACGGGCAACACTCACAACGAATTATGTGGAACTACTTATTCTTAAAAGTAAAATCTCGTTTTTAGGGTTGCGTAATTACAGAGGTACCTGTAATAAAAAAGGGAACCGTTATTCTCCGATTACCATGTTTATCTAATTGAGATATTTTTTTTTATAAGTACAGTCAGTCTCTAGTCATACGTGATCGAAATAACCTGACTTCGTTTTATACATATCTACACATGTATGCTATGTATTTTAAAATATATACCTGTCTCTCTTAGATACATAATAAAAAACAGAGACAAAGCGATACACAGTAATGCAGCTGTATCCAGCGTAATGAGTCTTGTAATTAGTTGCTCTCAAGACTCTTTCTTGTTTAAGTAACATAGAACATTTATTTTGCTTTCCTGCACATTTATACTGACTTGAATCTTATGGTTGAGATAGGACTTTAATGGTATAATAATCCGGGCTTACGGCGATTTTATCTGATATTATGTAGTTTGTATTCGGTATATATTAGTTATGTTATCTTTTACGAAGATTTTTTAATTAGAAAAAACCGAGCTTATAGGTTTTACATCAAAACAAGATCCAGAAATTGAAATTTATATGGATAATGTGACCACCTTTGGGAGGTCTCCTTTCCAGAAAAAAGTATCTTTCAAAACAGTTTCTAATCAAAAAAATTATTAAAAGACATACATAAAAATATACCATACCCTAACAATTGGACAAACCAAATTCTAACTACTATCCTATGGTTGGTAACCTTTTTGAACCAACTTGTTTAAAACAATAACATTAAATTAATTATGTATTGTTAACTAGACAGACCTTTAATTACCTTTTTTGTCTTACAAAACAGTTATTCCTTAGAGAACCCACACACGTAATTTAATTAAAAATTATATAAACATGGCAACTCTTCAATATCAAGTTAGCAAACATTACCCAGTATCTTAAAGTCGATGTACAAGGCGGTGAGACGTTAATTAAACCCAGAGGAGCTTATAAATCACGCTCAACAAACTTATTGGAAACTTGACAAATACGAGCGAGGACCGACCTAATTTTTATAACCTGCAATGCAGCAAGCCTACTCTTCTAGATTTATCACGGTATGTATTTTGTTTTGACGTTTGTTGTGGTTTGCGATCGGAAATGGGGAATCACGTCAGCTATCTTTTAAACTTGTGTGCTAAATAATATTACGATAAAGAAATATTAAAAAATGTGTACCCTCGTCCCTTTTGATTTTTAATATATAAAAATTTACAAGGTCTAAATTGTGAAGATTTTATTCATTAAAAATATAATTCCGTTTCATCAAGAATTGAAGATAGCAATAGACAAATCAATATTCTAATTATTATTAAATTTTTAAATCAAAAATTCTTAGCGATATTTTAAACTCTTTGGTTATAAATACAAGATTAGCGCCAATACTATCTCGACGAATATTTATAACCGCCGTATCTATGAATATAGACCACTTTGAATCACAAATTGCTCTCTCGATATTGCCATAGAGAAGTTAAAAACTATACCTTTCCACAGATTGCGATAAAACTTTTTCCAATTGCACTGCAAAAATGAGGGCAGGGATTTTTTAAAACAGAACGAATTATATCATTCCAAATTACGAGCATTATTACCGTTATTAAACATTTATTATAACAATAATTAAATATAGAAGTATATGATTCGTTCAAAACTTTTATATATTTCTAAATACTAATATTTCATAACAAAATATAAATCTATATTTACTGCTGACGCGACAAATGGACGGTATTTGGTTTGTTCAAACTTTATGGCTATTTATCATATTTTAGCAAAATTTGGTTCACTCGAAAATTTGCAAATTGAAATGAACAAAGTTTTGATATAACAGATTTACTGTGTTAACAAACGATATTTTCACAGCAAAAAGGTATTAATTGGTAGTGCTGGCCAGAATTGTATAAAAAAAAACAATAAAATTTTTCCAAATTCAAAAATTGATCATTGGTATGTATTTAACATCACCAACAATGAAAAAAATGGCATGGTTGATTGCATATTTGCAAATGATGACTTGAATTTATTAAAGTTACTATCGACTAATTGTTTTCATTGATGCAACTATAATATTTTAATTATCATCCAAAATAATGCCACGGTAAAACGGATAACTGTTCTATAATGATAATGTGAAGAGAAATTTATTGATTTAATAAACAGATGATTGAAAATAATGTTGCTGCAATACTAATTGCGTACAGGGATACAAATCACAGAACATTAGCAATAATACCTTTAGCGTGGCTGCCTTTTTGTCATTGTCTGATCTTTCTTATTCTTGGAACCTAAATACGTATTTTATATGAAAATAAATACCTTTCTTCGCTGAGTAGTTATGTTTGCAAATAATATATCTACACAAATATTATAAAGGCGAAAGTTTACGAGGGGGTGAGTGTATTTGTTTTTTACTTCTTCATGTTTAAACGGCTGGAGCGATTTTAAATAAATTTGGCATGGAGTTAGCTGATACCCTGGATTAAAACATAGGCTACGTTTTAATGTAAAAATCATTATTATTATTTCGTTTTTATAAAAACGTTCTTTACACGTAATTAGATCTTAGAATGATCTAACAACTAATTAGCAATTTGAAAAGAAAAGCCAAGCACCGTATCTCTCTCGCGTGACGACATAAAAGTCGTGTATATGTACTGATGCGTAATCTACATAGTGATTAAAGATAGCAGAAAATTTCACACGGCGACAAGATCGTGACACACAAACTGACCTTACCACTATTTACATGTCGTTGACTCGACTCGCAACTGCACTACCATAGACAACATTACTCTATAGCTCTTTAAAGCGTAATGTTGCTTTAGTTTGTACGTATTTAAAAAATAGAATATTGTTTATGGCATCTTGTCGATATTTTTTGTGGAACAATCTTAATCAAGATTAGGCTGTACGGCTCCGTACTCCGAATTTTCCTTTTTAGGGTAAATTACACTACTACTAGACTACTATATAATTCACGAATTACTGCGATGATATTAATGATGCTCTTCTTAGTAAAGAGTACCTTATTAAACAAAATTCCATCATCTACTTCAGCAAATATAATAATAGTTGCTTATCAAATAAGTTCCCTTACCGCAAGCTTGGCGGAAAATTGTCTTGCCAAGTCTTTTCTCTAATAAACATTGATAATGTTCCAAAATGTTTTAAACTTCATAAGGTTTTACTGATAAAACATTTACTGCCTAGCGTAATACCCAATTTAAAGACGTTAGACGTAATACAATTCATAAATATGAAGTCATTTCAGGTCATTTACCACTTGCGTAGCAATGCGTACAATACCGTATGTTCTAATGACTGATATTTAACGGTTGCTATGCCTTGACAATAATAATATAATTTATGCTTTGAAAATCGGCTATGACTCGCGGGAGTTGACACGATAATCCAAGAAATTCATTGTGGCCAAATAATTCTATTTATGATTGTTTTAAATTAAATTGAATTATTCAATTTAATTTTTTGTTAAATTTTGCAATCCACTGGGGAATAGAATACGTAAAAAACTAATCATTAAAATAAAAAAGGAAAATACAACGCACACATTTAGTGAAATATATTATTTTACTAAATGTGTGCGTTGTTTTAGATCATTATCTTACCTTAGACTTTGTGATAGCAACGTATTAATGAAACGAAAAGTGTACTAAGTAATTAATTAACACAACATATAAGTGTTTGGAAGTAAGATAATCTTGTATCTTAATCATAAATATTACACAATATAAAATTCCTGACATATTAAATAAAATATTAAGATCAATAAATCTACGAAGCTTTCAAATCAAACTAACCATAACTATTGTATGAAATTGCTTGTATCAAGTTAAAACTTTAGTAAACGATAAAATTTCATGAGACGAAATTTGTGAAGGGTTTTATAGCCATTACATAAATTGATTTAAATTTCCTAATTTAAACCCAAAAAGGTATTGTATTATACAAAATATCAAAATAATATATGTAATGAATATTTATTTATAAATCCATGTAATATCCATATGACATGGATTTTATTATTATTAGTGTAATGAAAGAGAAAACAATATTACATATAACATATTTAGTTCATTAAAATTCAAAAACGCTTTTATTTCCATTGACGAAGGTTAAATTATATAAAACAAATTCACAAAACAATTACCTAATTCCATTAGACGTCCATTGTTGGATTTTTTAATCGTAATTCGAAACGATTTAATTAAAAACGCCCACAAAAACGAATTATTTCTGTTATCGGGCTGTCACGGTCTTATACTATAAATAAACGGTAAACCTTTTAATATTTATTAATAATTTTATCAATTATTTTATTTTGTTACATTTTTCAAAATTAATAATTTGAACAAGATTAAACAACCCACGCCACATACGTATTGCAAATATACAATAAGGTTTTCTCATGAATTCCATATTCACTAGACTAGACTAGACCTAGAACTAGACCAAAATAAAAGGAAGCACAAGGGAAGCATATGAACTTAAAAGATCTGTAGTAGAGAACCTCCTCTTTTTGAAGTGGGTTGAAGCAACGCACCTGTATGAATAAATACGAGTAATACCATAATGTATGTAAAGCAAGTTTTTAGCACCGATGCATTTAGCAATGTGTACAATGTACATTGCTGTTTTTATTTTATTACGAGAGCGAGAGCTTTCATGTTGATACTTAAGAATCAATGAAAATCACTTTAAAGCACGTAAAATACGTCAGCTATTTAATTTATTTTAACAAGTCATCTCATGTTCTCAAGCCACTTTTTGGTTTTGTTAATTACGATATTAAGTAACCGCTTTAAATTTCATTAAAGCCACACTATCTAAATTTTAATTCTGTTAAAATGTATAAAAACACTTCATCGGAATCCCGGCTGACGCCATAAAAAGGGAAGGGTAATAAATTTACAAATACGAAATTTGTACGCCTCAAAAAAATCTTAAAAGTTACTAAAATTTGTTTTTTATTTGAAACCGAATTCACGAATTCAAAATGCATTCTTATTATTCTTCGTAAATCTAATTAAATCACCAGTACAGACCTTATATTTTATTTATAAATTAAATCTCAATAAATTGTTAAGTCATAGTTACATAAATAAGTTAAAAAAACTTACCGACAAATCAATGTCTCGACGCGATGATAAAGTTCATAGCCATTAGCGGTATTTACGAGAAAAAACGTATCTCGTCGCACGAGCTTTGTCGACAACACGCAGCGACAGACTAACGGAGTTCGTTGCTGCTGGCCCCGGATCAGTATTCACTTTCTGTTATATCCTCTCATCTCTCCCTCATATACCCAAATCATACCCGAACTTTACGAGTACGTATTTAATTGCATTGTTATATGGCACTGTTTGGTTTGTGTACGCGGTAAGTGACTTAAAACTTATACTTTAAGAGGTATTTTGTTTACGCTATACCAATATCTCATTCCTATTATAATTATTTTATCATACCTACCCTAAACATATTTTCTCTCTGTAAGAACGGTCTTCGTGCTAAAGGGAATATTTATAAAAAGAATCATAGAAAACGGTTCAACTGTTGAGTTATGCACTTAGTAACACATTTGTATATTAAAGATTATTATCAATCCTATATGTAGTAAATTAAGTACATTGAAGTGTTGTCTATCCAGGAATCTCTCAAACAAGCGAGTTCAATGTCACTGACCGCATAATCGCAAAAATAGGAAATACAAGAGCAGATTCGTTGCAATCGTTAATTTCTTATATCACGGCTGGAGGCTCGAGGGGCATTGAACCTGGCTCATTGATGTGTGAATTGTATAAGTTTTGTAAACATACGCAAACCATAACACGTTTGACCACTTGGCGTTTACTCAATGAATAAATTAATTGTAATATTAGCGAACTTCATGTTTTTTTATGCCCAATAACATTTAAACGCCACACAATTATAATTATCAATATGAAAACACAGCGAATCTTCCTCCAACAAAAAGCAAAGAAACGATATTACATATATTTTTTTTTTATTTAAACAAAAATGTACTAAATTAATATTTGAGAACTATAATATTATGTGCTATCGATTTATCAAAATCAACCTACGCAGCAACAAGACTAAACATCGAACTATGAACTCTTTATTTAATCAATATCTCAAGAAGCTGTAAAATTTCATAAAAGTTTACGAAGCACTCATTAGTTCTAAATAAGTTCATAACGTAAAAGTTCGACATTTGAGACTAACGTGTCAAGAAATACATAAATAATATAGAGATTTTCTCCTCGTGACTCATACAGCGGCTGTTATAAATGCAATATTCATATTATGCGGTTTTCCGTTATTCACTAAAACCTTTGTGTTCTATTTATATTCAGTTAGAAATTATAACAATGCGAAACACCTCACACGGTGTGGAGTGCGGTCAAAACATTGGACTAGAAAGTTTTGAAAGTAAACACTTATAAATAAAGGGACTAGGGTCACTTTGTTTAACGAATACTCGATAGTTTCCAATGAAAATATATGAATGAAAACCTTTTTTTTCTCTTTATAGGTACTAATTTAGTTGAACTTTAGTCTTTGGAAATTCGAATTGGATTCTAAAAATGGTTTACCAAAATGATTAGCACAACGAGATGTGTTATATACTGCTGCTTCAAGATACTAATAAAAATAATAATATTCTTTTTTATTAAACCAATAAAAGCCCATAAAAGTAAACACTTAAAACTCAGTGACAGACAAAACATCTTATTAAATATCTACTAAATTCTATTGCATTATTTGTGCATTATATTTTATCTAGAGATACATCGCTGAAATAATGTATTTTATTTATTATATCAAAATTTACGCCATTGACCAAAACAAGCCCACCTTACTGGCAATTATAGTAACATCTTAAATACAATTATAAAAACAACTTGATGACTATGAAAAAACATTTATTTTTCCGAATCGACTGACATAAATAAAAGGATTTCTGTTCGTTTGTAGCGCGACCGAAACTAATCGCCAGGACGTTAGTTAATGGAATTTTAAAAAGCGTAGCAAACTTTGAAATCCCTTTGACATTCAAAACTCCATTTCTCTTACGGAACGTGATCGTTGATAAAATCAAAAAGTATGTAGTTTTGATATGGATACAGTTCATTCGGTTTTTGTACGAAAAATCTTGTTTATATACGAGAACATATATTTTTCGTTCAACAATAACACAGTTTTACATCAAACAAGAACGAAATTTGCAACTAGTTTAAAAAAAATATCGTCTTTCTGACCAATAATAACTAACTAATAAACTATAGACAAAAATTATACGTGTACCACAAAGAACAGCTTGTTCAAACTATTTATAAATACTCACAAAAATCTATGATTTACGCAAATTATATTTCACTTCTAACAATACCAAATACCAACGTATGTTTCAGATAACCCTTTTTTACGTTCACGTATTTTTATTATTCAATACAAAATTTCAGAACAAGGAAGATTCAAGCTACAGTAAGCTAAGTCTTTACAGATTTCATGGATATTCGCCGATAGCAAAACAATCGTACTGTTACGTAATCAACAGTAACTTCGCTCGTGACATGAGTAACGGTAATTTCAAAAAATTGCAGTCTCTCAAAAGTCAAACCTTTCATTGTGACCCGATTTCTGCAAACCGTCCTTCCTTGTTTTGTAAGCACCTTTGTAACAGACTACATTCATACACGATAAATGTTTTAAGAACCCGTCAATTCTTAAACGATAATAAATAAATCCTTACTAATTTTATAAATTTGATACGCTTTAACGCACAAACTTCTTGACCGAACATCGTGAAATTTTGTCCACATATACTTGGAGAAATCAGAATGGACATAGGCTAATTTTATTTCCTATATTTATTTAGTTGATTCAATACGATGCCGCGGTATAATAGCTAGTATTAAATAAATCGTTCAGGGGGCTCAACTTAACACAGCACCATCTAGTAAGTACCTTTCTAAGCTTATGTTGTGTCAACCAGATAACATACTACTGTAAATACACAGATATAAATTTACCTTTTTTAACATCCAGTTCCCAGAGAATATAAATGTAATTACAAATATAGTTTCCAGTATGGGGATCGAACCGACAACCCTTGGTACATAACCACTACACCAAGAGATAGTCAACAGTAATTATTTTTTTATTTTGATAGAAAGAGGCTATGTAATTAATTATTTAGTAACAATTAAATAACAATGTGAAGTATGATGTTATATTACGAAATAAAAATAAGTTCAACTTTGCGTTACTTAATGTAATTACATTTGAAATTAGACAAAGGAAATCTCTTTGCAGAAGTTAAATCTTCTGAAATTGAATTTCACATCATATGATTTTATTACTACATCTTACCAAGATGAACAATTTCACCTCCTAGGGAAATTAATGCGACAATATAATACGTTTGCTAGGATTTGTGAATGTATTTGATACTAGCTCCTGCCCGCGACTCCGTCCACATGGACTTTCATATAAACTTTGACCCCCCCTTCCCCCTTATTTACTTTTTTCCACTTAAAAAGTAGCCTATGTTTTATTTCAGACCATCTGTGTACCAAATTTCATTTTCATCAAAAACCTTTTGAGGGGTTGATTTTTTAAAAAAAGTAGCCTATGTTTTGGACTATCTTTGTACCAAATTTTTTTCTAATCGGTTTAATAGTTTTAGCGTGATGGAAAGACAGACAGGTAGAGTTACTTTCGCATTTATAATATTAGTATGGATTATAATATACAGTTCAAACTAGATTAAGGCAAAATACGAACTCTACTCTACTTACTAATATAACTGTATAGAATGGAAACATAAGATCACGTACGTTCGTTTGCTCTCTGCCACAGAAAACGTACTCGTATTGCAGAACTGAACTGTAGCTAGAACAAACTTGCTGCAATATGACGATCAAACCACGTACAGCGACCCGAACCTATTCACTAACTTTTAAATTTTACTCACTTAATTGAATTCACAGGTTATATAGGTTTCTAGTCAATGCTTCTTCTTTGTAGCTAATTTTACGTTTATTATGACCTGTATCAGCGATTAAAATTAGATTTATTATTGCGCAAAATAGGTTAAATCATAGAAGAACTTTTTACGATTTATCACCAATACATCCATACATACATTCTCACAAACTTTCACATTTATAGTATTAAGTAGAATATTTTATGTAGCATCGAGGATATTGGAGCTAAATAACGTGTTTCCTGTCGAATCGCTCGATTCCTTAACGGTTTAATATTAAGTTCAATACGTGTTTCATATTTCACAGAATGAACTCATACAAATGCATTAAAAGGAGGCAATACGATCAATCATGCATTGTGTACATTGAATGTAACGCTATCATCGTGCAATATTGATAATTCGCTTCGGGCAATATCGTAAAGGCAATGTCAGTTTATATTCGGTTTGCTTTTAATGTTGTACTGCTGCGTAATTTCATTCTGTCCATTCGAAATTGTAGCGGATCAATGAATCTATAATAATAAAGTATGACTTCAGGAAACATGATAATAGCAATTGAAATTATATTAACACTAGCCGTTGCTCGTGACTTCGTCCCCGTCGATTTCTTTTCCCATTATTTCTTCGCTTATATTAGTCGCAGCGTGATGTTATATAGCCTAAAGCCTTCCTCGATAAATTTTTTATTCAAAAAAAAAAAAGAATTTTTCAATTCGAACCAGTAGTTCCTGAGATTAGCGCGTTCAAACAAACGAACAAACTCTTCAGCTTTATATATTAGTATATAGATTCAACATATTGTTCAAAATTACAAATCATTTATTTACCAATTGAAGTAGCCGTCGGTAACTGTATTACTAAAGATGTGGTACAATTTTATTTCCCATAAAATTTGTTTAATCAAAATCACAATGACTAAGCGATGCCGTTGAAAAACGTCGAATTCCAATACTACAAAACCGCATCAAGCAACTTGAACTGTAAACTTCGAATCGTTTTGTAAAACTATAACAATCCCGTTTTTGCTGGAGCACGTAAACCACAGTTTGAAATAAGGGATTTAACCGCAAACATTATTTCGATTGGTCACCGAGTTTTTACAGACGTCTAAAGTTCGGACGCTCAAAAATATATCGGTACCGTAACGATACGCTACGCTTGTTACGGATTTGTGGAGTGATTGGACAAATTCTGTGTTACAGAACAAACATTTGTTCTCTGGGTCAGAATAAAAAAATAAACTTTTTTGTAGAAAAAAGTGTTATGGTTTAAAATAATAAGCCTTTAGGTTTTTCCTCTGCTACACGACTACTTTTCAGTTACTTGTTGTTCCTACGTGAGTTTGTACACGCTGTTCCTATCCTACCTATTAGCTTACACCCTACCGTCCACCTCGATTAACAACCTACCCTTTTTTAGCTTTAAAAGCATCCTCGTACTTCAAGGCATATTATAAAACATATACTTATCGAAATCGGTTCAGCTGCTATCGAGCTACGCACGAAGCAAACGAACAAATTTTGCTATTATAGATTTGCGAATAACAAAAATCTTCGCTCAAAAACATTCGTAACACTTACACAAGTTCATATTTCAACAGGACGTTACATAAAAGCACGTACGAATGAACATAGATTGATTGTCTCATGAGATTAGAATACTTCGCAAGTTCTTAATATTATGTCATAAAATATTCGGATCAAATTCTTGTATTTGTAACGAGCTTCAGAATCAGCCATTGGAACGCAACATTACATAGATATCATAAAAATACATAACTCTAAACATGAAAAAACAGATAATAGAAATAAAAAACTGATTTAAATTTATTTTATTAAGCTGGGTATATTTTTGAGAGAGTGTCATACACCAAAAATATCAGAAAACAAACAGATATACATGATTTTTTTACAATTCTATTAAGTATAAATAAGACATTACGGAGGAAATGCATCAAGCATGAAATTAGTTTTAGTAAACGACGCGGACGATAAGTATTCTCTTATATAGTCAAACTTCTTCATATCAATTTTCATTTCATACCTAAGTCTGATTAAATACCTTTTCGCTTACATAGATCGTTATATAATTCGTAAAACATTGTAATTGTGTATTACTTCCAATACGTAGTTCATCAGTTTGTTAACGAAGGAACTTATTTATAAATTATTGTACTTCTACGCTATTTGTTATGATAGAAGTATCTTTATTAAAATTAATAGAAGAGTATATAAAAACATATAGTGATTGCTTATACATTTGTTGACGATTTCACTGTTTATGCCTCATTACGTAAACATAAAAATAATACAAACAAAAATTAATAATAAATCTACAGTACATTTTTTTATTATTAAACAGTCACCAAGAACTTTAAATCTGTTATAAAATGACGTTACCACATTTAAACAAAATGATTTATGAACCGAAATAGCAATCAAGGTTCATCGCAGGTGCCCATTGTTAGTGTAAATTAGGCAATGTTAGTTGAATTGCTTCGTAGAATTGGTTTGAGCAATTTGTAGAGCCTATATACAATTGCAATAATTCATACTGTTCTGTTTGAGGTTAATTTACATTTGTTTATGTACTGAAGGCGCATCAAAATCGAATCCCAATATGGTACTTGATAAACTTCTATTTACCGGTTACTCTTTATAATTATACTAGCAGTTCTTATATTGAGATAAATAAATAGTATTATATAAATATATTATTATTATATATATTATTACTATAATATAACACCCGCGACTCCGTCCACGTGGATTTTCATATAAATTTTGAACGATTAAATTTTGAAAATTTTTATAATCTATAAAGTTTTAATTTTTTTAAGATGTATTCTGCTATTAGGAGCGGGCAAAAATCCAACGAACCAAAACCCATGAAAATTGGTCTAGCCGATTTCGAGTCATAAGTGTTGTAACAAATCCGTCCTACTTTATATAATATATCGATATAGATTGCTAGGACGCTTATATAAAAGGCATATAATTATGCATTAGCTTTTAACGTTTCTTTAACTGTAATAAATTTCTAAATTATATATAAAACAAAGTCAGATTAGTTAGAATATCTAAATAGAAGAGTATGTACTTCATTTTAATTCTTATACCTATATAACTACCAATTTTTTTAGTTAAAAAAATAACAGCATCGAGTTTCATGAATATGAAAGTGCTGAAAATGCTTAATTAATAACCTAAAAATGTGATTTAATGATTCGTGCATTCAGATTTCTGCAGTACTTAGTCGAAATGTTTATACAGTGTACCGCATCGGCCATTACTTAATGGGACGTAGAAACTGCACTTATGTACTAAAGCCGAGTAACTTTAACTGCGATCTCTCAGACTTTATGATCTTGTGCAAACTTTGCCTGCATTTCTTGCGGGATAACTCAAAACGTTTGTCAAAGCAGTGGGTTTAGTGAGGCAGCTGCGGTCATATCTAAAGTATTTATGAATGGAACTTCAAAAGTTACGTTATATTTTTTAATAATTATCTATATTTTTGAAATAATATGAAGAGGGAAGACGAGCTGGACGCACTTCTGATGGTAAGAGTAACGCCAGCCCATAGCCAATGCAGTGCTGCCCGGAACTTTGCTATAAAGCCCAACTCCGGGCAGGGGTGCACTACACCGACGGTTACCACTTTGAGTCATCAGTTATCTATTTACATATATAAAAATGAATCCGTTTTTCCCTTGGTTATGGCATCACGCGTGAATGGTACCGATTAGTTCATTTTATTTATAATATTCCTGGATGAACGGGGATGGTTTTTAAATAAAAAAGATGGTAGCTTTTGTCTAGACAAGGTGAATGAAGTCGCATTGGGGGAGCTAGTACTGTTATTAAGAACTTCTTACCTTTTAACAATCATCATGCGGATATTTATTGAACTTAAAATAAAGAATTCAAACTCTTTAGATACAGATTTGAAAGGCATATTATAAAAAAATAATGTCACAACACACCCTTCAATACACATTGAATATTTTTGTTTCAAATATATTTTATTTATAAATATTTTACTAATTAGAAAGCCGTTTTAAAACTCTGGTAAGTCTAACGCCGTAAAGAGCTTCTTATTGAAAAGTATTATTTGAATAGTCATTAGATATGGGTCTTAAAAAGCAAAAGTTTTCGTCTGCATTCAAAACCAGGAAGTTCCCACAAATACCGTCTTGTACAATATATTCATAGGTGAAATTTCACTCTTTCAATTTAAATAATTCATGTGTTGTGATTGACCATGACCGAGACGATGCCGCGATGAATACCAAATTGTCACACAATGGTTTTCATTTCTCTGGCGCTACACATTTCTATTTGTGTTTTCAAAACAATATGCCAACTAAATGCTTGGAATTAATTCCGCAATTAACCTACGTGCTTTTGAAATAAATTTAGCTCTTAAGATATTAAATTTGAGACAAGCGTGGTGGTTGTAAGCCGTTGTGTATTTTTACTTTTAAATGCTAACTTTTTTATTTAAAAAAAGCTGTGTTCCATGATTTGCAGGCGATGATACGTAAAAATGTAGTATTAGTGGGAGAAATAATATTTCAAATCCGTTTAGCAGCTACAGATGTGACTACTTAAATGTTCCGATCTCACAAACTATCTCTTCAAAATAGAATTTAAAGGCCAAAAAATCGATCGCTCTTATTAAAACCCTGTTTATATTAATAAAATAAATCTAAAATATTATTAAGCATTATAAAGCATATAATATAATGTTGTGGTCACAATTTACTGCCAAGCGTTTTAATGAAAAATATTTCCTATTTTCTGCAGACGCTGGCTCAGGAGATTAAGTGTACTGACGTAAAATAACTAGTTCCTTCGAGACAAGCTAATGAAATAACTAGTGTCAGTTCTTGCAATTTACGCCATGTCGATAATCAAGTCCCGGGCTAATTCTGGGTAAGTTTTTTTTCTGTTGTACGATCGTCAACAATACCCAGTTTGCTTCTAATTATTAATATTAGTGGTATATATGTGGTACTGGTGCAATTATATTCAGGTTTATTACTAACTACGTTTTAAGTAAGTACGTAAGTACTTCTAAATGTTGGGTCACCTGGTCTGACCATTTTAAATTACTATTATAGGTTAGATACAAAACGTGTGTCGCAATGGGAAGAGCTGATGAGAAAGTTTTCAGAGTCCCACAAGGAACAGTGCAAGTGAGTTAATAAACCTTTTAAAATGTAGCTGCTGTAATGGGATAACGAAAATAACGTCTGTGGTTTCCTTGATATTAATAAAAATGGTAGTAGTTAACTTTGTAGAAGAGCTGTACTTTTATATATAATATAAACATGAGTCACCAAATTCATTGCCAAGTGCATAGCTCGAGAACAGCTGTACCGATTTTATTTGGAAAACAAGGGCAGGTATAGGATATAAGGTATTTACTAATCCCGAAAAAAATAATTACAAACCTAGTATGCTACTTTCCCATAACGCCAAGAATACATCATACAATAATAATTAAAATATTTGTTTGCCTAAAAATCGATATAGTACACATTTTGATAGTTCATTAATTTACAAAGACATCACAATTACACATACAAATTAGGAAGCTTGTATCGTAGCATAATGTTGTATTACTTATTTATTGTGTTCTTATAATAAATACCATTACTTTCAAAAGTATTTGTTATTTAAAATTAGAAGTGTTACCCTGGATATACCGCGAGTTCACCGGTCAGCCAAGCAATTCCCTACTGGTTCACGGTATGAAGGCACTTGGGATGTTTTGGGCATGAGTGGATATGGATTGTACAAATTTCCCAATGGTATGTTACATTATTCTTCTAAACCATCCTTTATATTGTTAACAAAATACACCATTTTATTTTATAATTTAGCTAGCTGACCTGCGGTTGCGCTCCTGTTATGAAGCACTTTCTCGTTATAACAAAAAAAGTATTTCTCAATACCTAACAGTAAAAAAATGTTTAATTGAGAATTAGTTTATTTACTCAATTCTCAAATCATAATTTTTCTTCATGATAATATAAGCATAGATTTTTTTTATCTTTATTTTTTTTTAAGGGCTTTTAGCTCTGAAGCCATGTCAGCCCCATCATCAAAAAAATTACAATCATTACAAATTATATACATCAATTAAAAATCTAAATAAAAATTTTGCCTGGCTTGATGCCGGTAATAAGCATAGATAATATCCATGTTGTGAATCTCCTGTTCAAAATTACTTTTCGTTTTCCCAGTAACAACTTGAAATAAACAACACTTAAATATCCTCGGTACAATTACTGAACTCCATCTAATTTCCATATTAATTTTACAGCTACATAAAGGACGAGTTTACGTTTGAGTATCAAAATGTCTATTTAATAAACTCATATAAAAGTTAAGCTATAACGAAATTTCCCAATACGTACTAATCTGAAAACGCTAACAGAAATCTAATTAGTGCTTATTTTTCTTTTATCTTATTTCTCCTTTAGTTTATCGGTCAATTTAATACAGAACCAAGCCCACAAAACTTAATTCTTCTTTTGTTAGACCGATATTGACTTTTATAATGAAACACGTACTAATTTGTATTCTACCTGCGTCCGCAGTTACCTATTTTTTATAAGATCCCTGAATTTTTATACCATTATTATTCTTCATGAACACATTTTGCAGTAAGCTCTGAACTTTTTATGGGCTATTTATTTTAATATAATCTGTTTTGTATCAAATAAAGCCTGGTATTACCATTTTATTATTTTATAAATCTATACTTGATTACATCATTGATATTAGATTGTAGATACATTAATAAAGTGGTCATAATATATTATAGAAAGGTAGTAGTCGTCATAGATAATACACTATATACTGATAGTGGGTCCTTGAATTTATTATGCTTTAGGTAGTTACGTCTATAAGTACCGAAACGTTTTTTTTTAATCCTTCATATTAGGTTTAGTAAACCCAAAAAATGTGAAAACACTCGCCTACTGTGAGTTCCGTACTATGGATGGTGTTATAATTTTCTATTTAGAAAGTATGTGTCTTTTCCTCTTGTCTCTCCAAATATCTTCAGATGTAATTTACGATGGGGAATTCGACGATGGGCTATTTCACGGTCGCGGAGAACTAATTTATCCTAGCGGAGAGGTGCTCAAGGGACAATGGAAACGAGGTGCCCTTGTTGAAAAGACCCTCATATTTGACGACGGCCTGGAATACAGTGACACTGATTGGCATTACTGCCGAATGCCGGACAGGCGGTGAGCAACCAATAATGAGACAATTCAAAATATACTTAACTTTACAGCAGTCATTTCTGATAATGTTTTTATTAATGACTTATGATGACTTGCGCAAAGGCCAGTTAGTCTTTATAGATTTTATTTTTTTTTATTATGTGACTTGGTAAGCGTATGGAAAAAATCGATTATTGATCTATTCTACACCAATTTTCATTAAAATCAGTTCAGTGGTTCAGATATAAAAGCTTATCAGGTAAAAACATTAAAACAATCTTATAAAGGTACATACAGATATCTTGCATAGGAATTTCTTTACAATTTGGTGAGACATAATTATTTTATAAAGCCAAGATTCAAAAGTATCAATTACTACAATATTTGATATGTAATAATTATCTGAGGATATCCTTAATCTTGGCTTTACAGAATAAGTGAAAGTTTAATTAGTCAAGTGTATTGGTGTGTGTTTGTACAGATTCACAATAGAATACAATACCGGAATACAGCCAGCTGGCCTATCCTACATGACGCCAGAACAGCCTCCTCGCAAAATCCCAGTGGGATACTATGACACCGGCGATGGATTCTACGACCCTAAAACTAAAGTCGTTTACAGCGTCGATGACCTCACGGCTATTATACGGTAAGTGTCTTTATAAATGTAATGAATCAATGTAACATGAATTGTACGACGTTGTTGAATGATATAATTTTTAGTCATACGTTGCTATTTTCTAAATTCGGAATCCAAATTTGCTTTTGTAATGTAGAGAAAAACTTTAAATTTACTTATAGGGATTTTTTTTATTTATTAAATGTTCAAAGGCTTTTAATTTCGAATTCAAAAAGGGATTAGAAATTGTAGATTAATGGCTCAAAATTTTAAGATTTGATTTAAGTAACTTCCATCGTACATATAACAATATACCTAGAAATAAATGAATATGTAATGTACAAAAATATCGTGTACCAAAATAGCAAGGATCAGAGCAGTATTTCTTCTCAAAGTTAATTATTTATTATATGATGGATTATATAAACCTATTTATGTAGCTTATGATCAAGCCTGTTAAAGCTTAGATTTTATCGTAAGATTAGTGTTTTCAGGAAGTATTATCGCCATTAGACGTTGTCGTTGTGCCTGCCTTATCTATCAATCGCTAATTAATCAGCTGACTGTACGTGTTAACATCGGATAAAGCTCAAGTCTAGTTTGATTAAACACCTTGCATAGATACGCTTATAATATTTCATTAATAAATATTTGTAAAGTAAACATTGATAGTAATAAGGTGGATTGTAACTCAGACGATGAAGCAAAGAGACCAGTGGAAGACAGATTTTCTGACTATACTCACCACAAATTTAATTGAAATTTAAATCATCTTAGTCTAGTAATAATTTAAGTTACATTCGGCTTGGTGTAATTTGCAAAGGGAATATATCTTCCAGGCACCTACTGAAAAGTAGAAACAATTACACATTGTTTGAAAATATAGGTTGCTTAATGTATAATAGTGATTGATTTTTTCATCCTCACATTAAATATGAATATTTACTTCAAATTGCTAGTTCGCCATCGGTTCGCGAACAAAAATGGATAGTTGATAATTGTCGAACGAACCCGCTGCCTCCGCTCGGGCCGCGCCAGGATCTATACGAAGAGTGGATGGATCCTCTTGAAAGCCTCACGCCACCAACACAACACCACCCCTCAACTACCTCCAAGTCTATGTACTCCTTCACCGACCAGGACTTGGATGTGAGTTTGCACAGATTATACTAGCTTCACAGACAACTCATTTCACCGAACATTGGGACATTTTAAACGAAAACTTACAGCAATCTTTTAGGCGTTGTGCCATTTATTGGCGCATTCAGTATTGACAGATTAAATAACTTTCAAAAACTTAGTTAATTGTGCCTACATTGTGACCAATCTAGTTTTGATATTTTTAACTTTGATTGGAGACATTGGCTGGAAACTGTTATATTTACGCTAAGTTTAAAACGGAACCCTAAAAGTTGTAGCTATCTCATTAAAAGACTACTTTTCGAGATCATTTTTAAAGTATAATATAATGTAGGTAATATAAATTGTTCGATATTCTATTATAAACAAAACATGTAGTGTTTAAATATTTTTCTAGATGCCTCATACTGGGAACTCCAAAACTTGATGTCAAAATAAAAAGAATAATCAAATACTTATACCTAAGTATTACATTTTATGATAAAAAGTTATGAAAAATGAGTTTTACCTTAATAGCATGATCTTTATTTACGTTTTCATAAGATTAATGTGAGGGAATTTTATGCATTATAATAAAATAATATTGGAGTTAGAGTTTAATTGGTATCTTCTTCTTAGATAAAACAAAAATAAAAGGCTAAAAATATCCATTGCATTTTCATTCATTTAATATAAAATAAATCAATAATTATAAAAAGGGATAACAGAGATATCTAGAAGGCTGATTTTTTATGTTTTTTTTATAAAGAATGTTGTATTTACAGGCAATTCATGAATACGGTACTTGCTATTGGAGAAAACCTTCGCAAGGGACATGGAGTAGACGAAATATAAAATTCGAGCCTGATTCTTAATAATAATATTAGTTTTTTTTGTTTATTATTAAATAAATATATTAGTGGTATTTAATGACGTTCTTGTTTTATTTATTTTATTCAAGAATAGCGAACACAGTCTAAACATCTTTCACTACGAAAATATATCATGTTAATATACCTATAATAAAATGTACATCAAATGAATCCATCTAAACATATATAATTCAAAGGTGACTGACTGACATAATGATCTATCAACGCACAGCCCAAACCACTGGACGGATCGGGCTGAAGTTTGCAGTGCAGGTAGATGTTATGACGTAGACATCCGCTAAGAAAGGATTTTGATCAATTCTACCCTCAAGGGGATAAAATAGGGGATTGACGTTTGTATGAAAATCCACGGAGTCGTGAGCAACAGCTAGTGAATCCATATGTATTCCATTATCTTATACCTATTAACTTATACTTAAATCATTCCTTAATGTCCTAGTTTTTCAATTCCAGAGCATAGTGCGACATTTCGATCAATGTAAAATTAAAGAAAAACATTTGTTAATTTTTTGGCATTGCACATAATTACACGCATCCAGCGAAAGCACTACTTAGTACTTTTGAAAGTTCACAATATATGAATGAAGAAAGATGTAGTTAAAATATTAAGCGTTAAGCATTATACAGTATAATGCGGAATAATACTGTTCTGTGTAGATTGGCTTAATGTCAGCTGTCAATGTCAGTAATGCAAAATTGAGCAAAAAAGCATGGACGTCGTTGAAAATTACATACGGACGTCAATAAATTTGCTCTAGTGTTATATTTAAGTGCAAATAAATAATTATGTTGAAAGAAATGTATTAAATCGTAAACGAATGATCTCATAATTTAGTTCCTATTTCGCAATCGAACAATATATAACACATAAGAAGTGTTTTATGCATCGAATATAAACTTACTATATTTTCACCCAGGTTATATATTGTGCGGTATTGCGGTATTTTGCTTAATATTTTCGGGGTTGTGACATTTTGTTGACATAAAATGAAATCAGAATGAAGTGCCATTACGAAGTTCTGTGTCTGCCACGCGATGCCAGTGCATCTGATATTAAAAAAGCCTACCGCAAACTTGCGTTGCAGTGGCATCCAGATAAAAACCTAGAAAACTCACAAGAGGCTAAGGAGCAGTTTCAGTTAGTTCAAACTGCATATGAAGTACTTTCTGATCCTCAAGAAAGGGCTTGGTAGGTTTCTTAAATCCATTCAATATGCCTCATATATTAATACTCAGATTTAATGATTATAGTGTTATCAAAAATTTGTTTACAGGTATGATAATCATCGAGAGCAGCTGTTGAAGGGGGCAGGCAGTTCATACAATGATGACAGCCTTGATGTATATCCCTACTTTAGTCCGTCCTGTTATAAAGGCTTTGGTGATGATCCACAAGGATTTTATGCAGTGTATTCTGAGGTACCTTACTTGTAAAATACTCTTTTGTTATAATAAGAAACATTAAGACAATTTTTAAATATTCTTTTTATTAACATTTCAGGTGTTCTCTAAATTAGCTTCGGAAGAAACTGATTTTCTAGATGATCCCGAAGATCTTGCTAAAATACCTAAGTTTGGAAATTCAGCTACGCCTTATGAGGATGTTCATGAATTTTATGCTTTTTGGATGTCTTTTTCGACTAATAAAAGTATTATTCTATATTTATTGATCATAATAAAATAATTTCAATAACTTGAAAAAAGCAAAAACTATTTCCTTCTATACTTACAGGCTATGTTTGGCTGGACCAGTATGAAATAACTCAAGGTGATAATCGTCGTGTTATAAAGCTGATGGAAAAGGAAAACAATAAAATTAGACAAAAAGCTCGCAAGGAACGAAATGAAGAAATTAGAAGACTTGTAAGCTATGTTCGTAGAAGGGATAAAAGGGTTATTGAACATACTAAACAATTGCAAGAAAAGGCAGAAGAAAATAAACGCAAGGTATCGCAATGATTTTAGTACTAACTGTTCCCAGAGATTTTTATCATGTAACAATACCATATAAAAAATACCTTGTTTTACTAAAAGTGTAGACTATATAGAAGTGTACATGCCAAATTTCAAATAAATCTATTAGTAATATAGTCATGTTAGGTTAACAAATTTCTTTGGAAGAATTTGAAAAATACACTTCCATACAATGTGATTCAACATATTATTTTTCATAATAGCTAGAGCTACTATAATATATACATTACAGATGTAGATGGCGTAAGCTATCACTAGTTTAATATTTTAATATCAAAGAAATGT
The DNA here is from genome assembly GCA_026213755.1 of Eurema hecabe. NCBI lineage: Eukaryota > Metazoa > Arthropoda > Insecta > Lepidoptera > Pieridae > Terias > Terias hecabe. The sequence continues at coordinate 2,969,436 of JADANM010006502.1, forward strand.
TTCAGGCAGAACAAGTGAGGCGAGAAAGAATAATTCAAAGACAGAAAGAAATTGAGGAAGCCAAAATGAAAGAGGGTGGAACCTCATTCTTGCAAAGTGAAGAATATCAGAAAAAATTGAGTGAAATTGAGTCATTGCTAGCTGAAGAGTTTGGACTCTCTTCTGATGATGATACGATTTCTGAGGGAGGTATGGAAAGTAGCAACGAAGAAAGCTCAAAGACAGAAGAGGTAAAAAAATTGTATAGAATGTTTTTTCTCAAAGACCTGCAATCCCAGAGCGGTGAGGCTCTGTGTGTTCATGAGTGGTGATAATGTCTTTCCATCAGGTGGCTGCCCTGCTTGTTTGTCCCTTAGGTTATAAAAAAAATGTACTTAGAAAGAAGGGCTATATAATTGATTTTAGCAGTATTATTTATTTTTGATAGATAAAATCCTAAATATGTGTATGTAGGCTAAATACTAGTAACTAACTACACTCATTATATTGGTATTTATTCCAGGCAAGCGAAGCTTCCAGAGCAACTAAATCTTCACCAAAAACTAAAGCAGCTCTTAAAAATCTTTATTGTTCTGCCTGTAATAAGCTATTTAAAAATATAAATTCCTTTGAAAACCACGAAAACAGTAAAAAACATAAGGAGAATGTAGCTAATATGACACTTGATGAAGATATTGATATATCGGATGGTCATGAGGATAGTGACATTGGAAATAGCGATGGAGATGATGAAGGAAAGAATAAAAAAGTTAATGGTCAGACTGAAGAGGAGCAAGTCGAGAACTCCACATCTGATATAGAAGATAATGATGTTCGTGAAACATTAAGTGATGACTCTGATAAGATACAGGTAGGTACATTTTTAGATTGCTTGTATTGTTATTTTTATTAACAAGTGCTTTGTGACATACCACATTTTTTTTGTTTTGTTGTATGCCAAAGTATTGTTAAGCTACATTATTTTTTCAGGCTCTACCAAAGAGTCACAAAAAGAAGAAAAATAAGAAGAAATCTTTCATTCCCATGCCAGAGAGTGAAGGTAACGACAGCCATGATGAAATGAGCTTCAATGAAATAGAAGGGCCTGCAAGGAGCAGAAGAGCCAAGAAATTTAATATGCTCAAAAGTCAAATTCAAGCAAAAAAGGAAGCAAATCTCAAAAAGGGGTCCCAGTCGCAAACATCAACTGAAAACTTGTATGAAGTATCGAGCACCACTCCAACAGATGATGCATTAGGTGAAGCTGCTTTGCCACGGGAGAGGCCTACACTACCGAAAGTACAAAGAAATGTTAAACCTAAAAAACTAGTTGATAGAAAATCTGTTAGGACAAAAGTAAGCGAGACAGAGGATTCAAGCAGTGCCGTCAATCTTAGATGTGTCATTTGTCAGACAGACTTCCCTTCTAAGAACAAACTCTTTGAACATTTAAAGAAGACAGGGCACTCTGTCCCACTTCCTCAAACTAGCTTTACTCAGAGAAAGGGCAAACGAGCCAATAGGTAAACACTAATGTTTTAGTTAGGAAGAAATAATAATTATTATTATATGAGAATCATAATGATTTTCTTTATCTCTCTACAAAGTGTAAAATGTCTTATCATTCTATTTATTAAATGAAATTATGTCTCATCAAAGTACGCCTAAATGTTGTGTTTTATTGAAAATCCAATATATTGTTCTAATATCATATATTTATAATACACAATATATAATATGTCACTTAAATTATAAACATCACATTACACAAAATAATTGCACTTATTTCTTTTAAGTTCTAGTTAAAACACTACTCAAACTCCGGTATATCAGAAAAACTGTAGCCAGGGTACTCTTTGTATGCATAGTATGCAATTCTCATATGATAAGCACCAGGCAGGAACATAATGCATCCCAACAATATTATAGGCCACAGACGATCTGAATATTTGGTATCTATATGGCCTGTGACTATGAGAGTCCCGACTGTCAATAAAATTGAACCGACGATAAATAAAAAGGCTGCTAAAGAAATCGCTTTCCACGGTATTTTCTGCGGTGGGGCTTCAAATTGTGAATCACAAAAACCACTATCGTCATTTGGCACGCGCGAATATCCATTAGTAGGTCTCCCAAACCTGAACCTTGACATCCTGCTAATAAAAGGCTCGTTAGTCGTTACAGATTCAGAAATTACTAGGTAATTGTTTTACGTAACCATTTAAATATATACTAACTTGTGCTAAAAATTTACTTGTACGGTAATATCTAATAGCAAACCAATTCAGGTTATTACTTTAATTCAAAAGTAAATAAGTTTACGAATTAGTAAGCAGAACGGTTAAAAACAATTTTTTGTTATTTTAAACTTGACAAATTGAGATTGAGTTATGACAAGAGATAGCAACCCATATGTCAATGTTAGATTGACATTTATGAATACCCATGCGTTCTCGTATTCCGCGTTCCATTTTTGAATATTTTATACAATATCCAAAAATATAGATGTTTTCCTTAATATTGTTTAGTTAGTAAATATATTTACAATTACATACACTATATAAATGCCTTGTTAATAGCTTTATTACTTTCCTCCTCAATAAAAAAATCTTTCAATGTTTTTTGAATTTCATCAATTTTTACACTATTTTAAGACTACAAAGTTATCATAAAACAAAGTTGCCTTGCAGTCTCTGCCTCTTTGTCCGTATGTTTGTTGGCAACTTGAAAATTACACAATGGATTTAGATACGATTTATATGAATATCGGAGGTAACCTGCAGTGTTTAAAATAAAACACAATGTAATTAACAGTTTTAAGTTCATTTTTCCTAATTATACTACGACTACAACAGCTGTAAAATTTTAACTCTGTGTTTATTCTCAATGTTATGCTTTTGAATGTTTCTACGGACCTTTATTAGACACTGGATTTTTTATTGATGTTGTGTGTTGAAAGCATTTTCTTACAAATTTTAGAACACATTTTTATTTTCATTTAGTAGAGATAAAAATTGAAAATCTGTAAAAGGATTATACCTACATGTATCAGTAAACTATATGAAACTAGCTTATAAATCTGCAAAAAATCATCAAACATTTACTGCCCTTATGCACGTTAGGTACATAGTAACTGCGCTGCCCTTGACCTAGCCGGATCGCCGCAGTGTGTTTACGTAGTAATAAATTCCATTTGCTTTAAATTTCCTTGCTTTTCGTTAATTTTGTTTTAAGTATTACGCCTTATACGTGTGAAGCATGCACTGCTAAAATTATGCAATTCTAGATTTTTTTTCTATTTTTAACCGACTTCAAAAAAAGGAGGAGGTATCTCCATTCTACCGTACATATATATTTTGGAAGTTTCTTAATAGAAATAGGTACTATTACCCTTTTTATATACGAGTAATGTAAACGCTCGCTATGCTTTGAGTCGCAGTATTCAAACCTCAAAGAGATGAGAACATGTAGGTAATCACCAGTCAAACTTCAAAGTGTCTGACCTTCAAATGAACAGCTGACACACAAAACGTGTCATCTCGTGTATTGTTAGTGGGTAAAGTGGACACGCCGAGACAAAGTCAGCGAAAGCTTTTGAATGAAAACATTGTCATGCGTCTATCGAACAACAATCAATAACGCAGATGTTCATTATTTTTCGATGACGTCTAAGTTATCAAGCTTATCTAGCAATCAAGCATATATGTAGGTAATATATCGTCTGTGTCTCGTAAGCGTACTTAAACGTAGCCAATATTATCCTTTACCAATATTACCTACCGCTTTTAAATTCTGTCTACTTCAGAGATCAGCTAGTTTAAATATACAATTATAGTTTTCAGTGGCTTTTTGTCGGTCTTGCTTACTTTAATTAGCGCCGATAATGTGATAATATTCTACATAGTTTTTTTTAAAGTTATATGTGTTTTCAAAACAGTAAATTACATGACAGAAAACTAACCCAATTATTAATAAGCAACATTACAACATTACACAATAATTTTATAATGTTAAAGATATAGAAGAACATTCATAATAACTAACTCTTACCGGAATCTAGGTTAATGTGAATAGAGTAAAGGTGCACCTTATCCTGCAACAAAAGGAAGGATTCTCCTCCACTGATCGATCAAATGACTAACCAAATATTAAGCACCAATGTGTCGATGTCGAGCAATTTTATATGCGAAATTTCGAAAAAATATTATAAGCGCGATTCAAACTTTGCGCATTAGTAGATAGCAGTCGCTATGTAAGCAGTGTTTAATGTGTTATTGAATAATGCAGTTTGTTTCTAAGGGTTGGTAGGTCGAATTTACTACATAGAGAATTTACTAATATTCATGATTTAGTGTATACCGAAGCTACGAAATATCAGATGAAATATATGTTATAATAAATATTATAATTGTTGTAAAAGATATCATTTGTTAGGTACACATGCCATATGATTACTGAACGAGAAGATTCAAAGAATCCATATTTTATCACTTAAAGATTAATGGTCTGACTTTTCACCAGCGCTTAAGTGGGATGTATTATGTGCTTAGTAACAAGCTTTCACAATGCAGCCTGGACTGCAGCCAAAATAATAAAATGTACAGCACATTGTCAAGTATATGGCTCGATCGATACAAACTTAACCTAATAAATACTAAACAGCTGATTGCTTACGCATCAACAACAATATTACTTATAAAAAAATTAAATAATTTATAACCACAATTAGACTAGTTTTCTTTTAGATAACTTTAAATTATTATTTATATAAGAAAGTAGTTAAATATGAATTCGTTTCACAAAGGGTGAAAGCTGCGTAAATACTATGCGTAGATTAGTAAAATAGCTTGCGGTATGGTGCGGGGCGCATGCGCGGTGGTTGGCCGCGCGCATCCCCCGGCACCCGGCTGTCAGTCGCCACTCCGCCGACAAACTGATCTTGAGGCACACGCGCACCCGAGGTCCGCTACACCAAGCAACGCCGGCCCTTCGCGGCCAGGAGCCCTCCAAGGCGCTTCGACACTTCCACAACACCTGACCATCAGCGAGGGCACAGCCAGCGCCGGCGTTCGCGAACGGAGTACGGCGGATCAAAGGTACACACTACACTGTTTCCCCAACGCCGACATGTCCGCTCAATAGCACAATCGCAATACCACATTTCATCCCCTCAGGCATATTGCAGTAATTCAAGGGTAGCCGCATTACGGCACCACCAATCAAATATACCAACTCGTTTAACCCAGCTGTTATACTATTCCTGCTCAACGCTTTTGTGTTATATCTCATAACTATAAACATATTCGCCATCCCTCGTTAGCCGCTTTATGAAGTTAAGCTGTTTAAAATTAAGCTAATTCCCTCTACATACGTAGCCAGCAGATTTACGCTAAATCTTTCGATTATGCGCACTAACTATGCGACATAAAATGCTAGTATAATGCTTACCTTTGTATAAAATTCAAATACCTGATATTTTCTGATAGGCGGTGCGATGATTAAATGCGCTACCGGCGAATAACGTATTATTTATTATCTACCAACTTTCCCACAACTAATTGCCTGATAAGAGTGTAGGTGTAGGTACCTACACCAATTTAAATATAATTACATTTACTAAGACTATCCCTTTGTTATATTCTAAAAGAATAAGGCTATCAAATAATTAGTCGACACCTTTTGAAGATTACTATTGATCTTAACGTGACCCAATGTCATAGCTATTAATGCCGTCATTTTGGCATACAAAAGATTTGATTGTCTTTCTTTTTGGCTGAAATCATTGTTGCAATTTTCTCATAAAAATGAAGAAAGGGTTCTTGTTATTCAACTACAGTAGATTACTCATTTAACATTTTAAGTCGTAAATACTGGCCTTTATATGCAATATGTAGGTGTTTAAAGTAAATCTCTTGTAAATACATATACACATTTGCATTAGCCGTTTATTTACTCACGTGTAGTTTATGCAAAACTGGTAACCATTTTCAATTATTATTATCTCTTAACTATTCATAACTTTTTTGATACAATAAAATTTACGTCATCCGTCTAATAAAACACGAATAAGGCCAATAATTTTTCGATTTCTTAATATAAAAGCAGTTTATTCTTACTTTAGGTTATTTCAATGATTTAAAAAAATGCTATTATATAGATAATAATGAATAGATTAAATTAAGAATAATATTCGCAGTCTGGGATGTCACAGCTACTTTTTAAGAGTTCTGCAAATATTGTCCGCCAACGATAGTACTTCCATCTCACGTACTAGTTTATATTTACTACTTCGCCCGTGTTTTAAAGCCTCAGGATATATACATTAACCTACTAAATTTTGCTGACTTGTTTCATAGATATACAAGAGACTAAGCTATAATATTAGAACTAACTTCTAGTAACGCTTACATCCAATTGGATCCCAGTCCCATTAATTATAGATACTCAGATTTTTTATATAAAATCAATCTTGTAAAGGGCTTACGAAATTTCATAGTTTTATCTTCAACAACAACAAAATGCATACCAACTTTTAACTACTATTTCCGACCAAAGGAAGCCTATCTCTAAACTCTTTTGATCTGAATTTTATCCAAATCGTGTCAAGCAGCTACTATCGCATTTATTATATTAGCTATGATGAGGCATAGCCTGAGAGGTATTCGCTTTAGAGAAAAACAGTATTTGTAACTTTATTGTCATATAGTATAGGACTATTCCATTTATGAACGGATGTTACCAATTTACATAGTTTGCTGTTGTTATTTATATGCTATTCGATACGAATTGTTTCCACTATAATATTTTTACAGTTTTTTGACGTTAATTAAAAAATATAACTTGGTCTGTTCCGACCTCTCCGACCTAGAAATTAATTGAGGGTTGTAAAATAATTTTAGTAGGCTTTCATCCGACCAGATCTTTTGTAATGTAATGCTAATTTCAATGTGGATTGTGATATATATATTTCATAAGATGTACTCTTATATATATAGCGTAACCCTCTACTTTCGTTTAACCAAAATAATATTTTAATAGGTAATTATTTAGATGCGTGTTGGACCACGCAGAGAATATTTCGAAAGTATTCTTAATGAATTTCATTTTTTTGCCGACTTACCAAATTTTGAAGTCACTCTATTGAAGTAACTCTTCTTTAAAACTGCTGGCTGAGACTTGTTACCCAAAAGATGACGAAACTGAGGATACAGCTGTCCACAAGCTGA
>JADANM010006502.1:2976740-2996880 GCA_026213755.1 Eurema hecabe
AAATAAGAAGAAAATTAAACTAAAAGAGCTTTTAACAATTTCATATTTTTATTTACCTATTTTTTGCGTAGGTACTATTGAGCAGATTACTTACTTCCTACGCACAATTCACAAGAGGAGATTTTACAAAAGGCTTACGATACTTAGAAATGCTTATATTGTATTATTTCTAAGTACAATCGACTATATCGTATATTCAATATTGAAAATCATCTTCGAGCTACAATAATTTTCAAAATACAAGGAACACGCTCATGAGTCCCTCGTGAATTGAATGTATGAGTGGAGGTTGTTACTTACCACCAGGAACCCCTCCTGCTCGTTTCCCCACTTGTTTTATAAATAAAGGTGGCAGAATCATATTGTTAGGCTGAATTTGGTCTTCTTTCCTGTCTACCACCCTCATAAAAACCACCGCCAAGTAATGACATTTCATCACAGATGTCATTACGCTTATTCGATATTTGTGTGGGTGTGTTTTAGTAGGTTTTATTAATATGCTTTTGTAGTAGACTCTAAAATATACTTTTCTATTTCCATTTTGAAATGGACATAATGTATTATTTGTAACTCCAGAAATTTCACGAGATTTATCAAATTTGATTCACCTATAGACTGTTTTTGTAAATAAAATGCTTGACTCTTACGCATCTTTCTTTTTGTATAGAAAAGATATTTATTTTATTTTTTATTTTTTTTATTTTTTTTTTATTTATTTGCCAAAGGTTTACAAAGAGTAATAATCAATAATGGCGACAAAATCTTTCAGAGTTAGAACTGATCCCTAGCTAGATTACTAAAATAATCTGTGTTAAGGGATCAGTTCCGCTTCCTTCATATTTACTATAGATATGTTTCAAGGGATACAATAATTTTCTACTCGAGTCAAAATGTCACAGAATACGTAAATATAGAGTATATTATCATCAAGTCTATTAAAACTGTTTAGTTATTGCAAGAGCAACTATATTAGCAACTATATTAGCTTTTGGTCTTATTTAAATTAAATTAACAGATAAGGCAACACAATTATGATTAAAAACCCTTATATAGGTATCAACTCTTAGCTGGTTTTTAATAAAAAATATTTAAATATTTTCTTTCAATTTTAAGCTTGTTAGGAATAGGCTTCTTTGAAAATCGGTATAAAATATATAATGAGTACATGTTTTATCTATGTAAAGGTCAAAGTTTTATCGCTTATGAACTTATAGGTCACATTAATGTAACTTGTACTTGCTGGCATGTTATTTTTCAGTTAAAGCGATCACGCTTCGTTTCGTTTCACACGATTTTAGCACGCTATGCTATTCAGAATATAGAATAAAACGCCTCAATTACAGCGAACGGATTTTTTTAAACTTCACTGGCCAATGATGTTTAATTTTTTTTAATCAGTTCTTACTTTTTTTTAATATTACTATTTACAGAGGCGAGTTTGTGGAGCTGGAACTGACTAATTTAAAAAATTCTTTTAAAATTTTAAAAGAATTTTTTGAAGCCACATTTTAAATAAAATGACGAAAGAAAAGTGTCAAACCGTTTTCAAGGTTAGCTACAAATTATATAATATGTCGACAGTCGACTTCAACGCATCCTTTTTTTTAAATCGGCTGCCGTTCGGAAATAACCTTTTTTTTTGTATCTATGTGCGTGGTTAACTTTTTCGTTTTGTAATCGAATTTGATGATTTGCACAAAGAGAAAAAGTATTTTTTATCACTTAAAAACGCTCATGTTTCCACATATCCATGGAATAATTCTATAAAATATACACTACACAAATAATGCGCATTTCTTTAAATGCTTATCTTCAAAAACAGACTATTAATTGTTTTAAATAAAATAATTACATTCTACGTCAGTATGATTTAACTAGGCAGCTGCAATTATCTACGTGAGTCATCAGTATTCGAAAGGAAGCAAGTTTTTAAACTCTGCTGCGCTAAGGAGTAGCGTACCTAATCTTTACATCGAATTAACTTGACCCATTTCAAACGGTGGTAATACCTCGAATATTCTAGAGAAGAATATGAATTTTAATATGGTTCCTTATGTAACTAGTTGCATTCGCGTAAAACGTTATTTGGGTAATTTAAATTTTAAATAAAGAAGAAGAAAAAAATGTAAATAAGTTTTCATGTACTTCAAACGTGTGTTGCGACGAACTAGTTCTATACAATCAATCAAGCCCGTAGTGAAATTAATCATTATTAATGTTGTATAAGAAAAATATCACAGCTGTTACTCAAAAATATTCCCAATTTTTTAATTTTAAATGGTATGTATCTAAGTAGAAGTCGCGAGTTATGAAGTTAACATAATATGCTTATTTTGTAAACGTGCTTCGAAAAATGATGCTTCTAAAAAAAGTGTTGTACGGTAACGACCCCAATCATGGACAGGTTAAGAAAATTTTTGACGTTTTTTGTGAATTTCTAAAGGGTTTTCAAAAGTTTTAAGAAGTTGTTGAGTTTAGTGTTTAGTTTAGTATTAGTTGAATGTAACATATGTTAGAAAAAAGGCCTGAAGTCATTAATCTTGAAATAATTAATTAATTAGAAAACACGTTTTTTTCACCAGTAATGGACAGAAAAAATCTAGTGATGGACACCCAATATTGGACAACATCCAGTTATAAACACCCAATAATGGACACTTCCCACTGTTGAACTTCCGGTTATGTACTCGTAGAAAACTTGATGTTATGGATAGTATCCAACCTGACATGCTGCGTTCCCAGTAATAAGGACTGTTAGATTGTCTTTTTCGTCTCCTGAAGAGCAGTAAACATATTTTTCGCCTCTTTTTGCAAGTTTTTAATTTGATCCTCGGTAACGTTGCCCCGAGCGGCAGTTAATATTTGGGCAGTTCTTTCAGCCAGAATTGGGTGTTGTTTAAGAAAAAGTTGGTACCATTTTTAACCTGGGCGATTATATAAGTTGTCCATTATTGGAAACTAAGGCGAATCCACTAATGGACATCCATTGTCCATTACTGGAACAGTATCTTGGAAATGGTCGTGACAGGTATATTATTAAACAGATTGAAAAGCAAACAGAAACAATCGTATGTCATTGAAAATTGTATAAAAAATTAGGTTTCGACCATTGTCCATAAATGGCATCTCCTTGAATTAAACTCCAGTAATGGACATCACAGATTTTTTTTTAAACGACGTAACTTATCAGGCCGAAAAATCATGTAATATTTCGCTCATTTATCCTATATGACATAAAATAATATCAAATTTCACTGACACTAAAAAAAAACGAAACTGCAAACAATTTTTTGTACTTACTTCCTTACGCATTTCCTAAGTAAAAACGGATTTTTCAATAACGAGTCGGAGCGACAAAACACACGTTACGCCATCTTTACACAAAAGGGCCGAATAGAATGAAAGTGGCATATTTTAACAACTAATGAATTAAACTATTATTGTAAGTGTTGCCAGATTGCGAAACGCAATTGCTGTTCTTAATTTTGTAATTTAATATTTTTTTGTCCATTATTGGATGCTTGTCCAACACTGGTGCCGTTACCTTACCTACCTTCTGGAGAATCCAGCAGCTCTAAAAGAAAATTTCATAAGTAACACTGACACTGCACAAAATAAAACTTTCATTGGCCTCAAATTTAAAATCAAACGACTCGATAACTAAACTCGGTTACTATGAATATAAGATTAGTACAAAATTCCAGTCTATTGGGACTTCGCGAACTGAAATGCCTGAAATATAACGCGCTTAGTTGAGCAGTTGTTGAAATAAATGAAAACCCATCTAACTGTAAATGAAAACATACATCTCGTAACATCGTTCCCCACAAATAAATATTCATCACTGCGGGTAGGTAGAAAAACGTGATCGATTCAGGCACTGCAGTGATTTCAGTCTAGGGCGCGCGGGGATTCAAATGGTCTTACACGAATTATCTACGTTCTCGTGTTAAATGAGAAAATATTGCATTACGAACGCCCTATAATAATTTTATTTCGAGGTATGGATACTATATGGAATACTTTTATGTTGGATAGTTTGGATGTGTCTAATAATCTCGTATTAAAAAAAAAGGACTTTTACTTTTAATATCAAAAACTTTGATCACTTAAGTGTAAAAGATATGTAAATTATATCACTTTAAACGGCACTTATTCCTTGTCTAATTAATATTCACGCACTTTCTTTTACATTTTTGGTTACCAAAGTCAAAAATACCATTGAAAATTTTTCGGGAACTTAAAAATTAAATTAATTATAAAGTTTTTATTTATAGTGTGACGTAGATAATATTTGTATTATATTTCGATATATCCATGGCCTCAATTTAAAGATAATGTAGTTATTTATAAATTAATACATAGTTTAACATAAACCTTACGTAGATAAAACGTAGCTTTACATAGTCAACTAATTTTCGCCTTCATCCTTATCTACAAAGTCTATGAACGTATTTTATGATCCCATTGATTACAAGTTAATTATCACATAAATATGAACATTAAATTAAAATGTCATAATATATTATTAGACCATCCTTAAGGCAATGCTACGATTATGCGTAGAGGTTGGTAGAAGCAGGTACATTAATATAAATTACCAACGGAAACCCTTATCCAATTTTATGCGAAGATGTAACAATTTTCTCGAGCTTAGACTTTTAAAGGTAAGGAGATTTCTAAAAGTCAAAGTTCAAGTATCTACTAACGTTTAAGATTCACATCTTACTTGTTCTGTTTGAACTGCAACTCGGCTTTAATTTTATGGTCCTTTTCCGTCGTATTTGAACGTGAAATTTCGTTAAGACTTGTGTAGGAGTAAACGTTTACAAATATGCTGATGCAAGCTATTTGTATGTACTCGTATATGCATGTCCACACTGTTTCTTTGTCGTTTATAATTTTGTATACCTAAGGATTAAGTTCCATCACGTTCGTAATTCTCGTAGTACAGTATCTTTTTAATTAACTTAATTATAAATTTACTACAAACCAGTCCTGGCTTTGCGATATGAGATATATATTATACATGTTTCATACATGTAATACTCTTATCAATGTTGCAAAACATGTTTTTTTATTTATAAAGATCTATTTCACTGAATACGTTAATCTAGCGCGTCTCTAAACCACCAGCTAAATCTCGTTAAGTCTATAAAATCTTTAGCCTTGTAAAGTAGCCCTTGAATATTGCTTAGTGCTTACAAATCAAACTAGGAGTGAGAAAATCTAAAAAGAGTAAATAACGAAGTCTAGGGTTTGGCTCAGCGCCAATGCAGAGATCCACGGCGCTTTTGTTCTGACCATTGACGTATCTTTATATCTCATATTTTTCGTACTATTTTTATTTATTTTAACACTTTACGGTCGTTAGATTCTATTTGTGCTTTTTCTTAATTATGATAATGCTTCAGGATTTTTAACAAAGCTACATAACAGCAGTAGAGTTTGTGATATGGCAACTGGACAATGCAACGGTAAAATTAAACTTTCGTAAATATCAGTATTAAACATAGCAAACCCGGATCTCATAGATACAGATACATTTTTCCAGTGAAGCGATAGAACTCATAGCGCACCCCTTACCGCAGAAGGCAATGGTGTTACCGCTGCTCAAAAGTCCAAAGTTGTTAGATCTTAAAAACTAAAAACAGGACTTTCGAGAAAAAATACATATAGGAGACAAGCCGTACAGTACGTACCGTTGCCGCATCGAAAGATGTTTTTATTATTATTTATTTATTTATTTTTAGATCAATCCCACATTATCAGTTATCAAAAGCTGCAGATCTAGTTTACGTTAAAATAGTAACTTAATTTATTAATAAACATGTACTACTATTGCGGTATTAAAATAAACCATATGAATACGCGTTTAATGCTTTTCAATTTCTCTATCACAACCGTTACATTTGAATATATGTAGGTACATATAAACCATACAACATTGCAGGAGCTACCATCGATCGTTGACTCGCATGCCGCATACGAACCTTGACCCACGATGCAGTAGCAATTAATGCAATTTGTAAACTGGGCTGTCAGATCCTTGGTGTTGCCGCTTTAAACAGGAAACGTGGATGTATTTATTAGGGCGTCATAAACGCTTCTTTGGTTAATCCCTTTGTATGCTTGAATTGTTCAAGTTTAACGCTATTCTAAATTAAAATAACACTGACTATTACCAATTTTATTATTTTATAGGTATACCAATTAGAACCAATGTTATAAATTAGAATCGTCACGTTGTCGCTTGCACGCGGTAGAAAAATTATGAAAATTAGTACAACTTTAAATAATCTAGAGCTTTTTAGATCTTAAGGAAGGACATAGTGTATATTTTATGGCAAAAAGCGCTAATAGATCAATATGAGAATTGAAAGCTTGCGGAAGTTAATAATTATCAACATGAAACCAAAACTTTTTATTATGTAGATGCTACTTACTGTACAAATACGCCAAAAAGCTAATAATGACTTAGGACTCGAGATGAGATATAGACTATCACAATTTAATTGAGATAAATATAAAATATTAAATAGAAACGGGTTATAGAGGTATACAATAAAATTTTATATACTGCAACAATATAGAGAAAAATTAAAATATTTATTGCCGATTTCGTGTAAGATTTTGCTGTTATTAAAGTAAAGGCCACAAGCGTCACTAGTGCTATCGATTTTTAAATCAATAATTTATAGCTGCATTATTTAGATTTATAAAGAAATTGTAAAAGGACATTCGATAAATGTCTTCGCTAACGGAAAGACATACATTTTAAATCGCGAGTGAATCATTCGCAATAATTCGGTAAGAATATTGAGTCAATTGTTAAGATAATTTTAAAGTTTAATGTAAATGGAAATATTTGTACTTTTACGACACTTTCACGACAAAACTACTGGATGATTCTGGCTGAAGTTTGGCACGCATTGGATAAAATCCTTAATTACATATATGTATTACTATCTAGTGGTATTTCCGATAAATTACGACTTGGGGTGCTTCAAGAAGAGAGTTCTTTTTAAAACCACACCATCAGGTGGCTAGCCTGCTCGTTTCCCCCTATGTTATAAAAAAAATACATTATATTAAAATCTACGAAGGAGCCCGGTACCCCCAGTAGCTGCAGTATAACGAAACATAGTAGGGTATCGGTCTGTAGAAGTTCGACATAACCTCCGGTCCTTTCCCGATACCTATAGATAAGATAAGAATATCCCTACTACAAAACAATAAGCTAGAGTGAAACTACCTTCACCACAATGTAAAGAATTCGTTGTACATTAGGTATTCCAGTCTCATAGACATATATCACATAGACATATAAAAGAAATTTATTCTTGAAATCTAGAAAAATTATGATGAGATTCTCTTGCAGCGACGGTCTGTGTTTGTAGACAAAATTGTATAGGTTCAAATGGCTTCAGTTTGCGTGGTCATACTGCGGTTCTAGGTGTTTTAATTCTGTAATTGATAAAAATTTAATTCTAAATATGTCATTAACTTAACTATACTTGCAGCTCTTTAATTGATGTAATAGGAAACCAAAAACGAATGTTCCTGTATGTATTCTTGTTAACGTTTTTCCATAATTTCTTCGAAATAATAGATCGTATCTATAAATTGTTTCAATCAGCCTATCAGTAAATTGCCTTTTTTTAGTTGTTCGACATTTTTTTTATACAAAGGATCAGTAACCCTTGATTCTTTCCCCTGATAGTTTGTTCTTTATAAGTGTAATTGTTTCATGTTTGTTTCAGAGATGGAAATCGTGCCTGAAGGGAAAAACTTCCGATTGGTAACAAAAGACGAGCTCCCAGCGGTGTCCGATTATTTAGTACAGTTTATGCCTGAATCTCTTAAGGTAAATGTATTAAAATAAAAATGTTTATTAGGCTTCATCTAACTATGTAGATCTATGTAAGGAAATATTATTTCATGAGAAAAAAACTTAGAAACAAAAGAAGGAGAATGCTTTGAAATATTTTGCAATTTTGTTTGAAAACGTGACTATAGGGAATTGCCATTTGCAAGGGTTTAACTTCGAAACTTCAGGAAGAAAGTTTCACAACAATACATTTATATTTTTTCTTAAAATAATAGAAGTCTTTGTAAGAATTATGAGTATTGTTAAATACAAAAATATTTGTTTTAGTTCCATCAGACGATTGAAACATATCTCAACAATAAGGTGTGGGACTTCCATTTTTATGTAGCAAAGAATTGGCCGGAGGACCCAATCTGCTTACACTTTCCTGGCTGCACCAGTACGGTAAGATAACTAAGAGCTACGTATCGTATCATAAGATCAATTATATATTTTAAAAGAAAAGGCTAGATAGAAAGAATTCTCCTATCATCGATATTATAAAATCATCGATATTATATTGAAAAGGTGTTTTATTGATACTCAATTAGGATAGTTCGGTTTTAAAAACGGTTATTTTTTGTTAGAATTAAATGTAACGTCTTTATTTTAGGTTTAATATACCACGCATAGAAAATGTAAGCACCTTAACGTGGTAAACTTACTAAAATCACAAATGTTTTTAATTTTTCCGAGACGCCTCCGCCGCGCCACGTTGTTTCGTCACGAGTGCTCTTGCAGAGATCTCGGGACGGGAAATGTTACATTTTTAATTCAGCTTCATAATAGCTCGCTATTTTATATCGCATGGGAAGTAGGTCACCAAATGTATAGACCCCGTAGGCCTTTAAACAAATTGAATCATTGAATAAAATGTAAAACATTTTTCTGCATAAGTTTTTGAACGAACCAGTTTTCAAACTCTTGTTATTTCACATAAAGGCTTTTGAAAATAAAATAAATGATTTCTTTGAATAATAATTGTAAGTTCTTCAATATTATATATGCTTGGGAAGGTACAAAGGATATTATAACATAGATTGTAATTATATATTATGTAAATAATACCTACATATTTGTTTGAACACATATTATACGGTGATTTTAAGAAAATAATTTCGAATTAAACGCTTGAAAACTCAAACGATGCCTTGTTTTTTGTTTATGGTAACATTTTCTATTTTTTTTTCAGCCAAACAGTCACCCCTATGAAAGTGTGACCATATTTTGTCCCTCGGAACGCGCTGAACTAGTCGACTTGGTGACGTCAGAGGACATCCTTCTGGACCTCACCAAGCCCCTGTACCTGAACTTCACTCACGAAGCCATTGTGAACCGCTTCGAGAAGTATTATGAAGCCCACGATAAAATTACAGGCGACGTGTACGTGTGTGATAATCCTCCGACGGAAAGCAATGACCAGTAAGTAAATTAAACGCTCTGTGTAAATCATTTATGATTAGTTCTTACGTTACAGACAATTTTTAGTAATCGAGTACCTATACTTAAAATATGAATTTTGATTAAATAAAATGCAAAATAAAAACTGTGATTTAGAAGGTAGGTTTAGAATGTTGGTACGTAATATTTAATTTGTCTTAATTTTTGAAACTTTAATTGTCGAGCGTTTATACATATAATACAGTGCCAAGATTTATTAGCATTAAATGAAATGTTATAGACTACCACCGGACGTGGAGTTAGTTCGCTTGCAACCTGAGCACATGCAAGCCGTGCACGACTTGTATCCGGCAAGCGACATCGAGTGTCGAGAAGTGTTCGAGAAACTCGTAGCCGAACTGCCCGCCTACGGCATCTTCGTAGAGGGCCAGCTCGCCGCCTGGATGGTGCAGTCTTACTACGGCGCCATGTTCTCGATGCAAACTCGACCCGAATTCCGCAGGAAAGGCTACGGCATCTACCTCGCTAGGCGCCTCACTAAGGAAGTCGCCGCGCGGGGCTACAAGCCGTTCGTCGTCATTCGTCCGGAAAACGACGCGTCCCGTTCTCTATACTCAAAACTAGGATTCGAGAAACGTTTTCGAACTGTGCGCGCTGTCCTGCGTCCGCGCTAGACGTTGAAGTTGAACACTAGCAGATTTTATTTTTTTAAGACTTTTGAATAAATCAAATAGCTTGCGATCTTTGATCGTTAGAAAATTTAGTAGTAGCTTTAAGATTGCGGCTGTTGCTGTCGATTTTTACATTGATGTCCGATTAATTAAAACTTTTCAAATAGGGATACGTACTTTGTTTGGTTTATAGTACAACGAAGTCTAGCCTGACAAGTTTCTGTTTGTGCGCATAAATTCGAAAGCAGCAGCCGTTCATTGCGTTTTAGCATGAGCCAGTCAACGGTACTAACATGTCAAGAATTAAAAATTGGTCAATCTTTTAAATAGATTTACGCTTGACTTTAGTAGAGTGTGTTGAAATCGGTTTACCTACTAGGTTTTCTAAATTACTGCCATTAAAATGTTTTGTAATTATGGATGTTTCTATCAGAAGTTTTTCATTCTTGACACGGTTAGAAGAATTCATATAGATGAATGCTTTGTAACACTCGTTGATCGAGCGGTACTTTTCAATCTCATACAATTGAAACGGCTAGTACGATAGGAACGCGTTTCATACAAATCAATGAATGTTTGAAAGAATCTGAGAAAGAAATTGTTACCGTATACACTCGAGATGCACAATTGTTCAAATACATTAAATGCACTATCACATTGTTATTTTCAACGTAATAAAGTTAACTATAATGGAAACATCTCAAGGCTCGACAGTTTTGTATGACAAAATGTAAACTTGGATTTGGAAAATATAACGTCTATTTTGACTGTAGGACTTCATAGATTTTGATAGAATTATAAATGGAGAGTAATGTTAATAATAATTTTATGTACCTATTATAATTTTTGACGCTATATTGCATTTATAAAATTTTGAATGTAGGGTATTTATTGCATTGTTTTAAAACCTGTATGACAAAATTGAATTTTGTCAATCGTATGCATTTTTTGTATTTTTTAGCAATATATCATTAATTTTACGAACAATTAACGTCTTTGTTAATATGTATAAATGATTATCAAAAAGTTTGATACAAAAACTAGGTAGGTAGGGATTTTAATATGGGCAACCACTTTTTTACAAATATTTAAATTGTAGGCTTGGTACATTTTCTATGAGCTACCCGAAAAAAATTATCGAAACCCCTTATTGTTTCAAATAAAAGAACCTACTTTAATTTATTAAAATATATTTAACCGCATTTACTTACGTTAAGCTTTATACTACGATTATTTTATAAACATTCGTAATTCTTAGGTATTCCGTTAAATTCTTTACAGAAATAAAATGGGAAAGAATTCGCGAAAGGAAAAGTTGTGTACGTTAGGAAAAAATATCATATTATATTCCAATCCCTTCACTATAAACACTGGCACGACATTAATACAATTTTTTAAACTGGCAACGCTAGAAATTTAAATTTTGCTCAATTCCCAGAGCTTCCACGTTAAATATGTCAATGCTTGAATCAATTTATTAATTAATATTTAATACCTTTCTAAACGCATATGCCAGCTGAATGAATTTCCCGTCAACACCACAGCTAAAAAATATTAATGACATTTGAGACGTCGTAAGCTGGCTACCAGGTATATTGTACGTGGCATCTTAACTGGAGCTAATCTTTAAACGATCACAATTTAATTATTCTTTCATGAAAAATCATCAATGATAAATCATGCTGAAAGCTTTTTTCCAATTTCCCACGTTCAGTAAATTACGTAAGTAGGTCATATTTCTTCAATACTTATTGTTATTGTAGGTACCTTTTCTGAATATTTTCTCTAGCTCCTATACTATAAAATTGCAAAGGACATACTTCCGTCCTACAAACAGTTGATGTCTACGGAATATTGTAAAACTCACAAACCTACACGCTACGTAAATTGTAGTGTCCGATCTGTATAATTCATAACCTACCTTGCAAAGGTAATTACGAAAATAAAGAGATTAACTACAAACTTATATTGACTTTTATTTTTCTGTTATATATTAGTTATTATTATTTAGCTTACCTAAAACCTGTTTTTGAAAAAAATATTAAGTTGTTGTTAAAAGCGTTGTGTTATTATTCTAAGCTACAAAGGTTTTCGTTCATTTATGTGTATTTTGAATACCATTTTTAAAAACAGAAACAAAAATAATTGGCAAATTAACAAACAAGAAAATTTTTAAATCCCCGTTCTCACTAAGCCAGATTGTGTTAGTATTAAAAGATGTTATTTGAAGATTACGAAACACTCATGAACCGGCAACAGAAAATCATCATGGAACAATGTCGAATATAAATTAAGCATGTATTTTACATATTATAATATAGGTACCCTCCCCTTAATCCCTCCATCAATCTGAAAATAACTTGCATGAAGATCGGTTGCGTATTTTTAATTACCCGACTGCCAAAGAAGGAGGGTAATGTTTTTCGAGTGTATGTAAGTATGTACCTATGTATGTCTTTTCCTTTGTGACCTCCTGTAGCCTAAACGGCTTGATGGATTTTGATGTATGAGGTATCGTTAGATTTGTCTTGATTACGGGAGTGTCATAGGATACATTTTATCCTAAAAGTCCCACGGGATAAAGACATAATTACTCTTTTTTTTAGTGTGCAGTCGGGTATTTTGTTTTTTTAATAATAATTACTTGTGATTTAAGCATATTACATATAAAGGGAACGACCAATGATATTATTTGTTAGATATTATACATATTGTTATACCCGTACAAATCAATCGAAAAAAGTGCTGCGCACAGCAGCGGCAGCACACATACGTAGTTTTCTTTCATTCACTACAAGTCAAAACGATTAAATAGATAAAAGACAAAACCAACAGGAAAAAAGGAGATAAACATAAGACTGGCCTCCAATCACCGCAAGTTATATGGTATAACAAATTTATACTTGTCCAAGTTTTACTCACGACAAAAATATATTGTCATCTCTTGTTTTTTTTAACGTAAAAATATAAAAATACCTATTAAGAAATGATTGAAATATGTTAATAAATCGAAGGCGTAATTACATGTGAGATGAGATCCTTTGTGTTTTATTATTTTTTGTATGTTGAGGCTATC
Organism: Eurema hecabe; assembly: GCA_026213755.1. Classification (NCBI taxonomy): domain Eukaryota; kingdom Metazoa; phylum Arthropoda; class Insecta; order Lepidoptera; family Pieridae; genus Terias; species Terias hecabe. The sequence continues at coordinate 2,989,759 of JADANM010006502.1, forward strand.
AGTGCACATTCTAAACACACAAAAAGGCATTTCTAGTTTTTTCCAGATGCATATAACTCGTGGCGATATCTAAAGCAGACTAAAGATGAGATATCCAAATTAGGATGTTTTTACGGCTTAAAGTTTGCGGTCATAACATATCTTTAAAATAATATCATTGGGAACGACATTCGAAATGGAGTTAGATTTCTACTATGCAATAATTACTTAACTTCTTTTTTTATTTAAAAACAATATGATCGTAATCTTACATCAATCAACCTTCAAATATATATACTTATGATAGATGACTTATGCAATTATTATTTTTACAAAACATTATGAAGATAATAAATAATCTGTATAGTCTTTATAAATCAGGTACACAAAAATGCTCCCTTATGGTCATACTTTAAATGTTAAAAAAAAGATGTCAATGTCAAACATGACATATTTGTAAAATGGTGGAATGGAATTATAGCTAATGCTTCAAAAATCAAAAACAATTGTGTTTTTTTCTTTTATTGTGGTCAAAAAGTTAGTTTATGAAACTCATTTAGTTCTACAATGACTACTTTAATAAATAAAATAGAGCAATTGATTAAAAGAGAGAAGACAACACCAGATCGCAAAAAGGACGACACCAAAAAATCATCGAATGAAATTCTTTCAGAACTTTTCGGTGCTTTTAACGCTGCCCCACCGAAAATAGAAGATATTACTGTAAAAAAAGCAAAGAAAAGTAAGAAGAAACATAAGAAAGAAAAGAAAAAACGTAGTCGTTCTTGCAGCAGCAGTGACTTGGATAGTGATTACTCTCGTAAACACAAAAAACGAAAAAAAAGTAAATCAAAAAAGCACAGAGAAGATCGATCGCCATCATCAGGCCGTTCTAGGACACCAGTTAGGATTAAATCGGAGAAGAAATCTGCTATCAAGCTTGATCATCTCATCAAAACTGAATTTAAAGTTAAAGAAGAATATGTCAAACGTGAAGACAAATTATTTACTGTTAAAATTGAAGACAAAAGTGAGCCAAGCTTATCACCTCCTATCGAAACTTTCGACGCCAGTCTTATACCTATGCCTGATTCACCAAAGGGTACTGATTCATCTGACTTAAGACACAAGCTTGACAAGAAATCTGATACTGTATCTGACGACAAAACTAAAGGTAAAATACAGATAAAAAATCTTAAATTCAGTGCTGTATTTGAAGAAACTGTTAAAAAGGCTGAAGAAGAAGCAAGAAAAAAGGCTGAGAAAGTTGAAGAAGGGGAATACACAGATACTTCTAGCAGTTCAGATAAAGATGAAGACTCTAATTCTCAATTTCCAAAATCATCTGACCCTGGAGGCATATTAAAGAAGGCTGCAGAAGAAATCAAAAGGTATCTTTATCTATTATTTATTTCACATCCCAATTTTATAATCACTCTTATAATATTTTATTTTTTAAATAGTAATATTAAAACAAATTATTAATTAGTATTATTAATATTTAGTTTTAATACTGGTAAAATTTTAGCAATGAAGAAGAGAAGATAATTAAGAAAAATAAAACTTTAGAGAGTTTGCAAAAATCTTCCCACCGAGATAGAAGTGGATCAAGAAAAAGGTAAGTTTAATTCTAAATCCTGCATGTTTATTTATACATATACTGATATTATATTTGCAGAATAAGTAATTTTTATACATCTATTTTCTATAGAAAGTTATGTTTATGAAGAATAAACTATATATTTAAGTTTATTAGTTTCCCTGATGTTAAAAATAGTATTTTAGTACTTATTTTGTTTTATTACTTTATAATTTAAAACTGACTTAATATGTAATACAAAGTAATATAACAATATGGTATATTAATATATCTTGTTAATCACTATAATACTCAGGAATATAATAGTAATACATAATACTGATTGCATATGGTTTGATGTAATACTAAAATGTTTCAGATCATCAAGTAAGAAGCGTTCCCGATCTCGTTCACCTCATAGACACCGTCGTCGTTCGTCCTCGCGATCGAGAGTACGAAGCTCAAAACGGTCGCGTTCTAGACGGAGATCGGAATCAAAGTCCAGAAGAAAGTCTAGGTCACGTAGTCGACACAGGTCCTCGTCAAGAAGCAGGCACTGGCCGCGACACACTTCACCAAGACATAGAAGTCGAAGGTAGATTTTGTTTCAAATACTTTTATCTAAACCTTCTTAATGTAGAAATGTAGTATATGAAATATTTTTAATGACATATTTAAGTAAGCCACATACAAATGAGGATTTACACTGTATTATAATATACTTATTCTATAAATTCTTGTTTAGAATAACTAAGTTTTAGGAATTATTTTGCGTTTTAAAGCAAAATGAATATAATATTACATCTTTAACATCAAAATCTTATTTTTTGTACCTTTCAGATCTCCCACTGGTGTTAAATTAGCTGATAGTGAGAAGAAACGTCTGCTGGAAGTAGCAAGAAGGAATGCTATAAATATGTTAAAGAATGGTGCAGTGCCAGCTGGTGCTGCCGCTCTACCGCCACATACACGAAACCAGGTCATGGCTGCTATACAATCTGGTGGTAAGAATTTATTTTTATTACATAGGGGATGCAAACGTATTAAATCGACATATATATACTAGCTTTTGGGGGTTGATTAAAAAAAATAGCCTTATGGCCTTCCCAAGGCTCTAGATCTATCTGTGTACCAAATTTCGTTCATATCAGTTTAGTAGTTTTAGCGTGATGGAAAGATAGACAGACAGAGTAACTTTCGCATTTATAATATTGTTTTGGATAAAAATTTGCAATTTTAAATAAAAGTTGCCCAACTTCATACACAAAAACTTGATTTAAAGTTAATTTCATTACATTACCAATGACGAGGCCAAGTGAAAATCCAAGACTAACTTGTTTAAAGTTATCCAGTTGCTGAGTTATAGAAAGTTTCTTCAATATGACATGTTTAAATGTTGAAATTCTTTTTCTAATATAAAAGTTATTATAGTATAGTATAATACCTACATTATTAGTTTAATATTGGTTATATCTTCCTTGTCTGTAATTATTTTTTTTAATGTTTTCTTAACATAATCTTTTCAGGGAAGTCAGTAGATGAGTTAACGGACTTTTGTAAACATTTATCAAAGAAGGAGGCTCTTGGAGAACTATCTTCTGTGTCTTCAAATGATGAAAATATGAGTGAAAATGAGGACACAATCGCTTTCCATCATCCATTCCTTGTCAAAGAGAAAGCACCTATTGTTATGAATATACGTGTTAGTATTCCTGATATATTGATATGTATACATTTTGAAAGTTCCTTGCTTACATTTAAAAAAATTAGTTTCAAACTTTTTCATAACTTATGTAGTAGGTTTACCTTAAAACCCACACATTGATACACTTTGTTAGCTAGCAGAGCAGCCATTCTCTATTACTAAGAAATGTGTTCATATTTACACACAGAAAATATTCTATAATGTTGTTATTGTTTATGTTATCTTTTCGGGCTACAATAGACAATATCTCTTAAAATGATAACTCTCTTTATAGATAAAAAAAAGGTTGGTCCCTTAAAGAGTTACACTATACCTACATACATTTCACAAAACTAAATCTATATGAAATTTTAATTAGGTGCATAATGCATATATTTATCACTGGTGTTTTTACATTATAGGGAGGTGCACCCCTACCATTAAAAACTAGTACACTACCTATAGCAAATAAGGAAGAATTGAGGCTACAGTTCCCCGTCTCGTCGGGCAGTCAACACAGAGAGAAAGCCTCTGAATGGGTGCCCGTGTCACCAAAAAAAGACAATATGGTAATACTAATACTTATTTATTATGAAAACTTGAAAATGCTTAATAAAAAAGATTTAACTTTAACTACCTTTATGAATAAATTTAATCAATCTAGTTATTTGTAGGACTTTTTTATTCATAACTAGCTGTTGCCCGCGACTCCGTCCGCGTTTACTTTCATAAAAAAATTATTCCCCTGGAAGCTGGATTAAAATATCCTATGTCCTTCTCCTGGTTCTAAACTACATCCCTGCCAATTTTCAGCAAAATCGGTTCAGCCGTTCTTGAGTTATAAGTGAAGTAACTAACACGACTTTCTTTTATATATATAGATATTGGGTACCTTGTATTTTTATACTGTACAGTGTACATAGTACATATTCATAAGATTTTTTTTGTTTTTTTGCAGCAAGTTGCCAAATTAAACTCAAAGGGAGATCCAAAACCACATTTAGAATTCGAGCCATCCAAGTAAGTTTACTATTGTCATTTAATTATTTATCATATTTAATATATTCTAGATGCAAATAATTTTATTTTCAACTCTATAGCTATATACACTATAAAACATACTATGAAAATACATGTTTTTTATTTAAATAATTTGTTGTAATAAGGTAAAGTCTAAAATCTTATTAACGCTCAAATGGTACAAGTGGCGCCATCTAGTTTTTAACTGGGAAGATTCCCACCGTGTTCTCTCTGTCCCTTGTGTCGTTGTCTTTGTAACAGGTATAATGTGCTTCTAAAATAAAAATGTAAAGTGAATATTCCTATCTATTATTTAAATATGCTAACCACTTCAACATAATTAATTTAAGTTTTGAATTTGCATTTCTTAAAAGATGATATAAAAATTAATAAATATAATATTTATGTGAACAGAAAATCGGAACCGCTAGCTTTACCAGCGCCACCGGTCAACCCACCTGCTTATATGATCACTACGGGAAGCCGTAAGTAAAACATTTAATATTAAATAAAATATTTTTTAACAAAAATAAGCCGACTTCAAACTAAAAAACAAAACATAAATTTGTTTCTCACAAAGTAATACGTATTTCCATTTAGCATATTGTAATGATTAAGTAGTTATTTCATCAATTTGAAGTCTCTAAAAATCAATCCATAGACAACAAAGTTATGCCCGATTAAACATAAAAAACCATTATACTACATTCAAATTGAGAAACCTCCCTTTTTTGAAGTCTATTAAAAAAAAATCCATTTCTAGTTTTGTTTTTTTTTTCTTTTGTTTCTAAGTGTTTTTTTTTTTCAATAAATTCGTCATTTGGCCGCGCATTGAAATTTTTTTATGTTATTGCCGGCATCTGACGTTCATCTGATGGTGAGCGAACATGGACGATGAATAGTCGCAAAGCTTAGTGCTTCGCCACTGAGATCATTAAAATAGGAAAAGAAAGATATTTCTGAAATAAAGGGGAAATGTGCTCTCACTGAAAGAAATGCAATGATGAATGAAGGCAAAAAGGCGTTTCCAATTTTTTTGGTATAAAATGCACCTTTTTTTCAGGTAATAAATGACTTATAAAGGTTGTGAATAATTTAATTACAGAATTAAATTCGGTGCCAGCGATCAAAGCGCCCGGACCTCAAGCATTACCGAAAGATAATCCTGCCGTGGTCAGTATCAAATAATTAGTATAAAACTATGGTTTTTACTGTATTTTAACCAAGGTTACTTATATTTAACCATAGACGTATAACGCTTAGACTAATAGTCCCTTTAACGTACGTCACGTAAGTGAAGCCAAAACTGTAAATATGTAAGCTTAAAAAGCACATTCTTATACTTTATGACACGCACACTAGCCCACCAATAATGTTGCTGCTATAAGAAATATACTCTATAAAGGTGGGAAAGTCGAAATCTACAAAAACATAAGAGTTTTGATTCGATGCTTGCTCCGCAGAGACCATCTATGTTAATAGACAAAATTGTCTACTTTGAAATGGCTTCATATTGCGGCTCTAGGTATTATTATTCTATGTATGTAACTGTGTGTGTCCTAAATCTAATTGGAATTTTTCTATAGATTTTAAACTAATTTTACTAGAATATCTTCTGTTAACTTGAGGTTATGTTTTTTTGCAGGATGTGGCCGCCATCGTGTCGCAGAAGCTATCATTGATTCGTAAAGAACAAGAAGAGAGTGAAATGATTGCTACGAGAGGTGTAAGTATTTGTATAAATAAGTAAATCTCGAGCTGATAGATTTTTCATTTATTCATTGTAAATAAGTTTTATATAATAGAATGATGCAATCTGCGGATAACAAAAAAAGGACTTTAGGTAAATTCAGTAACTCTTTTTTGGGTTCATTCTTTTCAAGAATTCTTGAATGAACCCACCCATAAAAGAAAATTTGTCGAGTTGTTCCATTTTGCATAAATACGTACCAATAGCCTTAATCGACTACCTAAATTTAATCGCTACTAAATGAAGCACATTGTAATGACCATATATTAATAACTTCGTTCGTTGCGCATGCGCAGTTCGGGTGGGGCGCGGGCGCGGGCGCGTTCACGGGCTCCACGGGCGCGCACATCCTCACGCCGCGCGAGCTGGCCGCCGGCGCGCACGCCTGGGCCAAGAAGGTACGCGCACACGCACACACACACACACACGCGCATACACTATTATTGTAATTGTCATATGTTTTTATAGGTATGGACTAATATTACACTTGTAATTTATGTGCATATAAAAAATAAATTATAAAATATAGAGGAGGAAGACAAATTTTGTGAACATGTGATTTTATATTTCCGATTTTAATGCGTGGTGGTTATGCATTTACGCGACACATATCAAATGTCAATGTGTGTTTTTTCTTTTAGACTTTATGAAGTCGTTGGCTGATAGAAAGATAGGATTTTATGGATTTGAACGCCTGCTCAATTTTTTTAATTATTTTAAAAATCATAATTATTACGAACAAATAGAAATCTTATCAACGCACTTTGATGCTACTAGTATTTTTATTCGTATTGTTACAAATGTAACAAAAAAAACATTGTTGTACTTCATAACTGAAATTTCATAGAGTAAATTACGAGGTATGATAGGACGTACTTTGTAAAATCGTCACATATATAGCATATTTATTATGGAAATAGTGAGCTTTGACGTATTAAATAAAACCAGACGATCCTATTATTATTTATATAAAAATCGATTTAAATAACAATCCCAATATTTCTTAATAACAATAAATTTACAAAAATGAAAAGACACGATAAAACATTGCTTTCTCTTTCGAACGCACCCACTTGCGTGCTATGAGAAAGTGACGGCAATTGTCAACGC
>JADANM010006502.1:3006908-3041827 GCA_026213755.1 Eurema hecabe
AATTTTACGATTTTATTCTTTCTATTTCAGACTTAATAGGATATGACGTCACGACTGCATTCGATATGTTATCTCACTCTTATGAACGCGTAGAAGAAGGCAGCTAGATATCATTTCCGGAACGTTACGAAATAGCGCGAACTGCGTCTAACCAATCGTATTACATTTTTTTAAATTATTCTAGCGTCGTTGACGCTTTGCTGCGTTGCTACTTGACGTTGTTTGGGTTTGTTTTGTTTCGTAAATATTGTTTTGTCCATTATATTTTACCAGTTTTAGGTGTTTAGAATAACTCTATGAAGTTTATTGTAACAGTGTGTTGAACTTTAGCAATATAATATTATATTACTTGAAAGTAAAATGATTATGCACGAGAGACGCATTTCATCGCGTGTGGTGATGTGATAATTTTAGAAATAAAAAGTGTGAAGTTTTTATGCAAGTTACTTATTAAAGATGTCGACAAGAAGTGGTCGTATCAGATCAAGTGTTACTGACTCGAGTCCATCGAGGACAAGAAAAGTTGCTTCGCCTCCGCGTTCTCCCGCCAGAAATCGCAAAAGTTCTGCAGAACGTAATACTGTACGTAAGTCTCCATCAAGAAAATCTCCTAGCCGTAAACCTGTGTCTAAGTATCCTGCTCGCAAATCTCCGTCACGTACTGTAAAAGAAAAAGAAACTAAAGAAGATTCTATTCCCAAGTCACCGGCTAAACGTCCCGCTATAAGTTCTGATGTGGAAGTAAAATTAGAGGATTTTACAAGTAAATTCGAAATTTATCGCAGTACTCGTTCAAAACGTACAGAATACTCAATAAAAGATATATCCACTAAATCTCAATTTGTGGAACAGGAAAACGTTAACGGTACTGATAGCTTCGACTCGAATAGTGACTATGGTTTGAGAAATAGACGATCCGTTGAGAATATTATTCCAAGGCGTTCTAGTAGGTTGCGAGACTTTGTAGATACTGTTCCAGACATAAGGCGAAGTTTGAGTAAATCTGTTAGCAAGTCCATTAGTAAGTCTATTAGTAAATCTATCGACACATACTCTGATGACGAACTTTCAGAATTAGCACCATTAAAGGAAAAGTCCTCATCTGTAGTGAGGAAGTTATCTACTCCAGTACCAAGCAGTGTCAGTCTCTCACAATTAAATAACAAATTTGAGTTTGGTGGAAGAATTGGTTCAGGAATTTTGTTATTTATTTTACCTATTACAACCTTGACACTACTCATCGCTTGCTCTAAATTATGTGCACACAATGTTCTGTATAGTCTATCACAGTATAAAACAGTCACAGCTTGGTTTAGTACCCAATCAGCATTGATAGTTGCTGGCCAATATATATTGCAAGCATTGATAATAGCAGTACCTATTTTTGGGAAAAGGCAAACTGATGATTCTGGCAAAAGATATTGCTTCAATGCCCTATTTTCAAGTATCATAACTTTAAGTGTACTGTTCTTTGTACATCACTACACAACATTTAAAAATGATTTTATTCTTGACTCATATCTACAATTAGCAACAGCATCATATGTTATAGCAGTGTTATTGTCTATACTATTGTTTGTAAAAAGTTCAAAAATAGATGAAAGCAAGTTGAATCCCTACGGCAATACAGGATACTCATTGTATGATTTTTTTGTTGGGCGAGAAATCCATCCACAAGTTAGAAGATTCAATGTCAAATTGTGGACATATCGAGTATGCAATATTAGCACTGTAAGTACTATTTCATTGCCAATTAATCAATTATTATAATATTATTAAAACCCTGCAATTTTACTACTCCTAATAAAAAGAAACCTATATTACGCTTATTTAGAGTCTAACCTACCTGCATGCCAACAAACAAATTCATGCAGTAGTTTTGCTTACATTATACATAAGAATAAAAACTAATACAATGTAATAAATGTAATATTCTTTCACTATTGCAGTAATTCATGATTTGTTTTGTATTTCAGCTTGTATTATTATTTCTCCTGCTCAGAAAAAGCTTTTATATTCAAGAAAAGGATCTTGCAGACATTTCTGTTGCTAACTACAATGATATTCTGACCAAAGTCCAATGGAAGCCGAGTTTATTAGTTTTTACGGGAATGCAAACCATCTATGCCCTATATTATATCGCAGCAGAACATAAAGTTATTACAACATTTTACTGGCAATACGAAGGCTTGGGATATTTACAATTAACAGGAAGTGCTTTATACCCTTTCTATTTCACAACAATATCAAAATATGTGGTGGATTCTGAGTTATCATTACGAACGAACACTCTGATAGCGGCAACTATAATATATTTACTGGGCTTTATAATCATGTATTATAGTAACAATATAAAGTATGAATTCAGGATAAACCCAGTGCAACCCAGCCTGGCAAGTAAGTAATAAAATGGAATCAAATTTTCCTGCTTCATACAAATTGCTTAACGTAAGTAAGTCCTTAGGGAATAACAAATATATATGAATAAGATGTTGGACAATATAAGATTAGGTGTTCCATTATTTTAATCATCTTATATTTCAGGTCAATTTAATGACCCCTAAAATTGTAGTGATATTGATTACTACATACATCTTCACAATTTATATTTGTAAGCATAGTATAGATTAAAAATTTAATAAATTGTTGCAGGTCTGGATTCAATGCCAACGTTTCACGGAAAGAAGTTACTTGTGTCAAAATTGTGGGGGATTGTCCGTCACCCAAACTATACAGGTGATATTCTGATACATATAGCTTTGGCTTTACCGGGGTTGCTATCTTCGAGAATGTTGGCGGCGACGCCGGCGTTGTTGACGATTGTTGTATTGTTGTATCGAATATGGCGTGATCATACAAGGTGTAGGCGACGATACGGTGCAGCCTGGCAGAGATATTGCAAGAGGGTACCTGCGGTGTTAATACCCAAAATCTTGTAACTTACAAATATAATGTATGTATTAGGTTTATTCTAAAGTTTTGATTTCAGAACACACTCGGTTTTCGGTATTTTAATCTATAGTAAAATATAGGAACTATCTCTTTTTGTTTTTAATAAATTCAATCTTTAATAGTATTCTACCGTTAAAGGAGCAAGTTCATATTCATTTATGAACTATGATAATTCTTGAATACACTTTATATTCCCAATAATATAATGTGCATTCGAAAATCATATTCGTAAAGTTTTTTTTCTATCTAGTAAAAAATAATAAATTCTAGACAAAAAATTATTGCCAGTATTTTTGCAATTTATAAATTTTTTTCGCCATATTGCACAAGTTAGCCATTGCTATATATTATGCAATAAAAAATAAATTTCAAATAAATTAGAAATAATATACTATTTTTAGAACAAAGAATTTTATATAAAAATATGTTCTATAAATTTAAGTTAGAGTAGTAGTAACAATTTTATCTATCTATACATTTTGGATCTCAAAATATGTATTGAGATTAGGTTTACAAAATTATTACTTGAATTAGATTTTTGCCATATGTACCACCGTAAGTAGGTTATTATAGATCTGTATAAGCTCTCTAGAATTACTTTTATTAGCTGATTAATAAAATAGGTATGTAGCAATAAATAGTTTATTTAGTTATTACTTATTAGTTATGAATAACGACAGGTTTTTTTACATCTAAATGATGGCTTTAGAATTGGGCTGTATCAATTAGGAAACATGTTTTCTTCAAAGTTGTTTTTTTTGTTTATTTTCCCAACTGCTTTCTTGAAATTATATTGCCAAGAACATATTTCTTATTAGCACTTATGTACCCATACCGTGGGTATTATATTATCCTAATTTTAAGTGGCACAATTCTTAAGCCTTTCAATTTCAATACTGCAGTAGAACTTCTCTAAGTCTTAACTTAAAGAAGGCGCTAAGAATCGAAAATTCTCTCACTCATTTATTTCACTTAAGGAGGCAGTGTTTTATTTGGTATTAAATTATCTCTACTTTCTAGTTTCCGAAGCGTCTTAGTTCGACTTAAATTGGTTCTACTGTATAGGAAATCAAAATGATATAATTGTAAGGTATTTAAATTATAGGTAAATTACTCTGGTGATTGGATTATAGTTAGTATGTAAAGACGAACAAATCAGTTGCTCAAAATTTTAACTAAGTACAACAAGACTTATGATGTGCGTAAAATTGTAGTATTAAAATGTTTTAGGTATATTAAATGAGTGCCTCATTGAAATTCTAAGGATATTGCTTAGAAAGCACACACTTTTACATAAAAATGATTAATGTATTATGTATTTAATTTATATCATAAATTGTATTTTGTAATCTAGTTGTATGAAATATTATTCATTGGACAGAAAATGTTACATTAAATAACGATAGAAAGTCTAACGTTCTTAAAACGCCAGAAGGCAGAGGTTTATTTAAGAATTTGGCATTTTGTTGAGAAAATTTTCATTTTCATTATGGAAATCGAAATAATACTTGCCTATCCATACTGAGTAATAATTGACGAATATAAGAATGCGTTCAGGTGCAGTGTATATTATGTTCTGTCTTATTTAATGTAAGTAGTGTCTCAAAGTCGCTATTTGCCACAAAAGAAGCAATATATTATAGAATGCTGTTATTTTATATCAAATTGAACATTCTCCTCTTCCGGTTATTATGGGTTAAGGAAGACAAAAGATGCATTTATAATTTGGAATTAAATATATAATAATACATTAAGACTATGACGAAAACATCGGAACAATTAAATCATAATATTTTATTGTTTTCATAAATACCTAGTAACGCAAGTAATGAAGTGTTTTTCACGTATTATTTCGTGATACTTTCTTTTTTGAAAGGTTTGAATAGTAAGCTAACAATGAAGTTCAAATATATACCAAAGCCACTTTATTTAAAGACGAAGCGTAATCAATTAAGGTGGTATTTTATTAATTATTAATTTAAGAGGTATTATTTACCTATTCAGTATCTTTTTTCATAATGTGAGCTGGTATTTCAATTATTTACCTATTAACAGATTATAACTGATTATAATATTTTTATTCAATAATAATAAAATTGTATTGTGTGAAAAATTAAATTTTTATACAAATACATGTCATGTGTTTCATTTATCCTGTCCTTGTAGGTAATCTCAAATTAAAAATAAAACAATTTTTGTATTCATTTATTTTTTATACAAAATACACATACAATATGTAAATAAACAATTCATTATATTCAAATATCTAATTACATGTATTTCTAATGTACATTCATATTAACACACAAACATTATGGAATCTAAGTATGTATGTTAAATTTTATAGCAGTAATTTTTATAAAGCGAAATTAAAGATAAACTTCGATTTTATAATCACATATATATATTATATATATCGCTTGCAACTTTTCCAGTTTGTAAACATCAAAAGTTTAATTAATTTTCTACAAAATACAAGATTGCGGTAACCATATTAATTCGTGAGGATGTAGGTAGCTATTAAAAATATGATATAAATCCATTTATTTTATTTTATAACAGGTGGATCAATACATCTGAATCTGGGTATCTAGCCAACTTATTTTGTAATAACGAACGATTCTACTTGAATGCAGATGAAGAAATGTATCTGAATGTACCCTTTCTCAGTTTGCATTGTTTTTAATATCTATAACTAAAAATTATGTACTTTCGTAAAGTGCATAATTTTTTTTCTATAAAACGAGCAAACACAAGTTTCTGTAATAAGCAAGTACCACATATCGTAGTGTTCTTATTTGTATCATTATTTATTACTATTATTTCGAAATATTTTCTAACTAGATGTAATTATCTGTTGTTGCTAATGATATAATTTAGAACCATCAACATACCTACTAGTCGTTGATCTGAAGAAGTTAAAAGGTGTTATAGGAAATGTTTTTAGTCATTAACTGATATGTTATTTATATCTAAAACATTTATACACAAGATAGCAGGTACAATGACGATGAATGTGAAGAATGTTTTCAATTCCGTCTGTTCGTTTTCAATATTATCTTTATGAATATGGAAACAATCTTGCCTTAGCAACTTACATTGTATTATTATGGTTTTAACCTTGTAAATCCCAGACCTTAGATCACATTTAAACAAGACTCGGTATGGCTACTTCAAACTTTTGAATGACCATTTTTATAGAATACGTTGAAATACTTTAATTAAAAATGAATACATCAATATACAGAACGTCACTTTTGGCACTAACAATTTCTTCAATAGAATTTCAAATAAATAAAGACATAATATATTTTAACTTTTCTACACAAATTCGCTACATTTTAGTGATTGGTATGTTACACACATTGTTAGTTACTTAATTTACAGTTTACTCTTATCATAAGACATTGCACTTTTATTCTTTAATTATTCAATACCTACATCGCAACACCATTATGGGACTACGGCCTTTTCTATTTTTTAAACGGAGGATCGGAGCAGACTTCGTTTAGGGAAGACTATTTGACTTATCTATTTAAGCTCGACCGTCATCTTTCAGTATGGTTTTAGAATGTTTAAAATGTGCATTATATGGTTTGGACAATTTTACAGAACATGATGTAATTAAATTGTGAACCTTTAAATAATTGGAATGGTTAAGAAACATAACTTCCTCCATACAACCAGTTGTTACATGGCCATACAAGATTCCTTTACAAATTCTACGCCATCCCTAAACCTACATCAAAATTACGCGATGACTAGATCATTCATAACTTCCATTAATGAATTTGTTTAATTTTTTCTAGTTATTTGGTTCCGTTTAACATTCACTATGAAAATATACATTTATTACTATCTCATCTATTTACATCAAATATTTACATACTATTAAACTTTAGGAAATAATTTTATTGCATGAAGTTAATAAGATACATCGAGATATTTTAAAGAGTAGATAGCTTCAACAGCGGTGTGCAGTTTATTTTGATCAGGACTCCCGGAGAGCAGGACAATGTCATTTAATTTTAAGTACATATGTAAATTAATTATGGCGTCTAGTAGTAGTATTTTAAGACATTCCCTTGGAGCGCAAAATAGTCAACCTAATTTTAATTGGGTACACTTATATGAGGACAATTATCGTTTGAAGATTAAGATATAATTGGTATAGTTTTGTTAGTCCAGCAAGAAATTACAGAAGATTTTGCTACAATATACCGTTATTTGCACCGAGATATGTCGCGTCGCAGTGAAGTAACAAATAAATGTGTAGGTACGAAAAATCGAAAAAAGATCAATGGGATGTATGATTGTATCATGTATCCCATCAGGTACTCTAGACTGTCACTAGCGTCATCTTACGGCGTCCTACTAAGATTTACATCTCATGACGACCTACCAAACGACGACGACGACGACCAAAACTATTGAAACTGTGGCGTTAACAAATCAATTTCAAACATGGTAATAAATATGCGATCGAATTATTTCTTCTAGATTATTGACATTGTCCTTTTTATTCATTAGTTTAAATCCTCCGCCATTCCCACCCGATGTGCGTAGTCAAAGGTAAATTTTTATTCAATCAGTTGGGGAGATGAGATAATTATTGTCGCCTGGACTAAGTTCATGAAAGGCGTATTAATTTTATTTAATGGTAAGATATATTGGCAGTGTCCTGTTTTGAAAACGCTACATTTTAAGAATCGCAAAAGAATTAGGCCTTAAATAAAGACAGATTAAGCTAACATTATATTAATTTTGAAGTACTAAAATGACTTATTAGAATAACAAAATTGCATTCAGTCATACACTCTAACTTATCACCATACATTTTCATTAAACATAAATCTTAAGGGAATTATATTTTATATTTAATTCTATAAAAAATGGCCGGAATAATTTAAAAGAAGGAGGTATACAGAAGGATCTAAGCGTTTTTTATCTTTAGTTTTACATTATAGTACAGACAGTGCTAGATTTGCCTTAAATTCTTAAGCCAATACAAATTACATTACCTATGAGTCGAAGACCAGACACAACAAGATTTTGTTGGAAAATTCTTATCATTGTTATGAAAACGTTTCGGTAGCAGGTATTATACCTACGTCATTCATTTTATTCAGATTAATAAAAGAGTAATTACATAAAGATAGGAGGAGGCGTCTATGGTCTACAGATGAATTAAATCTATGTTGTACATACAATAATTTGTATATAAAACCTATGGGTTTAAACATTTCATTACTAATATGAAAGTAACCATTACATTACACAAACAACAATATTACGAAAATATTGTATCTTTAAGTTTAAACGTAACGAAATAAAATGTACATATCCTTTTAATATGCAATTTGGTGTTGATTAGGATTTGTGCGTAATCATAACAATTAAATTACCAGGAGTTTAAAAACTTGCAAATTACGTTTAAAATAAGTTTTAGAATGTCGAATATATTAATATATGTATTCTTAAATTTCTTGCGACTAACGTTACTCGTTACTTTTATACTTATTGAATAAAAGTTTACTGATTGTTATAAAAATATCTTAATATTTCAAATGTTTTTCTATCTACCTTTTAGAATCCCATCTATAGGTTTGCTTTGTTTGAACTCTAATAACCCTTTCTTTGATAGAGAAAAATAGTTTAAGGTTTACTACGTAGATTTACCTAAAAACTAGTTATTTTTTACATATTGAGAATTAAAAATTTGTATCGATTTAATAACGACATTTTATTTGTGTAGGTACACTTTTAAGTAAAGACAACAAAACCGCAATTATATGTATTTAAAAACATGAGTAATTAAAAAAAAAAATTCGTTTAATAAATTTAGCGTCTAAGTAAAGACTGATTTTTAATGGAAAGGAAGTCCTTATATTTATACTGTTTTAAACGCAAACATATCGCCTTTCATCCTTTCTTTATAATACCTAATAAGTATAACAAAAAAAAATTTTTCAATGTTTCATAAACTCTCTGATTTAGGATAAATTTAATTACCTATGTTTTTTTTTAGCTTGTAGGGCTCAAAATCTTAAGACATTGTTCGTGTATGTCAATTTTAATAAATAGAAATTTCAGAGATAAATGGGTTGGCAATTTGCATAAAACTTTTTTTTAACAAGCTCGGCGTCGAGGTCGCCTGGCTGCGGGACGTCAGAAGTTGCTGTCAAACACTCCCATGGAGCGAGTTATGTCTTCGTCGCGAAGACAGCAATCGAGGAATTCGTCCAGAGTCAGGACTCCATCACGGTTTAGATCCATTTTCTGGAAAAAGAAAAAAAAATTAAATACCCGTGTAGTATAAACATAATAGTTAATATTGTTCTCACTCTACTTTCATATTGATAGACCTACAATGTAAATAATAGCATTTTTCTTAATAAATTACTGCCATATATCTTACATTTCAGACGGAAAACCTGGGAACTTACTTGGAACAATCTTTCTACTTTTTCTCGAATAGCATCATCATCTATCATAGGTTCAACGATCTTGCCCATAAGGTCATATATCGCGGTAACTATCTCTGTCATTTCCTCTTTTGTTATATACCCATCTCCATTTATGTCGTATAATGAAAATGTCCAACGTAATTTTTCTTCTATAGTTCCTCTTGATAATACTGATAAACCAGTAACAAATTCCTGTAACATAAGGACAAATCACGTTAAATGAAGAAATTATTATTACTAACAATTGCGTATTTGAAAGTTATTTTTTAGATGGCGCTGTGATAAATTTTACAAATTAAGCACCTTATATTAGCATTTAGTATCAGCTTTTTCTTATGTTTTCTAAGGTCTATTTCATACATCCAAATTACACTTTACATAATAATTCTTACTGTTCTATAGAAATCTTTTTTTTGGCCTGAAAGAAGGCCCTTTCACACAGGCTTTGCTACAAAAAATATTCATCTGAATCGATTTAGCTGTTATTGAGTTCTACACTTAGGAATACAATTTAATATTACAGATAATAAATAGACGTACTTCGAAACTCAGCAAACCACTTCTATCTTGGTCCAATGTATTAAAAACATAGTGTGCATACTGTGCGGTGTTTGCTGAAAAAGAAATGATTCAATAAATGAATTTGATTAAAACGTCAATGAAAAACGTAAATAAGAGTTTTTAGTTCATCATTTTTATTGACTTGAATCCTTGATACTATGTTTTGTCTCGAATTAGTTTAAAGGCCTTTGTATTTCTGTACCAAGTGAGCGACATTATTATTTATAAATAATTAGGTGTGGATAGTATGAACTATGTATGTATTAGATTTATATTACAATGAAGTTTGAATCATAAACTACCATATGCTTAATCACTTTTTTTATAATTGGTCTTGTAATAATAGATATTAGATAACCAATAAAGGTTCTTATATATACCTATCCCAAAAAATTTATCACAGACTGCCAATTTTTTTGTTCTAATGTTGAATCAAAATCTTTATTTAAATAGGCATGTTGAATGCAATAAGCAATTATGATGGTAACTGATGCAATCTATTAACAGTGTACTTTTTGATTATACTTTTAGACATATTATACCTGTTACAATATTTATCCACAATATTAGCCATGATATACAATTTTGGGTATGAAATAAAATAAAAAACCAATGTATTATTACATTTACTTTATTTTAAAGGTACATCAATTGTTATAGATCTGAGACATATGTTGGACTCAAGTCCATACAATTTTGCGATAACACATAGAAACATGGAAACGTCTTAAGTGCTTCAGCATTTACAATACTGGTTGATTCTAAAGACTTGTCAACTAAAGTTATCACAATGGAATTATGTTGAAGCTACCTATATTATTTGGTTTACCTCAAAATTTGACCTTTTGGAAGATTTTGTGATGAACACCAGAAGGGTGTTAGCGGAAAAGTCATGTTCACCACAAAAAATTCATGTCTTAGAATACAGATACAAATGTTATTAAAATTAACTTAATGTTAAGTTTTGAGATGGGTAACACCCTGATGATCTCCCACTGAAGTTAGACAGTTCCTTATAATATAATTTACACTGTGGTGCCCCCCGTTTGCTGCTGGTACACTTCTATTGTGTCACCTTCCTCCATTTCTAGTGATGTGGGTGTGTCATTTTCATTTATCGGCTGTCCATCAAACCTGAATCGTACTACTTGCATTGATAGACCCTGCAAAGGAATTATAGGAAAAATTAAATATATATATATATATATATAATCATTGAAATAATAGTTAACCTATATATTGTAAGTTTATGAGGCACTGAATGAGTTGTAATCATATAATTAAAAAATTGTTATTTCGCTATTTATCTATTACTTTTATCCTGATTAGATCAACACATATTCAATTTACCCCTAAGACATTGTTTTTTAACACAGTAGTACAATTATTATATTTACTCAAGTACATATTGTTGATATTGTCAACAATATTAGAAGTAAATTCATGTTATTATCTAGTATACTACTGAACTCTTTGCGCATATAATAGATAAATTTATTATAAAAAAAATTCTCTCATTCTCTCTTCATTTTTTTAAATGTGTTTATGATAGTTGGTTGTAACATATAAAACTGTTTCACAATTTAAGGCTTTTAGGATTCAGCTTTTCAGCATTGACTTGTTGTAAATAACAATACACTAGCAAATAAACCATCGCAATGTTACTTTCAGCTAAGCCCATAATTATGACAGGAAAACACTGCCATTGAATCTTTAAATTAAGTATGACGTACTAGAGAAACAATTGATATCATCCTTATTTCTAGTTATTTTAATTCTAACCAAAAATATGTGACTAAGCCGGTAGGACCAGTGACCGGCTTCGTAAACAGCACATAAAATATCGCAATTATCTTAGAAAGTACAAAAACAAACACTACATTTTACAAGCCAAAAAAGTAGGTAAGTGATATTTTCTAGTGATTTCCACAAGATAAAAGGTACTCACCGCTCTGTCACAGTAAGCGTTCATAAGCTTTCTGAGAGGAGTATGTTTCTTAATTTTAAATTGAACAATAGCATTATCTTGACCTAATACTTTTAAATTGATGTGTTCGCTTTCTCCCTGAAACGTAAAAGCGAAGGCGGATTACAATAAAGTAAGAAACAAACTAGTCGTATTCATAACCACATTGTAATTCTAACGCCATGTCTGAACAAAGCTTTTCACGACCATTTACGGTTTAAAGCAACTTAATTCGTACCTTTTTCTCATCTGCCATCTTGATATTTATTAGTAATTAAATAATTTCCACACGAAAACAAGAAATCCTTGTTAAAACACGATCAAATTTCACAGAACAAACACTATGACAGATTCGTGATCCGGTGGCGTGGTAATGGCGTCCGCCGTCCGCTCTCAATCGTAGCGGCTTGAGGAAACCGACAGTGCTGCCAACATAAATGCGCGAAAACAACAGCGCATTTGCCGCGCTTCTGCGCGTCACACCCCACATTTAGTACAGATTTTATAAAATTTTATCAAAACGAATATTTTTTTAAAAGGTCCTTAATAAAATATGATATTATGTTATCAACTTAATATCAATAAAAATACGTTTTACAGAAAACTTTTTAAAATTTGGTTCTTTACGTTTCAAAATAACACAGTAAATTTTGATTCCTTTTTTAGTTTTATTAATAATTTACCATATTATATGAATGTACACTATAAAACATTTCAACATTATATAATAGCTTTTAATACTTTAAGTTCCTTTTCCTATGTAGTGCCAACATAATATTTGAATATTGACGCGTTTTAATA
Organism: Eurema hecabe; assembly: GCA_026213755.1. NCBI lineage: Eukaryota > Metazoa > Arthropoda > Insecta > Lepidoptera > Pieridae > Terias > Terias hecabe. Next base: position 3,019,656 of record JADANM010006502.1, read on the forward strand.
GTGATGTGAAAACGTAAACGGAAGTGGCTAGTGATGTAGGGTTGTTAGATCCACATTGAACAGTTTATCGGATAATTAAACGCGTAGTAGGAGCAACTTACCTATTCTTAAACTATTTCGTCCTTAGGGATATCAATCTTTTGGAATATATTGTTGCACATTGCTTTTGAACAATTGAACATTGGTATAGTTAATCAAAAGTTATTACGTAGAATTTTATACATTGGTTTGATTTCTAGAGTTTGTTATCGATTTTCTGTAAGCGATGCTACAGCTAACTATCATAATAAATTGGTTGTATATTTCTGTACCTAGTAATAAAATTAAGTAATTTGATTAAAATAAAATACGTCATAACAATTAATCTTACCTTATGTTTTTTTCGACATTTCTTGTGCTTACAGAAAGCTCTACTTAGTAATGTAGGGGTAAATAAAACAAAATTTTACGCGGCCTTTATTTTGGGACTCCTTTTTACCAAAAAGACAAATTGCCATAATGTCAGACCTTTATATCTATCTTAATAAAAATGTATTCTGTACGTAAGTACTTAGGTTTCATCAAAATGGCTTCAATGGTTGGAAGCATTAAAAAAAGCAGGAAGGGAATGCATCATGGGCAGATAGACATAGCTTTCACATTAATAATTTTAGTATTTCCTACTATTCACTGTAGCGACAGGGGTCGCCACCCCGAGATTAAAATTAAAGGCGTCGCTCTACCTACTAAAAAAAGTACTAACCTCATATTTTAGTTGATTGATAACCATTGCGCTAATGCTTGCTATTATAAAAAGGTTCTTGTGAAATATTTTGCAATAATTTTTATCAATTGAATTACACAACTTTACAGATCTTTATTATCTTTATCAGACTCAAGAATGTGATTTTTTTTTAAGCGTTGTATTTTATATTTATGACGCACCAAGTTTTCCTTCTAACTACATGATTGAATAATAGATATTTAATTACTCATTAACATAAATATACAAAGAGATATATACCTTCCTATCTCACCTACCAAAGATATATTTGGAAATCATGGTTTGGTGTATTTCACTCAATCATATTATTGATTTCACTAGTGTTTATTAAAAGCTTATATAGATTTGATGGCGGCAGTGATACAAAGGAAACCGAATTTTATTAAGATGACATAAAATGGCACAGTTCATTTAAAAAATACTTGCGTGTTTATTACTGACGAGTAGCATCGAGGAATCAAGTCAGAGTAAAATTAGATGATTTGTCGTATAATAAGACGTTCGTAATTTATATTGTACATTTTAACATTTATTAGTGTTAATCCAATTATTATTACAAGTTATGAAATAAAACTCATTTTAACATGACATTACGTAAAATTATAAAGTAAGATACATACTCTGTTTTTATAGTTGTAGGTATTATTTTAAAGCGAAATACGTATACTTTGTAATTTCTAAGAAGTTACGTCTTACCCTTATATCTAACATACCTCCTTGTGGGAAGAATTGCGAATATATGAGCTTGAAGGTGTCTTCCCGTACGACTCCTGTGGGACATTCTGCTTTAAAGCCGCGATACAACCTCTTAAGCTCTGGTTCCGTGAACCGGGTTTGTCTTCTCAAAGCTGCTATGGAGTCAGGCCTGTACCGTGGCAACTGCTCACCGAGCTCTTCAAATTCGGAATCTGAAACGGTATAGCGTATTATGAAAATTGTTGGTATGTTTTTTTTCAGTTTTAAATATTAACCTATTATATTATCTGGTCATCACAATATATTTAGACGAAATGGCTTATGGTCATAGGACTCCCATTTAATGTGGAGTCTGTGTTTTTATTGCTTAAATTTGTTTGTTTTTTATATGTTACGTGTAATAAATGTCCGATGTTAGTGTGTGTTGAAACCGCTAGAGGCGCTGGCGTAAAGTGTTATTCGTCGTGTTATTTGATGAACCTTAAAGAATCGAGCATTTATAAAATTAGCATTTGTTAGTATTGGCTTATGTAGCACGCACATCATTAAAACTGTTATTATTGTCATATCTGACTCTGAATATTATGCTGTTATAGTCGATAGAATCATCAAAACCTTACATAATAGCTGAATAAAGGAAACGACTCCAAATTGTTATGACTATTGCGCATTTTACATGTTTACAAACACGAGAGTACATTCGAAAAGAGTGAATTAATTCAATGTGAGGTTCAAATAAACGATTATGTTTTGTAAGTATTTCTTATAAAGTAAGATTAGCTTTAATTTTAAATTCATCTTTAACTATAATTATGTATTTTAATATAGATAATAAATATGGAAATTTATCCAGAGAATATTTGATAAATATGTTTGTGATATTTCCTTTATGTTTATTTTATTCAAATATTTTCTTCTTCTTTCTATCTTAATAGCCGAAACAAATCTTACTCCATTTGGTTTTACTGAAAGAGAAAGAGAGCTAGTTTCAGGATATAATATTGAGCATAGGTGGGTCTTGCATTATTTTTTTAAGCTGAATATTTAAATATTTTATTAAATAAGAATAATACTTGTATTATATATAGGGGGTTATGGATTAAATATAATTTTTGTTTAAAGTTGAAATTAATTACTTTTATATTTGGTTACCGATAGAAGTAAATATATTATACTTAGTTCTTTTGTATTTTGGGTTTTTCTCCACCAGTTCATATCGTTTTTTTAAAAAACAAACACAGAGGAGATATCACGTCAAACCCATAGAAATATTCATATTATTTGATATTTTAGTATGATAACTGTCTATTTTTTAAAACAAGAAAACGTTCTTTGTAATACAATTACAAGATATAAAATGCGGTTACAGTACGAATGCTTCTATAAAATTATGCTAATAAAAACAGTTGTACTCTATAATACAATAAAGAGAGTTGTAAAAATCGGTAGTGACATCTTAAAAGCATTGGAGATGAAAGCCTTCCCCTCTCCATAGAATACGGTTTATGTTTTATCGATAAGAACGACAGAGCTTTATGTCCCTACAAAGTACAATAGATCGGACAATGAGGTTAAGATACGATGGATCATGCCTATATATGTTGGTCCCCTTTCTTTATCATTATGCTTATTTTGTCATTTGTATTACTAGTGAAATTAAGAAAATATAAATCGATTTGATTTCTACTAGATACTTATTAAAGAACAAAAATTGATTTTGGGGTTATAAAAATGCACTTTTTTAGCTAGTTTATTTTCATTATAGAGTTATGTTATCTGTGTAAAACGTTTGTAGGTTGTGATATTTCAGTGGTCTGGCAATATGAATCTGATTTTATTAACATACAAATTCATGAATACAAAAAAAAAATAAACCAAATCAAACAAGGAAAATTGTACAGAATAAATAATGTTTAATATGAGTTCGATAGGACACACATGATGCAAAATAATACATACAAAATGAGACGAAAATCATTCAGAATCATAGACGTATAACGGTGTTACTATTCCATGTTCAGAATGAAAGTTTTTTTAAGTTTGCACTTGCGAGTATTGCGCGAAGTTTATGATAAGGATTTAGATAATTAAGAAATATTAACGAACGTATTCAAATTGGAAATCAATTACGTATTTGAAATAGAATGATTGATGCCAGTTTTTATCTTTTTTATTGGAGATAAAAATGTGAATGTGATGAGACCATACCTGATGATAAAAAAAATTGTGCCCATTAAATATAGTACTGATAAGTTTTATAAATACTCATAAAATTCCGTAATAGGTCTTATTTAGATAAGAAAGTATTTTCCAAAGGAAACATACCTATGACTAAAAATAAAATCTTTTTTTATTATTTAATATCAGAACGTTTTATTAAAGTACAAATAAGGGAAATTATAAAACACATTAAATACATTATACAAAGTAAAGACCTGTGAAATTCTTAAAGGCACATAGGCAATAAATCGATTCTTCGGAAAAGTTTCGACTGCCGCGACAGAGCCTTTTAATTGGTATTTCAAGTAATTGCTGGCAGCTGATTCGTTCCCTTTCCCTATAATTAGAGCTGATAACGAGAAATTTATTGCATTTTCCAAAGTAAAAGCTGTAGCCCACCTGTTTAATGAAGGTGCCGGGAATGTGACGTAGGCTTTACCGACATTTTAGTCTCGTATTTTATTTACTTTTGTTGGATTTCAAATACGGCGTTCTAATTAAACGTTATTGGAGGTGCCGTACTTAATTTTGTATTTGGCTAATATGTATTAGATTTCTTTGTTTTGTGTATATTCCATTACATAGAACAGATTTTTTCTTTCAAAACCACCATGTCTGATCAAATTTTTTTGAATAACATGTTTTAACTGGCAAAGTTGAAAGGTTGAAAACATTTGAATTTGTCTTTTATATTGCTAAGTTTTTAAGGTAAATTTGGACACATATCAATAAGTAAAACGAAAAAATCTACATGGTTTATGTTTATATTACTATACCTAGGTACTGAATACGTTTATAATAACGATGAATTTACATTTTAAAAATAATTTGTGTTATCCAAAACATCCAAGCGTTCTTGAAATAATATTTCGGCAGAAAATTATAAATTGTTTTCATTAAATGTCTACAATATTAAAGGACGTAAGCAGATCTGTTCTGTCCAAAGCAAACATTTAAATGAGACACAGTCGCCCCTGGGAATTGGGTTCTGATTAGAATATTAAACAAATGTATACAAGATATAACCGCCGTTGAATTTGGACAAATTTACATGTCATCTGGGCTTGAATATTGTACCTAATTGTTTATATGGAGGTCTAAATGTATTGTTAAGATATGCTGAAGATATTATGTGTATGCAATAAAATAATATTTGATAAAAACAGCCATGGTTCTTGCTATAGATTGAATATATCGTGTATGAATTATTTTGGTAGGTTGGCAGATTGAAGTTTGAACATGATTAGGCGATTATTAAACCTTTAAAATTTCTATTAGATGTAAAAAATTATAATATATCACTTTCGCAAAACATATTAAATTTTACATACGGATTTATTTCCTTCAGGTCAAAAAATACGCGCAGAAGGTACGAGAAATAATCACGTACATGGGCTTCCAATCTAAATCGGTTATTCATACTGTTTCAGATATTGTCGGGACTTTCAGTGAAGTCTGCGGTGGACGTGCGAAGCGTTCAGTCGCCCTTATGAATAATAAATAGATATTTTGATACTCCGTGATCAGAGATTCGCTAACTGATTCCAGGCTTGTTCGAGGGTTTCAATAATCTTATGACCTAATTCGTTTGAATGAAAGCGCTCGGAGTAATATCCGCTTCATTGTTTGTTAAGGAGCATATGTTCTTTATTATTAGTTTTGATTTGGAAATGTTAAGGGAAATTGCTATATAAAGCGCGTGTGTGTATGTCTATGTAAATAAGTCTGATTTGAAAATACTCTCGTAGTTGCTGAAAGAAGCAATTTCATAATCAAAACGTGTGTCACGCATAATTTGGGTCTGGACAAACCCAGCACGTTTGTCGCATTGCGTCTCATTACACTACAGGAGCTTAAAACAAATCCACAGGCCAGGTGTAAGCGATCGGTGCCAACTCGCAGGCCTATTTCTTTCGCTTTTATTTATGTGGAATTTCTGTTTGTCGCTGAAAGATTTATGGCGTATTTATGTTTTCATTTCACGTAAATAATGGCTGCTATTTTTCATGTGTATGTATATGCTACGCTACAGTGTAAAGAGGGTAAGTTTTACAAGATAAAACGAGTAATTTCTGGACACTATCGATTTGGAGAAACCATATTTTCAGGATTCATAGTAAAGTTTTTGTAAAAAGTTGTAGCGTTATTTTTATAGTCAAAATAACGTTAACTCAAAGCTCAAATTTTAAAGCCTGATTTAGTTGACACAGACTAAATATTAGATACGCCTGTTACAACTTCAACTAACGGAGGTACCTATCTTAAGTTTTGTTTATACAACAAAATAATTAGAAATTACATATCTTGGAACTTATAGAACGTGAACCAATGATGTGTCGTCCTTCGAGAAACAGATGTAGATAATTTTTAAGATCAGAAGGTTGGCGAGAATGTAGCAGATGAACTATCATAGCGATAAAAGGACCATTGTGACTCTCATAATTAAACAAAGCAGCCCTAAAATCTAACGCTCTAATGATCTTTAATTCATTACAATATTACAATACATTAATTTAATGAACGATTTGTATTAAGATGAATTGTTTTTATAAATTTCTAAGACTCTAAATAGAGGTTTATTATAATTAAAATATATCAGATCTGTTTCATGTCAAAGTACTAAATGATTGCAATAATAAATATTCAGCGGTCCCGGATGATTTATTGTAATGCTGTTTCTGTTTAGAGTTGAGAGCAATAATTTGTGGGACTTCGTTTGTAAGACTTCCGAACTTCTCAAGTTTAACATTTCCCTTATTTCACTGTAAATTATATTTCCTTTGACAATAATGTACTGTTATAACAAATTAGTTTGCTGGGGATAATCGATATCTAAAACAGAAAATGGCTAAATGATTTTAATGAATAAGCCGCAAGTGTTAATTATGAAATCGTAATTTAAACACTTTATTTGCCAGAATCAATTTGCTTTGTAAATTATTTTAATTATTACTAGTATTAATTATTCAAAGTATTGTTCATTTGAGTAATGCATTAATTATTAACTTTCCGTGATAGATGTATGTTTTATGGTATATTATATCTGCATTATTATAATACCGGTTATTTATTAAACAATGAAAAATACTCAAGATAGATATGTGCTACATACTCCAGGTAAGAATCATTTTGGAAAACTTTAGAAAAATTATAAGTTATATTATTATTATTGTATAATAAGAATAGCAAATATATTTATATCAATGACGACTTTAAATTTTTTAATGTTTTAAAGGAAAAGTGTTTTTCTTAAAATTGTTTATAACCCAATAGACCTGATGCTACGCTATGAATAGATATAAAGAGGTAGTTAGGTGATTGGTTATAAATATAGTATAATATGTATTTAAAAAGCGTTGCAGTAAGATGACGTCACACCGCATCGGCACAGCAGGAAATTGCTTTTTGCTGGTTCGCAGAGCGGAAGCGAGCCCGCTTTGAGTGGACTTGTATCGAAACACTATATATGTCTCGTATAAGGGTATATTAGTACTATAGATGTTAAGCGATCGAAAATTATATTACCTATAACTAGCGACCCGCCCCGGCTTCGCTCGCATATGTTATGCATATAAACCTTCCTCTTGATTCGCTTTATATAATATAAAAAAAACCGATTAAGAACCGGTTGGCGCAGTGGTAGCACAACTGCTTTCTGCGCGAAGGGTCGTGGGTTCGATTCCCACATCGGAAAAAATATATTTGTAATTTACATTTGTATTTTTCTGGGGTCTGGGTGTTGCTATATATTGGATGTACGTATTTACAAAAGAAAAGTATGTATATGTAATTTATTCCGTTATCTAGTTGCCATAAAACAAGCTTCGGCTTGGCTTGGAACTAGATGGCGCTGTGTAAAAATGTCCTGAAAATATTTATTATTTTTATTATTATTATTATTATTATTTATCTGTTGCGTTGTTTAAAAGATTGAAACATACATAGGGATATAGGGACAGAGAAAGGGACTGTTTAATACTATGAAGTGATACAAGCTTGCCCGACTTCGTTCATGCTGTGCCTGTGTCTGTCTTCTTATACCTACTCTTTTTTATCTGTTTAACAATCCTCTGTATCCTCGTCTTTCAAGGAATATTCTTATTAAATATTCATATTTATATTATACATGTAAGCATGAGATTTAAAGACATGGTGAGGTAAATTTATACGAGAACGTCTACACATAAATACTAAATGTAATTTGATTATCTTTTTAAGTGTAATACTATATAAAAAGTCAATCGTAATTTTAACAAGTGCATTGCAGAGCAAGCGTATTCATACTAAGCAATCGATTTTATCTCGGCTTGAAAACCTCAACAACTCATAAGCTCTAGAAATTCAATAGCAATTCGATGTAACAGGAAAGTTACGTGGAATTCCAATACGTGTTTAAATCAGATAAAAAAGTAACAACTCCGATTTCTTTGAAAGCATCGATTCTATCAAACTAGATTTAGGGCATGACAAATCTAGTCTCCAGTAAGGCGGATTGCATTTACGATAATACTTCAGTCCTGTATTTATGTTGCTTTAGGTCATGAAAAAATGGGACCTTTAATAATCTTTTTGAATTAATTAATGATAATATTGATGATGATTTTTATTTCATTCAAGAACTTTTGAGGCCTTAGGTGTTTTTATTTAACTTAAAATTATCTTTGCCTGTAAGATTTGAACGCTCATAAGAAAGGCACACTTAAGCGGGCATTTCTAGCTTTTAAGGTGTCTATGGAAATTAAATAATTATTACGGTAATTATCTTTAATTTACTCGAGAGGATTGGACGTAAACAAAAAGCATCACTGTAATATTGTATTTGACCCGAAAGGATTGCTTTAATTCTTAAAATATACGGTGCGCAGTTATTCAAATAGATGGGTAATGTCTAAATGCCTAACGGCCAAATACTCATAAGCAAATCAATTTTAAGCACGCCTCATATTGTGTAGTAATTTTGACAGATTTGTATGGTTAACTGTCAAATGGGAACGATGACAGATTGATTTGTACTTGAATTTAAATAGCGTTTCAGTATTCCGGCATAAGTCATCAACTTATTTTACATTTATAAGGTGTTAGTTTTTTTTAAGCAAACGTAAATAATTCGATGATTCTTGTTGGGGCCTCCGAAAATATTGGTCTTTCATGGCTACTGTACTGACTCCAATGATCGGGTTATCCTATGATGTAAACTGATGAAATCCAAATAGCCACTTGAGGTATTCAGTTATAGCTTAAGAGTTAATTATAACATGAGCTCGCATCTTGCAATTTGCTTTGATTAACTAACATCCTTATAAGTTATATTATAATCTAAGCTTTCATAATATTATCTATATACCTACATGCTAGATATATATTAAAAAATACCTTAAGTATCATGGTTTAACTTTAGTTTAGAAGTTGCGTAGTAAATGGTGTTCAAATTTGATTTAGCTTTACTACTAGCACTAATAGTTTAAATATATCGAAATTTAAAATTTGGATATTAAACATGACGACTATTGAAAAAAGTCAATATTATTGACTCTGTTTAAAAATCGTCTAAGTAGGTACATATTTTATTTGGAAGTGTTTTAGGATTTTGTCTAAATATAACTTAAAATTCTTAAAATTTTTTCAAGTACAACGAAGTCTCTCTATAAAAACATTGTTTCGTAGTAGGTAAGTCTTCTTTAAATCACTTTAATTCGTAAATGATGTTATACGAGTATACAATATAATATACATACAAATTTAACCATTAGATCCTATTTAATTCAAACTGCTTCAAAGTTTGTAAGATTTAAGCATCTATTAATTTTATTCGTAATTAATGCATTCGACGAAGTCTTATTAGAAAAACACAGTTTCATAATAAGTCCTCTTTAAATCATTTCAATCCGTTAAAGTTATTATACGAGTATACACTATACAATGTATTATACAAATTTAACGATTACATCCGGTTCAATTTAAATTGCTTCAAAGCTGGTAAGATTTAGGCATCTATTATTCATAATGCATTTTCGCCATCGAAGCGTACATACGTGGTATTTAAAGCATAAAGAGGATTGTAAAAATGCATTCTCGTTACAATGTCATTATTTATGCAGTCTATCCGTGCAAAGAACTGAACAATTTCCCTCTGCATTCATATAGGAAATCGGCTGAGTTCGCTTTCGCTTCAATACAATGTAAATATAAACTACCTACCTACAATGAAAATAATCCCTAAATCCATGTTTAAATTTGTATTACGTAAAATGTTCATCAACTTGCGTTAGATTTGCTTGAGTTTGATGCTCACTGAAATTAAGTTCTTGAAGGTGATTGGAATTTAAGATTATATAAAATTCGTTTTTTTTAAATGGTGTTAAGTTGCTCAATACGTGAAAATAAACGCTACTTTTTCTTATAAGTTTTGAAGTTATTTTACAGTGCGTAATATAAAATAAAGTAGTAATAAGCTTGTAAATCTTTTACATGTGTTTTTATAGTAATTAAATCGGTTATTTATTTCATGTAAACCGATATGTATTCAGTTTATTAAGAGTTGAATGCAATATCAGAATATAAAGCTGTCAAAGATCGGCGAATATTTCAACCATTCTCGATTCCGCTGAGTGTCATCCCTTTATACGAGATCTTCGGGGAATTATGTGCCATGCCAATACGAGAATTACTATGCGTTTTTTATTTTTAAATTTTTGTGTGGTTATGTAATATCCTTGCAGTGACCCTAGTTTTGTAGACTATTTCTTTTAAAACACTTTTATTGTTTTTTAAAAACATTTTCATTGACTTTAAGATTTGTAGTTATGATTTCTTATATAGGTATTATTACGATATATGTATACTTTAATAGCAAACTACTCGGGATCCTCAAAGTAAACTCTTACCCGTCTTATAAGTAATGTTAATCGTTAGTTCCTTAGTTATCTTTTAATATACATTCTTATTGGAATACATGCCATTTTATTTTCTCTCCTTTCGAACAAATCAAAGATTCTCGGTAAACTGATAAAGCCATCTGCCAAATGTCATACCTATACGATAGTTCCCCAGACATTTGGACCCACAGTTGAGACATTATTGACGTCACAAAGGTGCGGTATTTCCGTGTCTTAAAATAGATCGGTTTCCTCAGATACGAGGGCATTCAGTTAATTCAAATGTTTCGATTATAGAAGTTAAACCTTCTTATTGCTGTATTACAGGCGTCAATTTTAAATATAATTTTATGTATAAAAGTAAGCGAATACATACAACATATACATAGACTGAATAGTGTTTAAGCTTAAACTAAGCTAAAATTGGGGATAATATTACTGTCTTAAGACATTTAAAACAAAAGCATTATGTGTTCATGAAATCACTCTTATACGATATAATTAAATTTACTTGAACGTTTTTTATTCAAATAGACGTTTATTCCATCCGTCTAAACGCCTAAGGAAAATAATTCAGACTCACTCAGACACTTATCTCCTACCTGAAAATATATCAACGTCATTTATATAAAAGATAGGATTACAAATATCCTAACCAATGTCTTGCGGTCGGATCGAGAGGAACGATTTATCGCCTTTCTAGAAATTTCTTTTAGGGCGAATTTTATCGAACCAATCGGGAACAAAAGGGACTAGAACCCTTCATATAGGCTGAAGTGGAATGCATAGTTTAGAATAAATCCTTCAGCGTATGAACAATGGCGTTTTTTTCAGTTTGTAACTGGGTTAGTATGCGAGTATCATGACAAAAGCTCATCTTACGAAATAAAAAGTGATTCCCGCCAGAAATTTAACCTCAAAACGGTCAAAGAAATAATAATGAGATATAATCGTTTGGCCTTCTCTTTTTTTATAGTGGGAAAATCCTCATAGGATACCCATGGACCTCGGGGAAGGATCACGGGTTATGTCGGACTTCTACCGACCAAAACCCCCCTGTTAATCGTTCTGCCGCAACGAGTGGGGATCACGGGTACCTTCGCAGACTCTTCTGCGATAATCATATGGCCTAGAAATTAATTTTAATAGAATTATTGAAAACAATTCCTGAGAAGACCATATTTGAATACATTTGGTTATTAAAGAAATATCTTTGTTATTCTAAAAATCGATGCACATATATTCTTTATTATATAAAGTTTTCGCAAAACGTATGACCGGCGATAAACTATCGCATCACGCGATCGCATGCGACTTGGCGTTTTCTATGCGTCGCTATTCGCCAAATAAATCCTAAGCCTCGTAGAAAAAATAGATTCGATAGAGAATTCGATTAGATCTGTAACCTTTCTAGGTCTCGAAATAAACTTGTTTTACGAGACGATGTAGAACAACTTTATTTGAGCGTTATAAAAAATGATTTTCGTAGGTTATAATATTGAAAGCGTAATACGTTCGAGAAAGAGGGAATATAACGACGGTTATTTTAATATAACGAAGGCAAAAATAACAATTATAATAATTACCAGGAAAATCTCCAACCATAAACAACTGGAAAGATACATAAATTAATCAAATTTCGAACTAAATTCATTGAAATTTACATTATCTATCATTTGGATTTACGAAATTAATATTCTGCCGACATCAATTTTGCCGCCAATGCAAATGCAGTTATATCGTTTTCACAAAGACTGCTCCAATAATTTGGTGCTAATGTGCTAACGGTCCACTGAATCAAATTGTAATGGCAATTGGATTAAAATTTTAACTCATTAATATATTCGCCAAAATAATTATTCTTACACATCAATTATAAAAGTTCTGAATTTGGTTAGAACCATTATTGAAATTTCTGTTCCCGCTTTTTTATTATTTAGGTATATCTGTATTACTTTTTCCATGATTTACATCTGGCAACGCATTTGCGATGTTTTTAAAATTGAGGTTATAGGTACATAGGCGATTGCTTAACATTAACTGCCCGAAAATTTAAAAAAATAAACAAAGAAAGGAAAAAGAAGTAGTTAGAAGATACTGCTAATTTTGTTTAACATAACAAAAATATTTTTAATCAAAATTATTTGCATTTCGTCATTTTTGTATTAAATTTTATGATATTCATAGAATATATCAACGACCTTGTTCAAACATTTGCAAATTGCAACTCGCTGCCTGTACACAGTATAGTGGGTTATAACTTGTATTGCGCCGTGAAAATAGCAGTTCACACTTTATTTGGACACGCCACAACGTACAAATCCAATAAAGTTTAAAATTTGCTTATCTAGCAACGTTTTAATTCGACGAATAGCGCGTTTGGAAAAGGTTTAAAATATTAAATTTAATTTAGATTTAATAATAATATAAGGTTAGGCATTTTTGTTGTTCATAAATTGGGTGAATAAAGTTACTTATACGAGTATGTGAAAACGTAGAATGATTTTATCCTATATTTTGAACACGAAAAAATGTCTTCTTTAAAAGCTACATTGATTTTTATATTTTACATAGAGAAGTCATTATATTACATTTGGAAGATTCTTTTTTTGTTGAAATCTTACTTATTAATATAGCATGAATGTTACATATAATATTGCGACTTTATAGTCGTCTTATAGTGTATTGTTACAGAGAAATATTATATAAAGTATAAACAATAACCAACACACTTTCACACTAATATTAGTAAGGATTTGTTAAAGAAGAAGAAATCATCCTTATTTTCTATCACAATCCCAAAAAAAACTCATCAGGAAAAGAGACATTGTTTACTCAGACTACGCATCCCTATCTTAACGATTCGCTAAATGTAGCACAGGTAATACATTGCAGCGTTCTAATTCACTATTCGGTTTGACCGTTCGTACGATTTATTGGCTTGAAACTGGGCCAGCTAGTGACGATAAAGCCGTAGATTCGCTGATAGTTTTCATTTTGTTTTCACTTTACCTTTGCGTAGTGTGAAGTTATTGGTATAAACTTTTTGGAATATCTCTTACTAATTATACGTAATTTTGCTTTTGGATTCAAGCATTTTGTTGCATGAAATGCGTCGAGTCGTCGAGATTATATTTTATTGAAGTAACTTAGAGCAAACTTAACTAAATTATTGTTTACAGAAAATTTCTACTTAAATTATAAACGATAAAAATGTATTTTGTTTTATTCGTCTGTTTTAAGCGTTAAAAAGGGATAAGATACTTTTATTACTATATAGAGGATTCAAGGTTCTCGAATCCGAAACGTTCAGGAAAGTTTGTATGTCAATTCGTCACATAAACTTTGTATAAACGCACTCCGCGGTACAAAGCTGATAAAATTTTAATTTATTTACCATACGCTAACTATTTATTGATGAACAATGAATTTCACGCACAACTCGTTATCGGAGATAATTGAAAACCAACATGGCTTTGACTTGTATGCTTCATATTTATACACCAAATAGTTTCTCTGTGTTCAGAGTAACGATCACGTTGCGTCAATATTTACTTTTGTATCGCACAGCGAAATTAACCGCAGGCGAATAAAAACGTATTGATTATTTGTAAATAACACACGAAGCCAAAGCATCTTTATATAGAACAGTTGAAATGTTGCATTTGTCAGTTTTATGCACCTTATACCAGTCTCCAACAATATGATCTTGGACATGAATCATTGTATTATCAAGAAAAATATGTTGTAATGTATACTCGTATTGTTATTATTTTACGAAAAATTCTAATTAAGTTTTTCACTGATTTACTTTCCAACACCAGAGTAAATTTTCTGGGTTAACCACAAACCAAGAAGAAATAAATAAATGCTTTTAGATTTATTACTTCAGTTGGTTTCCCATTCAGCTATGACAAGGAAAATTGTTAAAATGAATGATTTAAATATAAAATTTTGTAACAATAACATAACGTTCCATCATCCTTATGTATATTTATAAATTACGTCTAGGAACCAATAATAATAATTTATTTTTATAATAAGATGATTTACAAAAATTTTTTTACCCAGGCTCCAAAGATAGTAAAGAGCATTTATTTTTCAGGAGCCTTATTCATGCAAATCGTGACATATAGGGCACTAACACAATTCGATCAAATATATGCAATAGATATATAAACATATAAAAGTTACAAAGCGAATTAGTACAGTAAATTAAAGAAATATATTAAATATGCAATAAGGATGACTATATATATTTTATAAATTTAACACCCTATTAATTCTTATGAATCTTATTTTTGATATCAGAATCCTGATCTAAATACATATGCAATGCATAGTGTTGCATCCAAAAATAGCTGCATTCAGTCTGAGAACCGTCAGAGCATTTAATTTCCCGTGCGGTTCCAACTCGACAGGTGGTGACGTTAACGTACACTGAACTAATGGATGCGAAGATTTCTGCGCTTTTATTTTCTAGAAACTTCTATAAACATTAACAGGCGCAGTCGGAATGGGATTACGGAGTTTTAATTAAAACAACTTATTTTTATAGCGGCGTTTACATTTTTTTTGAAGCCTTAATACGAGTGTTGTTCTACGATTCTATTGTTATTGTATTCTTTTTAAAATAATAACTATTAGCAGGAGAAATTAAGAAGGAATAATCCTATAAACAAAAAATGTTTTCTGTTAAAACACTACTACTAATAATTAGAATCAAATCACTTTTAACAACGATAATCTATACATATATTAAAAACGTAACGAGTCGCTGCCTGTACATGGAAGATATATGAGAAAAAATATTATAGGAGACCTTTATTAACGCAATAGAACCCAAAACAATGATTTTTGAAATGTTTGTCTGTTTGTGCACGCTAATCTCAGAAACGGCTTATCTTATCTAGATGGGGTTTTCAATGATGTATTGTGGTAAGCTTCACTTAACATTTAGTGTTTAATTCATGTCAATGGGGTGATAAATTAAAAAGTTATGGCAATTTAAAGAATCACGTTGAACTCGCTGAACGTTTGTTGGCGCGGGTTAGGCATTTTCAAAAATACTGCCCAAAGTCACTTTTCAAAATAAATATGAATCCAATCAAATATTCCAATAAATATTATTTAACCTTTAAAAATTCTCCATATGTCAATAAAGCTTTAGTACTAGTCGAAGTTAATCTAAGCTAAAGCTATGTATTATATGTATTAATAGTATATAGCTTAGCTGTATCCGATTAATTAAATGTAACGCGCAGTAATAAGCGGTTCGGTCCAGCTCGTGTCACGCGGTTAGTATTCGGACGAGCACGTGAATAGATTATCCAGTTGACGGTATGCGTGACATTTGGAAGACTGTTGATTATATATAGTAAGTTTAATGAGACCATATCTAGCTTTGGGTTAGGTTCAATTGTTGGTTTACTGTAGGTATATTTTACTATAGCCGGTCATAAGTCTCTGTCACGTGGTGAGTCTGACGAGCACGTGAATAGACTATGCAGTTGACGGTATGCGTGACATTTAGTAAACTTTTGTTTATATGTAGTAAATTTTATGAGCCATCTTTGGTCTTATATTCTGAACCGTATATTTTTAACTATGTATGACGATAACGAGCTGGATAAGTCTCCGTCACGTGAATAGATTATCGAGTTGACGGTATGCGTGACACAATATATTTCCGTACAAAATGGAGACGAAACTCAACGTGCTCAATTATCTATTAATTTATTTATAATCGCTATGGAGAAGCGATCTTCATAGTCGATAAATTAAATGTATCGCACTAATAAGCGGTCTGGGCTAGTCCCTGTCACGTGGTTAGTGCTAAAATGAACTCATGAATATATAAAGCATTTGACGGCGTGCGTGACATTTCGAACTTCCAACTATAGTATAGTAAGTAAGTAAGTGACATATTCATATTAAGTCTGCGACGTTGTCAATCATCGATTTAGCTACTTATTATAGCAATGTCATAAGGTTGTATTTAATGATTTAATGTCTTCTAGTAATGAGCGGTATAAGCTTGTCCTTGTCACGTTATTAGTATTATATTAAGTTCATGAATAGATTATGTAAATTATGAGTAAATTTTGGTGTTTATGCTTTAATTATTAATGAACTACAATTATTCGTTGTATTAGATTTGAGATACCACCACTTACAAGGTTTTTCTATTGATTAATGTTCTGACTAGCAGGTGGATAAATTATGCAGTTGGCGTATGACTGACATTTAGATGTACATCTAGATTCTAAACATAGATTTAGTTACTAGTTTTTATATATAAAAGGTAAGCATGTTCAAGGCTTTAACTTGAACATGGCCTAATCAATTGAATACGAAATAGTTTTGGTTAGTGAAATATATTTAAAAATAGCGGATCGGCTTTTAAGCATAATAGGAAAACGGTGAGAACAGTCTGAGTCGGTAAAAAAGGTATTTATAGTTACGTTATTAATCTGTTAAAATATATATGTATAAAACGATAGAACAATATTCATCCGTTATTGTTCTATAGCATATAGCACATATTTATTGGCATATTGCAGTATATTCAGTTCATAGTTTAATGTAAATATACTAAATTCGCCTGTGGTTCAGCTATATCCGTACACGTCACGTATTCAACCGCACAAATAATTCAAATATTTCAACCAATAGAGCTTCGATTAACAAAATGCTTAAACGAGAACAATTCGCAATCACTATACGGAATCTATTATGCAAATCGTCGAGTCAATCGTGCGTTTATGAAATGTAAATGAGTTGTAATATGAAACATTATTACAGGCTTCGTAGCAACAAGTGTGTCATTGCGCCATAGATTTTGATCGATTCTATCAAATTTACCTTAGACCTACATTGTGTGTTCGGAACATATAGCGAAAAGTGAATACGAAATTGATAACCTCTAAACTAGAGTGTTAAACTTTCGATGGTTCTGGACCACTTTTAAAATTTTCTAGACGGTTGAACGATTCAAAATAATCATTTTAAATTAGTTATCTTTAGAGATTTGTTGTTGTAATGGTAGCGGACCATTAAGTAAGTAATTTTAAGAATCCTTCAGGGGTCACCTTGCCTTGTAAAGAGTTCACTGCAATTGGTTGCAGTGGTGCAATGCTATTTTACCTGAAAATTATTGAACGCTTTCTTTCTTACTTTATGATAGTGGCAATTTTCATATTAATTAATCATGAATATAAATTTACATAAATTTATAAGACGTACTATGTTAAATAATGAATTATAGGTAATTTAAAGGCATGCATAGAACTTCTATAGTGAGGCTCAGTCCACCGAAATTAGATAGCCTTTATTTCAAACTGGTAATTTGTGGTCTTTCCCGTTTTGTATATGTCGTAATTAAAGTAATTTATTTAGAGGTTATGGGCTCTGTGACCGATCACTTTAATTTTATACTATACTAGATGTACCCCGCGTTCTAGTTCCCGTTTCCGGGGCAATACCGGGATTAAAGAATCCTATGTGTTAGTCGGTGATGAATGATTAGCATTAAACCACACCTATCTACATACCAAATTTTAACTAAATCGGTCCAGCCATTTTTGCGTGAAACAATAACAAACATACATCTCTACATACATATTAGTAGGACTAGTTGCGCCCCGCGGTTTAACTGGAAACGATCCCGAGATGAAAATATCCTATGTGTTTTTCCTATTGAAAGTTTTAAATTAAAATTAATAATAAATTCAAGTTACATGTTAAAACCAACACGGTACATTTACTACGATATTAAACAAGTCATTTAACGTGCCACATACAATAGTACTAAGGAGTATGTTACTGTTCGCACACAACGGCTCGCGTTCCTAATTCAGAATATAGCAGTTAGGAACAGAAGTTTTACAAAAGAAACTTAATTTGGCGAGCTGGGCGAAGTTGAGCGCGCAACTAAATTGTCGGTTAATATTTAAGTACTGGGGAAGTTTTAGATTTAGTGCGTTCAGCTTTATTAGGAACCATTCAGTTAAGTATGTTAGATTCTTTGATACAATTAGTGGGAGTTGTAAAACTGTTTTAGTGCATTAAATCAAGTAAGTATGATGTATATTATTTTTACGAAACAACTTTAAACTATACATATATTATGGATAGTTTAGAACTATTCAAAAAATATTTTAATGAACAATTTTTGTAGTCACAGTATTTGTATTGTGTATGTTGTTAATATTTAAATACGTGAAGTAAGGAATACTCCGCATAAAAGTAATAATATTACCTATTAAATATAGATATACTTATTTGCAAAGACTGCATTTAAAGTAGCCAAATGTATGAAGATGACACAGCTTATTTTGAAAAATCCGAGCTAGGATGACGAGATATTCTTAAAATAACCCAGCCGTGATGAATCCAAATAATAAAATGAATTTAAAAGGTCAAGAAGTGAAGTTAAGCAGTGATTATTGAAAGTTTTTTTTATGATGAGTTACCAAAAATAACAACGTTTTTACCTTACCGAAAATAAATTTAAAAATATATAATGATGTCCTGTTTGTGAGTAAACAACAAATTATACGTCAAGTATTAACAATTATCTCATAAACAAAACAAGGAACAAGTCATAAAAACCACAGACGTATAAAACGTCTGTTTTGGTCGGTCGAAACTTCAATATATTTCATCAAGGCCTCCTGTCTTCGAATTCGGGTTATTCTCGAATGTTCCCAAGTGGCCTATAGCCGCGCAAGCCATGAATCAAATGAAATCGTTCCACAATCAGTACGATAATTCTAACCAAAATTAAACCGAATTTACAGTCTAACTTCGAATGTCTACAATTCTCAGACGGAGTTGAAATTAAGTTTAGACACCAATCAGCCAACCGAGTCAGATTCAAACAATTGTAACAATAATTTTTTTACAAACTGAGGACGTAATCTTATTAATAATTCTTTTTATTATGGTTACAAGACATTTGGTATTGATAATGTATCAACGTAATAAAAGCAGTAAGATAAATGCAATACTGAGTCGATTCATTCATTCAATCCCTAATTGAAGGATTTTTAGCCAAACTAATAGTGATTATATCTACAGAATAATATATTAAGAATCTTTTATATTTAAATATGTTGAATTGGTCACTTAATGTAACTAATCGCTTGTGTTATTTAATTTTTACGTACTATTAATATAATTTAGGAGAACAAAGTATCTCTTCCCACGTTCATTTAGTTTGCATCAACGTTGTTTCAAACTACTTTGTATCAACAATATGAAATTTATTACACAGACTAATTATTTAAAGTGAATGTCAGAAATGTCAAAAGGTCTTTGAAAGGTTGTTATATTTTACAGATAACAAATGCTTCATTATCTATATCTTTTGACACAGTATATCCAAAGAATAAAAACGTGATTCGATAATCTATATTCTATATTTGTATATATTATAGAACAAAGACGGCTTTGTTACAACTTACAACACTTATCAATCAATCGAAATAAGAAAGCGAATAAATTTTTTTTATTGTAACTATAATATAATACTATAAAAAAATAAAAATATATATAATATATTTTATAACAAATGATTCATTTAAAATTAATGATAGTTTACATATTACCAAAATGCGGTTCACACCCAGAATATTATACCCCGAAGTAATAAGGTTAATACGATGCGACGCCCTCAAATAAGTCTGAATAATTTGGGTTATTGAAACATCACTTAATTTAAAAACACACTTTTATGTTAGGAGATAAATATAATAATCTACTGCTTTCGCACTCATGAAGTTGTAGTAAATATACCTAGTTGTGTGTTTTGTGTTCCTATGACCATTTTGAATGGAGTTATTTTCGGGATTCGGAATCTTAGACAGTAGACTTTTCTCTACAAGCACAGACTATTAATATAAACTAATCGGGTACGTAAAAAAAATTGACGTTTTTTCTTTTTTTTGTCCTTAACTACTAACAGCCGGTATTTCAGGCATTACACTAATAAAATAAATAATATTTTAATGTTAAGTTGGTAAGAGTTAAAATCAATTACGTAAATCGACTAGGCTCATACGTTGTCTTGTCGTATCAAGTTTCTTAGACTTGCACCGACATTTATTTTGGTAATGTGTGACAAGGGTCGGGGTCATGATCCATCACTTTTACATTCAATCAACCTAGTAGGTATTTGCGCGGGAATTTATGGCGCGCAATATTTTTTTTTTTAACCAAACACGGGTGCGGCTGTGGATTTTGTTTTGTTAGTCGTCTTTAAGTGATTACAGTCAATATGTATATAACTTTAGTTGTAATATGTTTTATAAGTTAGACATAAATTATTATCCTAACAATAGCTGCTCGACGTCGAACTTCATTTCTCCTTATAAAAATAAATAATTTAAAACAGTTCATACTAATTATATTATACTGCGCAAAAAAGGAATCGCCTAATTTGATACTGTCAATTTAAAGTATTTTATAAATATACCAATAAATATGTAAATTGAAGTCTTTTAATACAATTAACAAATTGCCAACATCCTCGAATAAGTTAACTAATATCTCCAATTTCCCGTCTTGTATGATTCGTAAATCAATATTCGTTCTAAGCGACACTTAAAGGCGAAAATTGGTTTTCAATTGAAAGTCATCATTAGGCTCCAATAGGGAGCTATGAAAAGGTCAATCAGACTGTTATTTATTATTAAAATCGTACAAATTGATATTGATATTGGCTATTGATAAATGAAAGCGTTATGGAAAGCGAACCTTACGTTGAATAGCTACTTGTATTTTTGTCACTACTTATTTCCTGCACTTACCAGCCAAATACGATTTACCATACAACATTTCTTCCTCTTTTTAAATTTCAAGGGGTTCATATCCTTATAAAAAGCTTGTCTTGATTTATCCTTAAACCATACACTATGATAAAATTGATAATCTTAATATTATCAAAATCTGTTCGTGAGTTTAAGGTGTACCTAGCATAGCATACAGATTCTTACACGTTCATAATACTTTACAAGCTATCGAAAATTGACTAACACTATAAACAATTAATATTACATCATAATATAGTACACGCAAATATTGGGCTCTAATTAAAACGTTATTAATAACGTTACGCCCGCAACAATTTCATCTGTTTGCATAAACAGTGCGTGGAGCAGACAAAATCCTAGCAGCAATAAAAGGGTTGCTTAATTAATGAATTAAACGCTTCAGCGAACGACGTGTCTACTCTGACGGTGGCTCTAATGAATAAGCTAAATTAATTACAGATTCTCTATTATCCTATATAAAGTGCCTTTAGTTTTTCCCTGCATTTCTTTTGTAACACGAACGTAAAGAACTTCAAAGAATAGCAGTATTAAGAAGATTGTTGAAATTCTTACTTTTTGCACTTCTTCGTCTGGGATTAATTAATAAAACGGTGGGAATTGAAAGTTGTAAGTAATAAAGGTATGCTAGTCAAGTTTGTTATTAACAATTATATTCTACATCTAGGGCGATAATTCGTAGCGTCTTTCGTAGCAAGCTTAGTTTCTTGTAGCGTCGTTTTCTAACCAAAGTTTGTTGACAGTGACTACTGTTTTTTGGATCTAAAAAAATGAACGAGTTCATTT
>JADANM010006502.1:3041927-3061817 GCA_026213755.1 Eurema hecabe
TTTTAAATATAATACAAGTATCGTTTATAACGTTTTTAAAAAATTACAGCCAAATTATTTCAGTTAAGTTTTTTCTCCAAATAGTACCGAAGTAAGCATAGTATTAGTATTATACTCGTATACCATTATACTATGCTAGAAAGCATTAAAAAAACATAAATAAAAGAATCAAAATTTTCGTGCCTAGTCAAAATTTGTCTAGTAACAGACATGAAAAAAAGTCTGTTGTAATTACGTTAGTTTGCAACAGTTGGATACACAATCTTCTAGCTCTGTTTTGTTCTCACAAAACGATACCGAAATTGAATTCGCTGCGAAGAGTAGTGCTAAAGATAAATTACTCCCCGGATAACAGGTACAATTGTTATTGAAAAGCCCCATTTTCCTCGTACACACGAATTCATTGGCGTGGAAGAGGCAAACGCTAAGATATTAGGATATTTTGGTTGGCAGGTGCCATCGGCGCTTCAAATCATTTTATTTCACATTTATCTTGATAACGGAACAATATTTGCTTATTTTTCTTAATACGCTTAGAGCGCTTTTGTTTTGCTTACAAATCTTTTATGCACATACAATACATCTTGCTTGAAAAAGGCGTCTAATAAATAAATTGCGTCGGTGTTTTATTAATGTCACCGTGAATAACCAATATCTTAAAATGTACCTAGTCAAATTGTCTATATTGAAATGTCGTAAGGAAAGTTAATAATTCTTTAACCCATATAATTAACTTACAGATTTACCTATTTACCTCGATTGATTTCAATCTATGAAACTATGTAACTATGAAATAAATTGCAATCACTAAGTGACGATACAATTCTTAAATAGTTAACAGTTTTTCATATTTAGTGTAGTCAAACAGTATTTGCATATTAACGGTGACATACAAACGCTCAATATTAACACCCTCAGTCTTCCCATTACTTCGAGTAAATATAACTTCTACCGGAGAACAATCTTCTCAGTAAATAAAGCACAGGAACAACATTAGATTACCCTTTATCTACTAAACTCGTAAATACAATGTTTCTATCGGAGCTTGTATTTCTTTTCGCCAGATGTTACACGCTTCGCGGAACAGCCGATATACTGCTGTAGTTAAGGGCCGACTGTTATCCAATACTATTACTATACCCAGCAAGTTGCCTTAAATAATAGCGATAGTAATAAAGGTGTTTTTTATTTTTATATCAGAGCGTGAGGAAGCTCGTACTAAAGGATGGTCGTACGTGGCCAAAAGTTCCTTCGAAAACGCACTGTGCTTGACTGCCAGCTATCAAGGTGGTGAGGGTGGTATAGTAACCTGTGGCGTGCAGTGCGGTGATGGAAATCAGCGACACGTATCAAACCGAAGAACTCCTTTGAGCACTCCCCATACGGTAGAATACGCTGAGGATACAAAAACAAATCAATGTTCAATCTGTATAAGTTTTGCCTGTTACTTTATACCTTACTAAAACTTATCCCTTTTGTCTCTGCCTAATAACTATCAGTACTTTATAGAATATTCTAAAAGACTAATAAAAGTCGGATCAGGTGATAATAAGTCATGGCAATTCGCAACACATTTAGCGCTTCATTTCTAAATTAAAGAACTGATTCCTACCGACGTTATTTAATTATAATCTGTGTAAAAGGATGTGACATAAATAATAATATAAGGTAAGACAGTAAAATAAAAAAGTCATAATTTATAAACAATTGTATTTTCGAACCTGGAATATCAACTAATGATATACCGGAAGCTCAGAATAAGTTAGTAAATAAACATAAAAAAATCCTTACGGATAAAACAATAAAACGGCTCGTGTATCCTGCTTAAATGGAAAAAGGATGCGCTTACTGCGAACTACGTGATACAATAAAATGGAGAGTGTATGGAAAAGGCCACTTAATCACGAACTTGTACTACGGGAAACGGAAAATGTACGTACAGCGATAAGTATCAATCTTATTATATCGACATAAGACAAGACACCTCTGTTTTATATGGTATGTTATGGGTTTAGTTTATTACAATATATAGATCATATGAATATATCAAATGTAACTATAAATTAAAAGAAAAAATCTTTCGCTACTAAAAAAGGGTTCATTTGTTTTGTTTACTCTAAATAGATATTCTTTAAGCTGATATGTTTGCTATCATTCTATCATTATACACTATGATATGTATAAAATAAAGGTTAAATGTATCAATAGATAAATAATAAAAAAATATGAAAAACAGAGACTGTTAGTTAGTTAATTTTTTCTAGAAGGTTTTTTTATTTTTACAAATTTCAACAAATGTACTTCTATATATATGTAAATAATTAAGACCTATTTAATTTTCTGTTTTAGTTTTTTGTAATAAGCTCAAGGTTTGAAAGCGCTAATGAGATACTATAACGAGTTTTTCGTCATCCCATCTACGTCATTGTCACAGCTTTAATTTGGATTAAGGCGTCTAACTTCTATGTCTTGTTAGAATATTATCTGGGAAAATTATTTGGTCTTAATTGAATTTACGTCATTCATCCTGAACGTTATTTATGAGCTTTACTTAAATTGAAAGCGCCTACGCTGTCCGTAGTAAAGTATTACAATAAGCTTTCCAGTATAACATTTTATAATGAAAATGCAAATATCTGTTAATATTAATATCTATACGAAAGTGACACCTATTTAATTTTTAAATTGAAATTTGTATATATAGATTACCAAAAATATAGTATTGGTATAATGTATTTTTGTATGTAGCAAAATTTTTTCAAATTTTCCAAATGACATTGAGATATTTGTTATTTTAAAAATAGTTCGTAAAGGCTAAAAGTCTGTATGCAAGTTCGTTATTGTCTAAGATAAAGCCTTTAAACATTATATATAGGCCTTTGACAAGAAATACCTACTATACAACAATCTTTATCTGTCGTTAGTCAACCGGGATCAGAATTTAGGTATGAGTAAATTAGCCAGACACAGAAAGCAAAATATAAATAATACTGTTGTACTTAAGAGAGTGACTTTTAAAGAAAAAAGACGCAAAACAAAACATACTTATGTTTCACAAATTTTAATATTTTACGAAATACATAAGGGATTTTGCTTGGATAAGCCAACAATTCTATTAACGAGGTCTCTATTTCCAAACAGGGCTTATTGTATCAATTTTCTATTTCGCTGCTCCATAGAACGAACAATTTGTTTATATTTATTTTAGTGCCTTTCTGTTTTATTGCGATTTAGACTTTACTTTAGTTTTAACGTTTTTAAATTAAATACTTTGGTTCGCATTAAATGTAAAACTGGAATCGTAGCTAGGCTTACATAAAATTGTTGTGCATGTTAAATTACATATTTCTATTTTGATGAGGTGGTGATTCTGAGGAGGTCTCGTTAGACTGAATTGGGCCCGGCTCTCGCGGGGTAGTACTACAATCCAACAGAATACTGCCGTCTTACAGTACCATTATTAGTAATGTAGCAATTAGCTTTGCGACTGTTTAGGTGGTGGCTTACCTTCAGATGAACCACCTGCTTTTAGATGAACTCATAAAAAATCTAACAATGTCCTAGTATAGTATAGTTATATTCCGTGTCAAAACTACTAAGGCCTTACAGAATCGTCGATGGACTTAGCAAAGAGAATTGAAGTTAACCATTAGCAATTAACGGAACTAGTTCGGTGATTTGAGCGTCTCGTTTATCACCCGGATAGTTCCGGATATCGTCGGATAACTTTCAGACCGATTCGGAATGCTTAATGGATTTATCTTGCTTTATTATGTGACAAGAAAATCGGAAGGATGAAGTTAATTTATGCTCGGGAATTCGATCGCGTCTTCTAGATAACATGGATTGTCTATATGGAGATTAAACAGGATTATTATAAGATTAATATAATAAAGCGGTGAAATTTGTGATGCCTAGCCTTGCATTCAGAGACTACCCTTATAATATCTGAATGCAAGGCTAGGCAAGGATGATGACACGCAAAGTCATGAAGTGTCCCCATTTTTTTCGCGTAAGAATCATTGAAGGTGCCTACGACCTCTATCTTTTGCGATGAGACGGAACATAGCAGTGCTTTGGTCGGTAGAAGTCCAACATATCCTATGATTCTTGAGGCTCATGGTTTTTATATGGTATCCTATGTAGGATGACTTGAACTGTTCATGAAAGTTCTAATAACAGAAAGCATACGTACTCAATTCACATGAATGACTTGTATGAATGTGTGCTGCCGCTGCTGTATATACATCAAAAGAAATCTTTTAAACGCACTAACAAATCTTCATCTCGCCGTAAAAATAATGATATAAAAATAACCTAAAAAAGATTCAATTTAATTTTACGTCATAATTATGAGGGTAGTAATATTATAATGTAATTAGGGAGGCGCATCCCTGGTTATTAAGGTCGGTTCTCATTCAGCGAACGTAAATGAGGATCCTTTGATAACATCATACAAAAATTAGAATGGATATGTCGGTGACGAGATACAAAATGTTATGTAAAGAAATGATAAAAATCTTTGCCCGGAAGCGTTATAATAATTAATTAATGTACCTTATTTCGAATTACTGCTAATCTAGCTAAGAGGAAGCAATGCAAAAGATACTTTTTATACACACAGATACATATAACTATCTGTTGCCCGCGACTCCGTCCGCGTGGACTTTCATATAAACTTTGACCCCCCCCGTTCCCCTCTTTCAACCCTTTTTTCGAGATGTGTACCATATTTCATGACAATTGGTTCAACGGTTTGGCCGTAAAAGCGTAAAATTATAAAAAGTTTCAACCCCTCGCGCAACCTTTTGGGGGTTGATTAAAAAGAAAGTAGCCAAATTGCGTTCTAATCGGTTCAGTAGTTTAAGCGTGATGGAAGGACAGACAGATAGACAGACAGACAGAGTTACTTTCGCATTTATAATATTAGTATGGATTTTCAAGACCATTTTGGGTTCCGTTAGCAAATAGTAAATAATTGATTTTATAGTACCGTATTAAAAGAATCTTATAAAACTATAATGGCCGTAATATACCTTATGATTTAAGTATAAAACGGTAATTTATTTATGTAGCATATATTTTAAATATTAACGAATATTGCGAATCAATTACTAATTTGAATGCCGCAGTCTCTTATCGACTGACCCTTGTATAGTACGCGTCACGAATCTTTAGCGCTGAACGAAACCTGCGCAGAAGTAAAAAATAAGGTATCGAGGTAGCGGTGCGGCGCGCGGGGCGCATGATCGTCAAGTGCGCGAGCGTTGATTGGTTGTCCCACTCGTGTTGTCTTTCTCGCACCAATACGACAATTACGAGCCCGATTCTACCGATGCGCAGCTATTGTCGTCAATCGCTAAACATAAATGACGCGTACTATAACATTCGCCTGTAGCTATATTTTTATCAATACAGTAATCTCTTGATTTTTCAATTAAAAACCACAGAAAAAATTCACACTTCAATATATGCTATTTGCATGACAAATACGAAATTGCGAACATGAATTCGTTCAATTTGAACAACGGCTGCAATTTATACGTATAGTGCACGCGACCATCGGGGATCGACCAACGCCTACAATAACCCGCCTGATAACAGATGCTTTTTATTACTCTTTTATATCTAGCTTTATTTATGGTTGCGTTCTAAATTCAAAATACGCGCGCTTATTGGCACACCAAGGAGTGCGCCTGGCGACACATAAGATTTTTAATCTATGCTTACATAGCAGTTTATTGCTGTTGGTTTTTTTTTTATTAAAAAAATATATATTTTGTTTAGGCAGGTAAGGAATAGGAATAGGTATATAATTTTGTAAAATAAAATGTCTACGTTATAAATAACTAAATGTTTTTTTTAATTGTCATAGATAAAATATTTATGTGTGCCAGTACATTGCTTATGTAATGCAATATAATACTCTCTTATTTAACATATCAACTTCATTAAATAATTAATCTGTTACACGTATAAACTATTAAAAGCATTTTAATAAATCTATTTAAATAAATGGTTTTAATATACCGGTTTTTAAAGCCGCAACACCAACGAATGACGTGTTGACAATTTTACAATACTACATCAAAGATGGCCGACACGTAATATTTCAATTCCGTTGGACGTTCGGTACGCAGCTTCCGATTCCTGTCCGCATTGTCCGAACCTCTGAAATGAATTAGCTTTTAACGGACGAATAACGTGTGTCATGCCGAAAATTACATACACAACATACAATGCTTTTAATTACATAAATTGTTCGTTTATGATTTTCAAAGTTACAAATTTAATTGTTTATATAATTAATTATAGCGTGTATCAATATTGATAATTTATTGCTTTTTAAGAATTAACTAATAAGATAAATTAAAATCAGAATAAATTTTAAGTTTGTAATTTAAATATCCAAATATAAAAACGTTCAGAAACTGGTAACCATTGAACTGTAAATAAAAAAAAAAGTTTGATTTGAAATTGGAACTGTAACGAATAGCCTTGGGCGTTTGGAAGGCCAGTAAAGCGTTTACACTGAATTCGGCCTGTGTAAGGCTAAAGCAAACACGCGCTTGGGGAACTGTAAGCCCTTGACTTAGCTTTGCGCTGTCTGCTACATTCCTGAAGTCCTGAATAAAACATCCTCACTCGTGCACTGGTACTGAGCGTTAGATGCAACGTTGTTTGCTACAAAAGACAAGCGCCGTGATGGAATTGTTAAATAATTTGTAACAGGCAAGCACAAAGGAACGATCGGATGGCCAGGCATTTAATCATCTCTTTGAGACGTAAGTTCTTGTATAATTGTTAACTATTAAGTCTTTAATATTTGAGACTGATATATGTAATCAATTTGATTTAAATAACTCGTTCTATTTAGTCATTTTAACCACTAACGTAATGACACTTATTGTATATCGTAGAAGGTTGTTTTTTTAACAATTATTGCAGTATAATAATCAATAACACTGCAGTAAGTTTTTTAAAATAAATTATTATGTCATTAGTCATTTAGGGTTTAATGGGTAAGGATCGTAGTAAATCAAACAAGTTTTATAGGTTTCTAACAATAAACCGTACAAGCGTCAAAGTTCATGGTGTAGCTGAGAAATACGTATAATTTCCAAACAATGTTGCTTTGTTTGGTCGGACAATACCGCTCTTAGTGTGGGCTATTTCAAGAATTTGTATTGAACTCGAGATAATGAGGGTGTGATGGGCGTTTGGAGATTTCGTGGTTCGTACATTTTCTTTATTAACGTTTGCTTCTAAAATTTGGTTTGAAATACGCTTTACGTAAATACACTTAAATATATTTCAGGACACTTATACACAGCGCCATCCAGTTCCAAGCTAAGCAGAAGCTTGTGTTATGGCAATGATAATGTCACATAGTGATACTAAGAATTTTCATATATCTGAAGTAAGGACTATATGGGTTGTAGCCAGCGACTTCCTATTGCTAGAAAATGATTCAAGTCAGGTACGGAAGATTTTTCTTTAATATATTAATATACTTATATAATTAGTAAAACCGCGGGAAACGGCTAGTTAAATATGTATTTATGCATAGTATTAGAACTATTGCCTAACGACCGCTTTCAGTCGTGGATTGGTTGGGAAGCCAACTTCATAAAGAAAATAAAATTTCAAAGTAATAATGTTACAATGAATATAAGTGTAAGCCGAATATTAACAACTTAAATAAATTATATTTAACAACTTTATATTAAATAACTTATAACAATGCGCTCTCGAACATTGTAGTGCAATTTAAAACCACTATTGTCCAGCCTGTAATTGTTTTAATGTAGTTTTCGTGTAGCTGTGGTATACCTGTAGTTTTTAATTTAGTTGTCTGTAAGGCTTAAATGAATATATTTTATGTAATTATAATATATGATTTTCTTTTTTTACAATTTTATATAGGAATTAGATTTTTTATTAGATTATGATTATGTGTTTTAAATTTTATTTTTATTTTTTTACATTTTCCGTACCTATCAGGTTGCCTGGCAAAGATTGCTATGTAGCAATAAGGTACATAAAAAAATATGTTTCCTTATCTATATGCTATTATCGTTTTTTTGTGTACAATAAAAATGTTTTAAATAAATAAGAATCAAACTAGAACAGAAAAAAGTCTAATATAGGTTATTATATATTTTGAGTTCATTTGCGAATAACAATATCATTAAAGTTGGAGCCGCGTTCTTAATGGTGTAATTTTTAGAGTGAAAAATGCATTACTATATTACTTAATATCCTTTAACAATATATGTATATAGTGTATATACTTGTAAATACTCCTTGGCAATATTACTTACTTACATCAATGAATTCAAAACGCAAATTACAAAGAACTTCACGTAATTCTCGACCTCTGGATAATGTTTAAGTGAAAGGAGATTGAATTTTCCATTGGCAGCCATTTTGAATCACGGCTACCGTTGACCATGATTCAGGATTCAAATTGTCAGTTAAATGAAGCTTGCTCTGTCGTTTGTCGCAAGATTATGAAGTTATGTCATTAAATGTTATTTGCGTTGAGGAAAGTAATTTTATATTAGCGATTGAGAAATGTTTCTTTTTAATTTGAATTTGGTTTTCGAATTTTTAATGGATGTTATTGAAAGACATTATAACAAGGTATTGTATTATATTATATAAACAGTTGTATTGTAAACAAATTGCCGTACTGTCCGAATTTCGTGAGGTATTTTTATTTAATATCGGGCACTAAATTTGTTAGACAATGTTAGTTGGTTCGATGATTCTCTTTCATCTTCGCCCATTAACATTTGCAATATTTAGAGTAAGTCTTAAGAATGCGTTCCAGTTTTAAAAAGCATAAGGCGATGAACAAACAAGATTAAATTAGTCTTATTTAACATTATTATAATGTTGTTGATTCGTAAACCACTATAATTACGATTATTGTTTTTAATCTTATAAGTAAAAGAAAAAATAAAGAATGTTACAATGGTCTAGCGAGCCCTCCCTGTCATGTCGGTAAACAAAATGAAGATTAAGTTTATACGCGAGCGATTCTTACTTTTGTGTCCGACTTCCAACTTTGTAACTCCCCGGAGCTTTTTTAGTAATCCACGTATTGGTTTTTGTTTACTTTCTTCCTTTCTCATTTATCATTTATATCGCTTGTATTACGCTTACAAAACAACAATTTTCTTTTTGAAGTAGACTTTATTATTTATTAAGATTAAGATTATTACTGGTAATTTACCTCGTAAAATTTAATATTTAGTTTTTATAAAGCTGTATCGTTCCCACCTTAATCATTTTTTTAGGGTTCCGTAGCCAAAATGGCAAAAACGGAACCCTTATAGTTTCGTCATGTCCGTCTGTCCGTCTGTCCGTCTGTCACAGCCGATTTACTCGGAAACTATAAGTACTACAGTGATGAAATTTGATGGGAATATGTGTTGTATGAACCGCTACAAAAATATGACACAAAATAGTAAAAAAAAGAATTGGGGGTGGGGCCCCCCATACATGTAACTGAGGGATGAAATTTTTTTTTTCGATGTACATACCCGTGTGGGGTATCAATGGAAAGGTCTTTTAAAATGATATAAAGTTTTCTAAAAAACATTTTTCTTAAAGTGAACGGTTTTTGAGATATCAGCTCTCAAAGTCGTAAAAAGTATGTCCCCCCCCCTCTATTTTTATAACTACGGGGTATAAAATTCTAAAAAAAATAGAGGTGATGCATGCTAATTAACTCTTTCAACGATTTTTGGTTTGATCAAAGTATCTCTTATAGTTTTTGAGATAGGTTGATTTAACTGTAATTTTGGTTAAGTTATTGTGCTTACACTGAAAACGATGGCTGAACCTTATAAGATAGATCAAAAAATATACTACAGTATTGTACACCTTTAAAAATCCGCGATGATATAAAATCTTTATAATGTAGGTACTTTTTACGAGAAATATTAGCTTATTCAAGCAATACGCCATTAATCCTTATCCAGTAATGTACCTTAAATACATAGTGCATTTGATAAAGTTTAATATTACAAATGTGATTGTTGAGTAATAATAGGTTAAACATATCCATCGAACCAATATTTTTAAAACGCGTTAATCCTATAGATTATTATTATTACATCGATTCAAGAAGATCGGTCGCTCGCTGCGCTGCAGCGCGTGAGTTGCGGGGCTTGGTCTCGCGCGGGGGCGGGGATTTTTGGAGATTTTAACGAAGATTTCCTCAAACAAAACTACATACATAAATTTATGCAGAATGCGGGATATACACCTCTTCTCCAAAATTGTATAACCACTAGAGGTGAAACTCACGTGAAAATTGACATAATAAGTTTATTATATTTGCTGCTACGGAAACCTTTGTGCGCGAGCCCGACTCGCACTTGGCCGGTTTTTTTCTAAATTACCTTTGTTCTTTACTAGTGACGTAACTTAATACCGAGCATTTTTTGTGTTATTATAACTGTTACGTTCACAGATATTGTTGTTTTTCATTAAAAGAAAATAATTATTTTAACGTCACAAACTTTAGCCTATTATGATATAGATAATGAATGCATTTCGTTGCATGCATTTGTTCTAATAGAAAATTTATTAATATGATAAATGATATTGCATTTGAAAGAAGAAATCACTTACAATGTTGCAGTATTTCAGGACATAAATATAAATATTTTCAGGACATTTATACACAGCGCCATCTAGTTCCAAGCTAAGCCGAAGCTTGTGTTATGGTAACTAGATAACGGAATAAATTACATATACATTACTTTTCTTTTGTATATACATACATACAATACATAGCAACACCCAGACCCCAGAAAAATACAAATGTAAATTACGATTATATTTTTCCAGTGTGGGAATCGAACCCACGACCCTTCGCTCAGAAGGCAGGTGTATTACCTACTGCGCCAAGCGGTCGGTATTTTCTCTACACTTTAAGTTTCAAGCGTTGAACTGTCGCTTTAAATATACTGACTTTTCCAGTTCGCCACCCAACAACCTGAACAATGTAACAAAAGGCATCATGTCTTTTGTCAGATATTTCCGCTCGATAAAGGCTTATTTTTTAAACGTCCATTGTTGAAGCTAGTGCTCATCTTTTACTAAGGAATAACTCATTAACCTTTCGGCACCGCGATAATAAATGGCCTGCCATGTTAAACCGATTTGTAAAGATAAGATCAACGAAACTTTCAGTAAATGGTTAAAGTTTGCCGCGGATGATAAAGCGATAGTATTATGAAAATTGTAAGAGAAAGGGCTCAATATTCTCAACGATTATATTGGAATAGTTAAGTTTGACATTTTAGTTCTGACCGTTGTTATGGAGCTTAAAATTGATAGAACGCTAGGAATGTGTCACGTTGTTCTTGTTTGGCTAGACTGTGTTTGGCACTGAAAGTATGAAATAAGTTTTGAGTTAGGATAGACAGTACTAGGTGCGTCTCGTGGTTTTCCCGTCGTAAGAAATCTTTCTGAGTTACCTCTTATATGTTGTTCAGATGTATATGTATAATAATATGTATAGTAAAACCCTACCACTCGAAGTAAGGAAAGCTCCTAATATGCATTCAAGAATATGTATTGAACCATTATTACAGAATAGCCTTCGGTCCGGAATAGTATATTTATAGTATGTATATTTGTATGTATTTTTTTAAAAATCATAGTTACATTATGTATATGTATAAATATGTATAGAGTTGTATTTTATTTATTGTATGCATGTTGTTTATATGTAAATATTTGTATGACACTTCTCTGCCTACTCATTCTTTTTTTGTGTTTATGCAAGTTCTGGTTACCTGGCAGAAATCACTGACTAATAATAAGACCACCATTTACTCATACTAATGTACTTCTGGATATTTGTTCTGGTATTTGTTTTTCGTGATTTTGGTATATGTAATTAAGGATAATTAAATAATAGTTATTAAACGTAATTCGATAATAATGTTTTATTTAATCCTTTTCAGACATTTCCAGTAACGTTACTATGGGAATGGTGAGCAGCTGTTCTATTTTCGTACACACCTGTTGTAATAGAAAATAAATCACTGTTTTAGAGTACAGCAGTCCCCTATAAAACTATAAACTAAGGCTTTGACGCAGTCGTAGGAACGGGTACAAGGGTAAGTTGTTTTGTGAAACATACCTAGTTCATAAGTTTAAGAATATCCAAAGTTAATGTAGTATAGTTTCTGTTTCCATGGCAATACCGAAGCATAAAAGTATTCCATTTTTATATCAATGCATAATCTACCGTCATCTCTATATGTAAAATTTAAACCGGTCCAGTCAATAGTTTTTTACTTGAAAAAGTAACTTCAGCCTTTTGCAAAACTAATATAAGCATGAATAAAATGGATGAAAACATGAAATGTCATGCCTACTTGTAGGTACAGAAATATTTTCTAGTTTCATATTGTTGGCTGGGTTACTATTTATTTAGATTGCAAGAGAATTTCATTACGTGCCAATAAATTGTGTGGGCAGTGCTCGCTCTCTGGAGAATTGTTATTGACGACATGAAGATTGTTTGCATTTTCGTTAATGTCAGGGCCTAACCTTTGGCATTATTCATGTATTCAAAGTTCAGAGATGTACGCGTACTAGTGACGAATTATATTTACTCTCCTTATATTTGATGTCTTAGATAAATTATTCTTATTTTAATTTGGATCATAAATATCGTAGTGAATATTAATAAAATATAATTATTAAGACTCTCGTTGCGTGCTATGGTTTCGCAAGGGTAGGTTGTGATTAAGTACTTTGTATGGTTAGTTTTTAAAAGTTAAAGTCAAGCTTCATGAGTATTCATGGGTGGGAATGGCCACTTCCAATCAGGTGTTTCGACTGCTCGTTTGTCTACTATTTAATACCTATAAAATAGTGATAAACAGCCTATATACCACCGAATAGAGCTTCTAACTAGTAAAAGAATTCTCTAAACATTTCGACTATAAAGATTACGATAATGAAGAATATAATTAATAATAAAAACAAAGAACCAAATTTGTCTTCTTCCTTATATAATTATAGATATCAACTTAAGCAAATGTTCGTTAAAATGGAGCGATCTAATAACATCTTGATAACGTCTATTGCCCGCAATACCAAGTTTTGGGTTAAGATAAAAGTAAATAAATTATTTCACCTCAAGATTAACTCGAGAGGTTTGAAGTTTTTCCTACTCGTAGTGTTTTTGTTGAGATTTCTCAAAGTCGTTGAAACTTTTTGCTCCCTTGCTGATCTTAGCGAGAAATTCAACTTGCGAAGGGCGCCATATTTTTATTTTATAACACAGCTTACAGCTGCTAGTTTTCTGTGGAAATCTCATTAAAACTTTAATTATCTTCATAGTTTGAAGAATAAGAAAACTTTGGTCTGTAATGATGTTGAAAATATTTGTTTCACCAGCCGCCTTTATTATTTCGAGATAAGTTCAGCCGAGATAAAAGAATCATTTGTCTTTGTTTCTGTTTCAAAAGAACAAGCGTTTTCACCTTTATAATTGTATTCCGTTTTTCAAAGTAAATTTCGGATTATAGTACCGTACCTAACATTTGTAATAATGATTGTATTTCATTTAAAATCTTTTTTTTAAGTTTAAATATAAATTCAGTGTCTTAAGTTTAATATTTGATATTTTAACTACTCCTACAGACTTGACCATAACTCTTCAATACACTTAACCTATATGAAGTCTTTAATTTAAACTTTTGTTTGTTTAGTACCACCAGTTTCTAAGAAATAACAGCGAAAAACTACGGCAGTGAACATAGTTCAAGAGATATAAAGTACAGTCGGGTTTTATTAAATATATTCATAAAATATAGAAGCTTTGTTCCTCAACTACAGGTATATAATAATAAACTTTAAGATAGTGTTTTTTATTTAATATATGCTAAAAATGTTTTTATTTATATATTTAAATGATAAATAAACGATTCGCTTAAATTGATAGAATGGCAGCTATATTGCTTTATAGAATTACATTTTTAATTTCACTTCAATAATATCAGATAAAATCTTCAAAGCTATTTAACAACGGAGACAAAGTAAAACACATTTCTTCGAATACAATTCTTTTAAAATGTTCTTTGCAAACTTGTCGAGAGCCGCATTTATATAGAGTTTATTACAAAGCAAAATGTAATGGAAAATTCAAATTTTGCCGGCTTATCCCATTTTTGGTGCGATCCGTGGTGAGGGACTCACTTAATAGACTTGAATAACGTTAACATCGGAGATTTCAGTTAAAAGATAAACCCGACTCTTTGTTTAAATTTTTAGATAAGGTAACCAAAAATCAAGCACCCAATTTTGCACCGAAATTTATTAAACTTAATAAACTTGGGTAAATAAAGCCTGTTTTGGTGAACCGCAATTTTTCGATTACTTCCCAACCTTATTTGGTAGTATTATGTGTTAAAAAGGTAAACCCCAATAGATAGATAACAAAAGGCAGAACACCAAAATTAGAAGCGGTCAATAATCCTTGAAAATGTTGTATTTACTCAAACAAATTTCATTTAATTAATCTTGACCTTTGCGGTAGCTCCAATTTTCAAGAAAACCATCGTGAAAAAGTAAAATGGAAATGTTTTAATTTGCAAATCAGTTAAGGATTTTCAGTTTTGTAATTTTCTTCTTTCGTTCTTATCTTGTTACGTTTTGATACGTTTTTCATTTAAAACGAGGTTATGTAAATCGCGGAGTAAAAGCTTTGAATTGTGATTCTATTTTAGTCTTTAGCTTAAAGAACTCCCCCTCTAGTTTCATACTATCTTAAACTTGAACTAAAAGTGCACCTTAATAAATTTTTTATAATTTTAGTAATACATTTTAATAATGAAACACTAAAGTACATTAAAATACTAGCTTCCAAACTGTATAAATAATACTTGATTTAAAAATATTGTTTGTTGCAGTATAATTTAACTATTGTTAATAAAATCATTGGGCGAATCGAATTGGAACGTTTCGCTTCAATTTTTCATTGGACAAAAACTGATAAAGCATTAAAAAGTTTTATTAAAACAAAGGTGTCAATAAATGATTGTTTTGTAATATCATGACTATTCAAAATTGTCACTATACTTATATATAGCCTAGTTGAATACAGTTATTTTTAATTTAGACTTTGCTTAAAGCAAATGTATGAATGTACTATGTAACTATATCTAATATATATAATTCGCGTGCAGGTAATAATAATAACAATAATATTGTATAAAAAAATTGAATTGGATGAATGTTCGTTCTGCTCATATAAAAGATACTGAGCTTAAAAAATCTCATACAGCTTCCTATAACCGAAACCGGTCGCACCAATCATCAATCATAACAAAATATCGTTGTTTATAGAACTGTTTGCAAAAACTATTACAGCAGCCGCACCGATATCTATCATGCCCTTGAGATAACGTTTCTGCATAAAAATGATGGTAAATGGCTGGAAGCAGTCAGCCGGCAGCGTAGACCCTCATTTATCTGCCTTTCCCGCGTTGAATAATGTTTTTCCTTTGTTTTATTTTATTTTACTAAAGTGAAAATATAAATTTATTATCATTCAGCATTCCTTTTACTTCTTTTGAAAAATGGAATTCCTTTTTTTATGTAGATGTCTGTAAGGAAAAATTAACGGGTTCCTAACGTTTTGTACCTTTTTTAAAAATCGCTGAATTATAGGACAAGCGAGGGAGAATCGTTGAAAATATAACAATCTTCCCAATGCTTCGGGGACGTCGATGAATATTAAACGTTATTATTAGATAGAAGTATTCAACCAAACATTGAAATTCCAATTTGCAAGGCAAAAATTGTAAAATACTTATTCTGTGCATTCTTTTATTTTGATTTCACTGTTGACATACAATTCTTGTTTTTAATTGAATCCATCATATTAAAAAATCTTAATATTTCCAACACTGGAAAAACGTGACATAATAAGTTATGCTTTATTTTCAAGCATTTGTCGTCATTTAAATATAAAATTTAAAATATTGAGACTCAAAACTGATAAAACACGACGATGCTTGTCAATATATTTATACTTTCAACTTACCTTAACGTAATCAGCTTCTGAAAGGTACATATTAGGAAACATATCTAAAATATATTAACTTCTAAGTCCTACGAGCATTCCTAATGGCATTGTGAGGAAAACGATCCACATGCTTAAGGATGAAAAAAACCTTTGGAGATGTATTCTAGTACACAAGTGTAGGGTATACAATAGAACTTTTAAACGAGATAAAAATGTTTTGTGGTTTTGTACCTTCTAATAGGAACAGATGATGATTTACTAGAGAAATAGTGTGAAACAAAACTTCATGGTTCATTATATCAAAGACCCGATCTTATTATTATTTAAAAAATATGTTATGAAGTTTCATTTCTTCAGCTAAAGAATCCGTTGAGGGTTATGATTGTGTAATGAGTTTGAAACTACGTCGCATAGTAGATTGACAGAGACCCTATTATTATTTCTAACTAAACTAAACTGTTATGATACCTGCCTTTCGAATTGTTTAATAAACAAAAAATAGCCGAAGGTTTTTTTTATTCATTTCAAATCTTTGAATTTCGAACATACACGTCAAATTAGAATTGACATTAGCGTTCTGAAAT
Organism: Eurema hecabe; assembly: GCA_026213755.1. Taxonomy (NCBI): domain Eukaryota; kingdom Metazoa; phylum Arthropoda; class Insecta; order Lepidoptera; family Pieridae; genus Terias; species Terias hecabe. Next base: position 3,058,581 of record JADANM010006502.1, read on the forward strand.
TAAGAATTTGAAACAACAAACGTCAAAATCTTCCGTCTCTTTCGTTTATTAAGCAAAGATAAAGAGAAGTATAGTCTGCGTTTAGTTAGACAATAAGAATGAGGGCCAGAGAATAAATGAGTCTACGTCATGCTTATTCAAAGGTGTCTTACTTTCGGACTGCGTTGTGAGACCTGGGGAATATAGCCGGCAGTTAGTAATGTGAAGTGGTTACATAACTGTGTTTATTATACAACTACACAGGGTAAGGTGAGCTCTTTAAGCGTCGTTATTTGGTACAAACTACCTAATGATGCTATTAGAATTAAACTGTTTAATTTAATCAGTTACTTCCCATACATATGATTTTATCAGAAGTTTTCATATGAATATTATAACCAATAATGTTTTTTTAAATACTTACCGTTATATTAATTTAAAATAAACAAACTTAAGGCAATTTTGTACGAGTATGGGATTTTTTTAAACCTTTCATGGTTAGGTTAGCTCGGTACTTAGTGCAAGATGAGAACAATCGATCAATTAATCAAATACGACTTAATAATAACCGTAACGTAGTGATTTAATTGATATTATTACTTTATATATAAAATTTTACGACACTAAATTTATGAAAGAAACATCTACAAGTGACGCTTAAAAAGCTTCATCCAAATGTACCAAAATGCTATAATATCATTTATATTAGTTGCAATAAAATTGAAGGTTCTATATAGGTGAAAGTAAAAGTTAATCAGTTACCACATTAGTATAAAATACGTTATAAGGACAAAAGGTTTACTAAATACATGATAGTATTTTTATTTATAATATCATCTACATACGCATACAATTCATTTAGAATAATAAATTATAAATCAAGAGAAAATCATATCTACCTGTGCTAAAAAATCTTATTATTTCTTTTCTTTTCGTTTATCGGTTTTAATTGTCTAATATTATTATAATAACAAATATGTATTGACTTCTTATTTTTCCATTATTTATATTTGTATAAAAAGTGAACTGTTCGTTGGTATTTGTAATGTAGATTGATTTGGTTAATTTTGGATAATAAATATTTAATAAGCTAAAAAAATTACTCAAAAGAAAGTTTGATTGTCCAATATAAACTCGTAAGAGTTCAATACCTTATAAAGTTATAAGGAAAATTAATTATTTGCCAATAAGCTCTGTGACATAATTTAAGCGATTCATATATCATATATAGAATATAGAACATACATAGTTCCTTACCTTACCAGTAACATATAATACCTTTTATTTCGCAAGAGAAATAATTACTACTGTATTCAGAAAATTGAGCAAATGGTGTATTTTTAGAACTACAATAATATTATATTGTATCAAGTTAAGATCACGTTTAACTAAAATATATGAAAGTGATACGAAGTTCGTGGGGCTATCTAGTTATAAAATAATTAATTTGAATGCACGTCAGGTAGGTTCTAATTAAAACTACGTTTATTCCGACGTGCAGCATGTTTGCTGGTTATTAAAAGGGAAATTGTCAATGTTCCAGCCAGCAAACATGTAGAGAATGTTTGTTTAAGGTTAATTATATTTTTTATACTTAAAGTATGCATATTTAAAAAGTTAAAATTATAATGGCGGGACTTTTACCGAATATGTATAGAAAATCTATATTACTGCTTAATTGTATTGTAATAATAAATAATTGGATAAAATCGACCAATTCATTTTAAAGGATCATAAAAAATAATTGTAATGAAAATAGGGTAGCTAGTGAAAAAAAATGATTACATTTATAAAAAAATGGTCGTATTAAATCTGTTATAATGAAATCATTTATAAGTTAGTGAAAAAATTACGTCGTTAGTTGGGCTTCGAAGTTCAATCTTAGGTTTTGCTTATTCATCGCTTTGCCTTACCAACTACGTCTCGATGTCAGAATCACAAACATTATAATAATTCATTATTCATTTAAGTATATAGTTAAGGGCGAATAAGAAACATAATAACTAAAGATAATCGTATAATAAACTTAACGTATATACGCTTTCAATAAGGAATGACGTTATTCATTTACGGCGAACGATAACCTGTTATTGCCTATAAAACTCACATTACCTAAATATTAGTCTGCCATTCATGTTAACTGCCTATTTTCTTAAGAAAGTAACTGATGCTACCACATTTTATGCGAGACCTATACGTCGATTGTAATTTATTGTAAGTACATTTTATACCTCGGCGACAGACTTATTGCCTCTTACGACTATTACCAATATGAAATTACTAGATATTATTTGATATTTTTCTTACAAACGTTATAGTAGGTACATATTTAATATTGAGTTATACAATGTGAACTCGAATAAAACAATAAATGTTATTGCTTGTTGCTCAAACACAAATTATATCGACTTTCCTCTTCCTATAAAGCGAAATATATTTCCCCATCCACGGATGTGCGATTTGTATTCACATTTTCTCGCAGCCCAACAGGAGACGTGAATTTATGTTTAACATCACAAAACGGCCAGTGTGATATATATTATGTCTTCACAACAATGAAAAGATATATTGATGAATAACACAATCAATCAACGCGCCATTGAATTATGTCAAAACCAGCTATTCCTTTTCAAGTGGTCATCATGAGAGACGGTCAATAGATTAGCTGTATTTGTACGCAGTGATTAATATTGTTTGGATAATGTTTGTTCTTTTATTTGATTGTAACCGATAGACATATATGAGTAGGTATAAAACTAAAATGACTGCTATTTTCTTTCAAACCACAATGCTCCAAGGATAGTGTTGTCGTAGAAATGTGATTGTAGCAACTTAAGGAAGTGAAATATTTGAGTATTATATTTAAGTACTTCTACTTTTTTATTTCCAAGAAAGTATGGCATCTTTTAATTATAAATGTTTTTAAAAATTTGATAGTACGTTACGTATCACCAAATAAAACAAGTTACGGTGTATATATTTATTTATGAAATAGGTTTTTCCGGCAAACATTTATCACGTGTACATAATGATCGGTGGAGTGGCCAGTAGTCCATTGACATTTTCGAGGGTAATTAAAAACAGCTGCCGTGTAAAATGGCGAACAATACCAGGGGTGAAATTTGGTCCGGAATTTTAGGTGAAAAATCGTTGAGTGCGTTTTCGGGTTTATTGGGTGAGCGATTTTAGAATTTGAATTTATTTTCCTTTCCACTGATTAAAGGCTTGTTGGTTAAAAATAAATTACGTTGAAACTTC
>JADANM010006502.1:3075405-3109015 GCA_026213755.1 Eurema hecabe
ATTATATGAAGCGTATGGTGTAATAATCAATGCATTCCTTCTGAAATACTCTCGATTTGGGGCGTAGTTCGGTTGGAGGAGTTTGTCGAGCTGTTTTGACGTTTTCTGTTGCAAGTTTATTGATAAAATGTTAAATGTTAAATAATATTGAATAAAACTTTAACGGATTCGATAATCAAACTAAATGGAAATTAATGTTCTTATAGATTTCTAGAAATGATATCTTTTTTTTTTGAACTGGCGCGTCACCTGATGGAAAGTGATCAGCGCCGCCCATGAGCACTCGTGATGTCACGAGTGTGTTGCCGGCCTTTAAAACGTTCTATAAGAAGGGGACGGAACGGGAAACATCAACCCCCTCGATTTTTTTAAGTCGCTTAAGCTGATATGTTAAGAAAGTATGATATTTTCGTAGCCTGTTACAACGTGCATTTAATTAATTATTATTTAAACGATGAAACTGATCTCATATTATATTATGTATTTGCATAGAAATCAATTTGTTTGGCAACACATTGTATTAGGTCCTATAATGTTAGTATGAACTTATACCTGACAACGATGTTTAACAATTTGTGTGAAAATTTTGGCTAACCGCATGTCTGTTGGGAAGCGGCCGAATAATTAGTTTTGTTGGATAGAATTTGCGGTAGCTTAGCGAAATTGGTGCCGGATTTAAAGTAAAAGTTGCCAAATTTGCATCTCACTGTATAGAGCCCTTAAAATATAATGAAACAGCTGAGTTAATGATGTACCTTTCTTTAGAACAGTAAAGAGAAGAACGCTCTTCTAGAGAATTCAATTATTTTCTGTACCTTTCTTCATTGTAATTTACCCTATTTTAACCTATTTTACGTAATAATAGGCTTTATGACAGTGTACGAAAATAAAAGAAATAATTGTAATATTTTATTTTGTCATAACTGCAAAAGACTACTAAATATGGCGCATTATGGTGGGATTAATAACGTCACACTTTAGTAGAAAATGTGCATAAAACTGACATCGTGCTACGTTTTAAATCAATAAATCAATCCTTTTAAATAAGAATATCAATGAATACGTATCATGCATTATTTTTCATTAATCTATCCGACAGACGTTAAATTCTTTTTTAGTTGCCCATTATTTTTCTAAAATTGTCTGTATATTGAAATAATAGAATAGCCGTTTACTCAAAAATTAAATTACATTATAGTCTTGACTAACGTAACTATAGTTAATAACTCGTAATATAGTTAATAAAAATCTTGATAAACTATTAAATGTTCGATTTCTATTTTGTCGATAACGTTTCTAAAAATTTCTTCAAAGATATTTTCAGAGCTCATTAACTAAAGCAGCTGTATTGTAAATATTTATTTTATACTACATCTATTGATTTTTTAATACTTTCGGCATACAAGAGACTTGCTTAAACAAAATTTACATTGTTTATTAATTATCAACGTAGTCTTAAGAGCAAATATCAGGCGAGTGTGGCGCAGTCTTCATGATTCATGAATATTTATTTCATTCTTAATCATGAGTGTTCTCAATTAAATCGGAACGGTATACAACAGAATGGCAATGTTTGTTCTGCGAAGTTTTCGGATTGTTTACTTGAATCGTTACTGTTTATTCATTTTATTAACATCGTTTTCTTAAGCTCGTAGATTGGATACGCCCATATCAATATATAAGAGTTCTTTTTCTCTGTTGGTTAAAAAGTATGATTAGTTTTTATGATTGTCGTATCCAGGTCAACAACGCCAAACTTCAGGAAAATCTTTCGAGTAGGTTTTACGTGAAAACTCTTACAAACACCGTCCCAAACTATTGAGTATATAATACATATTAGTAGGATACGCTGCTGAAAACACTGGCACATCTTGTGAATTAGGTATTGATCGTTAGTTTGTGATGATTTTATAGGTGACGTTTTAGTAAATGAACCTAAATATTGTATAGTATATGCATTAGTCAATATATCAAGTGCAAAACAATATGGATTGAAAATTATTTAATACGTTTTTTCAATAACAAAGCCACGAATATCATCTACCATATCATCACTTATGGAAAATGTCAAATTAATTTTTGTTACATGCGATCTTTTATCCAATTCCGATATTGCTTTCCAACGAATAAGCTTTCAATCAGTCTAGACGTTCAGGTAGAGTGCTCCACATACTTTATTTGTCATAAAATTCTGACAGATTTCAACCAAATATAAGGGAGAATAGAAACAGATTGTTTTTCCAATACGAACTGTTTTCGAAGCAATTTCTTCTGCTATACATTATATTACTATGACATTGTACTAAGTCACAAGATTAACTACACTGCTATAATCTATTTGCAACAACGAATCTATATCATAAATCGCTTTTTCCAATAAATGTGTCAAGGTTGTTTCTTCTTATTTGGCGCTCAAATTATGTGTGATTACTTCTTGTTTGATATCGTATAAAACAGTACTTTATTCGCTCTGAATAAGTATTAAGTATACACGTATGCGCTATGAATTATTTATTAATCTTTTATCTCGGAAATGTGTTCTTTGTTTATTAATAATATATATATTTTGAAGTCTTGAGAAACAAATTGTTGGGGGCTCGAAAACGACAAGGTCTTTCAAGGTTCATGAGAACAATTTGAGTAAACAATAGTCTTTTATGGGCAAAAACACCTTTAATATAGGGTGCTGACGCTGCGTTGGGTTCTCGTTGAAACATTTCCTCTAAATTACAGGGCATTTGAGAATAATGACTTTCAATTAAATGAGGGTTTATGTTTAGTAAGACTTTCTTTATTTCAAATAAAAACGATTATATATGTGATATAAATTGAAATTAATGAATATTTTTGATACTTTATCTACGATGGCAAACGATTTCTTGTATGTATGAGTTTCAAATGTCAAATGCTGTTTGAAGAAAAATAAGATTAAATACACTATTTATAAGCTCATTGTATTAATGTAAGGAATTCAGTTTTGTACACCAATTTCGCTTTAGACAATATTTACCATTGTGTATTTATTATTTTTACAAAAATGAGTTAAGACATTTTAGAATTTATGTTCAGTAGATATACAGGATAATAATTAATATTATAATTGAAAGTAATTTTTTTCGTCTATATACGTTATACATATATGCCTTAGGGCCAAGGCCCTTTTAAATAAATTTTATTTTCACTCCTCATAGATTTGCTTTCTATTTAATATGAGTATTAATAATTCGAATAACAAGCGTAGTACTAAAATAAATGTTAGTGTCAACGCTCAGCACTAAAAATCTTACATCTAAAATGTATTACGTGGACTAGAAATGGAAAAACAAGCTGAAATCTGTGAGAGGGTTACAAATCTCTGTCGTTTGTGTAAGCACGTTAGAAATATGACGGTTTTTACATTTCATACGTATTAGCGTTAGTCGGTTTGCATTTGTATGTGTATATGTACTTTGTTTATAAATATGTGTTTGTGACCTATATTGCCTTTTAAGGAACAATGTGTTTTGAATGTTTTCTGAGAGTTTCCAGAGTCTTCTCTATGTCACTAAAATTTGCGTAGGTGATTTATACGTAAAATATTTAAATGTATATATTATAACTTACTTAGTAGTAACATTGTGATTAGGGAAAAAAACTGGATTTTATCAAACCGTAAATATAATTGACTACTTTTAAGATGCATAGCAATCGTTGAAATGATTCCGAAAGGAGTAATTATGCTTTATAAAAGTTTGCAATTCTTTAAATTAAAGATGAAATCTTAGCTGATAAATTCGAGAATATTCCACGCGTACAAAACTAACAACAAAACAACACACCGCTGTTTACTTACTGGCAATTTGTCGTAGTGCCGTGACAGCTGACTTAATAGTATTTAACGTACGTCGCCGTAGGTTCTTCTTGAACGAAAAGTTCTCCATATCAATATTCACAGACATCACTTATATTTAGCTAACCATACGGAACACCTCTGGAGGAGGAAGACGGGAATAAACTGGTAAATGCATATCAGTAACAGCCCGTTCTCGCGAAAAGTCGAGATCGTTGTAGGGCGTTGAGACGCTAACTGTTTTATGAGTGTTATAATAAGGCACTGTTTTAAGGCCAGGCATTGAGTCTTTGTAAGTTATTGCTTTTAGTTTAAGTGTATGACTTCGTGTGGTTTTATGAGAGAACAACATTCAATGACCAACGGAGACTAGATTAAATGGATATTATTAATGGGCATAATTTTTAATTTGACAAGTATTCATTAGTACAAGCTCGGAATTAATGAAATATATTAGTTTTAAACGTTTAAGGAGTAAAATCAATTACATTTAACTACTGCTTCTTAAATTCCTGATTAAAATATTTTTTCGTATTATTTATGATCAAATACGGGCAAGATTGTACTGTGTAGTGTTACCAGTATTATACTCCAAAACTATTGCGATCGTGCGTGAATTTGTGTCGCTAGAGAATTCTGTGACAAAACAACGTAGTATCAAATCGATAATATTTTTGCATATCTATGCAGAGTGACGGCTTTTACCTCAAAACTATTTTTCTGGGAAAAAATGAGTTTTATTCGAGCGGACTGGTCAGGACAGGTGACAACCGCACAGACCACCAAATAATATTTTAAAACCTATTCTAGAAGATATATTTATTCTGTATAATTTTAAATAATAAATGCTATTCAGCTTTCTTATATTGTTAATGACAAAACCGTTGGAAGAAATGCTTTTACAATTTATAAAACGTTTGTGAAATTAGAAGGTCAATGACCAATAACTAATTTATAATGACGATAATAATGGTTAATGTAAAACAAGCCTTATTACCGATTTCCATTGTATACACCATACCTACACATCCGGACGATGTAAACTATCTATTCCTGTCTTCAAGTTCATTGATAGCTGACCTTAGCCTTTGTTATCGTTTACTTTTTAATTAATTTTGCGCGGGAATCTTTTGAAGAATTTATGGCGGTTGAGGTGTTATGTTTTATGTTCCAAATTTGAAATTTCCTTTTTAAACATTATCGTTGTTGTGAAGTTTTCATGTAAGGATATTACATGATATATAATACGTGTTTATAAACGTTATAATTTTGATTATTATAATCACGGGAGGTACCTTTTGTATCAAATGTAAGTTAAATCAAAAACTCGACATAAAAAAAAACACTTTATAAAAGGTGGTTCACGTCACTCCTTTATACCTAAAAAAGTTGCTATATCGGAAAAAAAAAGTTTATCAAAAATGTAGGTATATTATATAAATGGTACTAATTAAAATATGGCACGTTCAATATTAATTCTAACGTTAACTGGTATACACTTTACAAACAAACAACATGAATAATTAATAACGCTATGTCGCTACGAGTAATTTGGAATTCCTGGTACAAGCATTAACTGCTCTAAAATTCACAAATTATTGCATTACCATGTGTCATGCTTTAGGTAGCGTGAATACGACGATTCAAAACAATTGCATAAATAATGTTTTGCCATTAAAATTCGAGCGAAATGTTTAATGACCGTGAAAGATCTTGTATGTTTCAATTACAGAAGTCCTTGGATTCGATTCGTCCTTCTTGATCTACAATAGGGGAGACAATAGGTTCTTACAGATAGCCTCCGTGTTAGACTACAAATTTAATCAAAATCAGGCGAGTTGTGCTGAACACCAGGCTATAGAGAGAGGATGCGATAGAGAACTCTGTTGTTTAGAGGTATGGTGGAGCTTTAGAAGTTTTTATGGCAACATTCAACAACTTTCCACAATGGTAGTCGATGTGCATAAGTATTTCTGCACGAACATAATAAAAAAACATGATATGTTTGTAAGCAACTATTCTTAAGTATTCTAATTACAAGATTTTTTAATATTAGTATTATTATAATAATTATTAATGCGAAATTTTGTGAGAACTTTTGAATGTATTTATTCGCGCAAATTCTTCTTATTAGGCTAGACTGAAATAAGAAAATCTTGCATTAACATAATATACAATAATACCTATCCCAAAATTTATTACATATTATATGTACGAAAATTTTATAAAGCAAATAGTCTTCGCGAACATTGAAACTTTAAAATTAATAAACACACATAGAAATTTAAAGATAAAGAGCGTATTTCTCTAATTCTAAAGCTATAAAGCTTTGAGATCTTTAAAACGCAGCGTCATCGTGCTAGAGAGATGCCAATACGTATTTAAATATTGGCACTTACTAGAATAGCATGAGTATATTACTTAGTATACTACGAGTATATACTGTTCCAAGTTTACGGCCTATATTTCTACTAAGTATTATATATAAAAAGATATCAATATTTACAAATGTTTATTTTTTGTAGTCAAAAATATTTAAAGCATTAAAATATTGTGTTGATGTTGGTATCAATCCGATTCCTCTATAATTGATAAAAACAATAGAATCGTTTCATAAAAACATACTAGGGAAAAGCACTATGAATGAGAATTTATTATTGCAACTTTAAAAAACGTTTCGCCGTTATAATTATTTTGAATTATGTATAAAGATTTTCATATTCAGCGGAAAACAAAGGACGCCGGACAATGCTGACACAATTATACTGAGCCGTATAATTGATACGTAATTGGTATAACCCTTATCATTTACGGCAGCTACTGATTCCCTAATTAACCGAACAAGCCTTATAAATTACACGACAAGTTAATTGTGCAAGCAACAAGACGATATATTGTTAATTGATAGTATAATGCTATCGTTGAGTTTGATTATAGGTTGTGGCTCAATTAGGCTTCTCTGTTACGTCTTTATATAGAAAAATATACTATTATATAGTACATAACTCAACGGATTATTTTAATAAGTTGATAATTGGTATATAACTATATATAACGAATTATTATTTAGTAATGGTGTTTATGCTCTGATCTTGTCTTAAAAATTGTTACGTCTTACTTTGCTGACGAAAATACTTGTTACTGGTAAATTTGTTATTAAGTATTGTATTTAAAACTTTTATGTGATTTCTAGAGAAATTTGATTTTTCTATTATCAGGTTTATAGATGATTAATACCACTGCTAAGATTTGTAGGATATTTTATATACTCTGAATAACTGACCTATATTAAACATAGTTTCATATGATCAAAATTTTCATATCATAATAACCTTTAGGATAGTGTTTATTTTACTTGAAAAGTAAATAAATTCTCTATAATATTTATTTATTTGTCGTCTAGAGAACGTCTCCCATTACATGTATTACAGGCTACAGCAATTAATATTGACAGAGCCTCTTAAATGTATCTATTTGCCTTGACCCCCGATCCCTGGCGAATAGCAAAGTTTACGACAGAGGTGTAGTTGACGTGACGTGACCCAGCCGTTTTTATTGGTCTGTCTGAAGCGACTTTACGATTATAATTTATGACTTATGACACTGTTTATTAGGAACAGGACTTGTGATAATGCAGTGCATCAGGACAAAGACATTAGAACAATCCTCGTGATGTATAAAGTTTAGATAGATTAAAAGTTATTGGTATTCATCATAGATGGCAAAGAGCCATTTACCAGGGATTCATAAATCACAGGTAGTGTTCCAACTAATATATTAAGTAGAAACTGGGCAGGGGCCGGTGCATCGATAACGACTCTTGCATTCAAGTACCGGGAAGTTAAGGGGAAATTAATTTCAGGTGATTATATTTATTATAAATTAGTTGTATTTAATGGTTTTAGCGCTATAGAAACTGGTTTCGTTTTGTTATTTCTTAAGTAGAAACATATTAACAATCTGGCTAGCTGTTTTAAAAAGTCTTCGAAAGCGTGCTAAACTTTTTCTATTTTGAATAAAAATCAAGGTTCATATTTCAATATTTCTTTATATTTCCACTTTCTTGTTTCTATATTATTATGCCGAGCTTTTATATATCAATTTCTACTGAACTACATTGTACTGTATAGTTTCTTCGAACTAGAGTATGGACATAGTAGATATGTTCTTGGTATACCCATATACAACAAAACAAAATTACTTCAAGCAACAAACTAGGTTCCGGGAAAAATCTCGAGTGTATCAAGTTTTAATTAAATACAAACTTCGTGTCCCACTATCGGTGTATCTTTTATTCAGCACAGCAAAGTAAAAAAAACTGTCTCATGTTTCGTTCCATAACTAGACTTTTGTTTAAAAGGGATATTTAATGAAATTATTAGCATAGGCGTTGCATTTAGATAACCTAAAAGATTTTGTGTTAAGAGAAGAATGTGGGAGAAAAAAAAGAGAAAGATAGATACCCCGAAAAGAGCAGATACGCTCGTAAATAGATCAATATCTATGAATATACATAGGTCCATTGTACTCACTTAGGTACCAATTAAAAATAAATCGCAACAACGACGCATAAATTATTCATGCAAAAACTTGTTTGACTAATCGATAGAGCGCGCATCAGAAATTTCATTAGTTAGCGAAGAGTTAAGTTTGTTTGACAAAGTTCGGTATCACGTTGTGACCTGGCTCAGTTTGTTCGGAAATGTTGGCTGAAACTCATCAGCAAGCGTGTGCGGAAACTGGATTATTAGAATAATTTTTGAAGCATCACATGTTTATACTGGGCTTGGAAACGTAGTTTATTAAATGTGTTTCTGTCCTAGCCTAAAGGAACAGTATATTTCGAAACAATTTTGAACATTCATTTTATTAAGAATAATGTTTGAGGTGTTTAAATATTTTAGAAAAATCCTTTTGTCCTTAACCTATACACGAATATTTAAATATTAAAACAAAATAATTATATTTTTTGCAAATGAGTTCGTAACTATAACTTCATTAAACTTTTTATCATACTTATTTGATAAATGCGCTCTGCGTTAATAGCATTATGATGAAGTATATCAGGCTGGAAACTAGAACACATTAATGAAGAAGAAAAACCGGTAAACTTACTGCTCACGTTTATAACCGTACTTCTTGTGCAGTTCCATAATAAACGAAAAAAATTCACAAAGCGTTCCCTCAACGAAATCTTTTCAGAAGTCGCTTCTGCATCTGAAAACCTCACTCTTTTCTTTACGTTTCCTTTGTACCTCGGCGTCTTTTCACTTCTCAATAAGCTTAGTTCCGATTCCTTTTCATTAAACAAATTATGCTTTGCTTGGCGCGAAGTCTCACTATGAGTTTCTGTTTTTGTATCAGCATCGTCAGGCGTTACATTGTTCACGATTTGATCACTCACATTAAGAGGCCTTGTATCAACACATCGCTTTGAGTCTTTGCACTCCGTGTTTAACACGACGAATGGTTCAAAACAAAAGTTTTATATCTGGTGCAGAAACAATGTATTTCGGGGTTCACTCGGTGTATCATACACAATACAATGCGGTACTGAGTTTCTGCTATGACGCCAATAATTCTCAACAACTACGCGTCTATACGACACTTGGCTTTGTTTCAACTGTTGACTTTTAGGGCGCTCTTAAATATAAACTAAATGTAGATAAGTAAATACTAGGAAAAATATAGATTTGTCTCGCTTCACTCCTATTAGATATTACAATCTATCTTTTTGTACGTATGTAGAGACGCTTGAATTAAAGTTTTGTCATTTTGTCAGACGTTGAAATACAATACCCACATTCAATTGGCATAGTAACAATGACTATATACTTGGTTAATATCCTAAAAATAAGCCATAACTAACAATAACGAATGTGAGTGATAACGTTCACTTATAATACTCATAATAAAAGCTCTCGTCAGAATTATTGCCTCATAGTGTTATATGGATTGACCCAGGCTTACCTCACGATTTACTATTCGTCCCTCCTTTATGGTTATGGCTACTGTAATTAAGAGGAGAGAGCCTCTTGAATATAAAATAACTATTTTGTTACGAAAGGGATTTATCGTGACATATATTGTGGGGTAAATTAAAAACGTTATTGCATCTTCTTGGTAAAGTAATTTGTTTTAAATTTACTTAAGTACACATTTAGGTACCTATACTATTTACTTAAATACGCTATATAACAAGTATAAAGCAGTAAAGTAATGTGAGTTTATAGCGATGACCCTACTTCTTGTAAACTTATATATTTTAAAATTAATTTAAATCGCTAGTTAAATATAACGTAAGTTTATGTAAACCCAAGAAATATAAATAATTTTACGTTTAATAATACACAGCAAGCGACTTTTTTTTTAACAGATATGCATGAAAAACTATACCTAAGATCATACTCTTAAAAATTTTATAGAAAATAACGATCAAAATGTTTTAATTCCTCTTAAAGTATTTCATGGCAAGTAGCTCCGATTAGCCATGAGAGCTATAGTCGTAGGATTTTATGCCACGATTATACATAATAGCTTCTACTCAGGGTAATATAGGGTCAAGAAGATAATTACCTTTTGTACGAGAAAAGAGCAACAAAATATATTAAGTATATTGTTGGAAAATGTGGAAATAATGTGTCGTAAATTTTGAAAACGCCCAACTTGTAAACAAGCCAAGTAACTTAATTTGAAGGGTCTTTATTTAGACACTGTTTCGTTGTTTCAAAGTTAATGAAGATTTTTGGCGAAGATTAAAGTTTGCGAGACAGTAGCTTAGTAATAAATAATATTCTCATACACGTATAACCAATGAAGTATTCATAAAATTTTACATCGGTTTGGCTTGATTACTTATAGAATTTAAGACTTGTTAAACCACAGTATTAGTAGGTACTTTAGAATAAAGAAACTTCTAGAAAATCTTTTTCATTAAGTAATAATAATAATATAGAATTATTGTTTGAATTTGTGTATTACCAACCAACGATTTGTATTATAATAAATGGATAGCATTGTTTTATATTTTATACATATATCTTGAATAATTTATTAGCAACTCGAGGCATTTAATAATAGACGATGCTCCAATTAATGATTTGTTAACTACATAGATATATGCTTTATTGATATTTTAATGGGTATAAGGTTACCTGAAGATAAATTTAGGGTGCGAGGAATTTGTTTTAAATGAGTAATATTACGATAAGTTTTTATTATCGTCACCATATTATTTCATGTTTTTATAATTTTATTCTATAACTAGAAGTGCCCGCGGTTTTACCCGCGTTGATCCAGATTTCGGAATAATACCGGGATGCGAAGTTTCCTATGTGTTAATCCAGGGTATCTCTTATCTACATACCAAATTTCAACTAAATCGATCCAGCCGTTTTTGCGTGAAAGAATAACAAACACATTAATCAAATTTATAATATAAGTAGGAAGGTGTAGACAAATCTCACACCTAAATAATGATTACGCATAATTAATTTGATATTTAATATTTTAACCTATATCTTTACTTAATATTATAAAGGTGGAAAGTGTGTGTTTGTTAAATTGTAAAGGGTAATCTCGAGATCTACTGAACCGATTTAAAAAATTCTATCACCAATTGAAAGCCATATAATAGCTGCGTGCTAATATATATCATAGGCTATATTAAAAACTAAAAGATCAAAAAGGATTATTACATTACGCCTAACGAAGTGGGCACGGGTCGGCTAGTCTTAAATAAAGAGGAATGAAAGGATTAATGAATGTTGCAATGCAAGTGGCTGTTATTAAATGTTAGTTATAAGGTCGCGTCACGAATCTTTAGCGCTGAACGAAACCTGCGCAGAAGTCAAAAACAAGGTATCGAGGTAACAGCGAGGCGCGCGGGGCGCGTGATCGTCGGGTGCGCGAGCGTTGATTGGTTGTCCCAGTCGTGTTGTCTTTCTCGCACCAATACGTCAATTACGAGCGCGATTCTACCGATGCGCAGTTATTCTCGCCCAGCGCTAAACATAAATGACGCCTACTATACCTAGTGCGAATTTGACGCCCGTCCACGCGGAGCGGACATAGTGGAAGAGGCGGCGGTAGAGCGGGCGGTGGCGCCGACGTCTGGCCGGCGCTTCCGCGTCGGGCGCGGGCGGCGCCTCCGCCTCGCCCGCACCCGCGAGTCCCTCCACCGACGACGCCGTGGCGTTGCGCACCCAGCGTTACACAACACGCTACACACTCGCCCTACCAATGTCACCGCATCACCGACACATCACTCCCGACACTCAATACAGACGTATTAACGATCGAGTCGTTGAAACACACAATTTCACAGCTATTCACAAAGTTAAAATTTTGCAGTTAGTTCCACAGTTAACACCTTATAGAAATGTTAGTGAAAAGCGAGCTTTTCCATTGTTAAGTTTATAAAGAGGCATGCGGCAAGCGATAGCAGAACAGCCGGAAATCTGTGAACAAAAATAGTTTTTGTTAGTGAAATGAAATTTCAATTATTCACATTCTTTGCGGGCCTTTGTTAGTGGTTATTTTTTGCATTACATTCAAAACGAACGATCTTAACCTAAAGCTATATGTAATAAAGGATTGAAATGAACGGTAGTTTACTTCGTCGGTGTTTGTTCCCTATTTGCATTAGAATTGAATTCTGGCAGAGCATGCAAATGAGCCGCGCAATGTACGTATGCTATGAAAATACTTCCATTCGATATTAGAATAGTTCAAAGTTGCCATATGTAAATGGGATGTGGAAGTTTTGATCGCGCAATCTATGGCATTTTTCTATTCTTTTAATTAAAACACAGTAGAGTAAAATGCAACATTGCAATTCCGCTTTGTTTATCTAAATTCGATTTTTATTTGCATCCACTTACGAAGATTATTTGAATAAATTTTGTTGAACGAAAGTATAGTATAACTTTTAAATTTTATCCCATATGAATAGAACAGTTTCAAGAAAATTATAATATTTCACGTCGTAAACGCATGTTCCACGGAAACAATATTAACATCAAGAGAATGTAAGAAACTCACAGCGCGTCAGTTTTATTTTAAACCGGAACAATGGTTCCTCCGAGAGTTCCGCACAAGCTCGGACATTTCTTTTTATAAGTGCAGGCTATTATAAACCTTCAGCACAGCATATTAAGGCAACGTAAAGAATAAAATGCTTTGTACCCGTAAATTAGGCGATGCGTCACTGTCATTGCAAGGCGAGGGTAAGGATGCTTTGTAA
Organism: Eurema hecabe; assembly: GCA_026213755.1. Classification (NCBI taxonomy): domain Eukaryota; kingdom Metazoa; phylum Arthropoda; class Insecta; order Lepidoptera; family Pieridae; genus Terias; species Terias hecabe. Next base: position 3,088,479 of record JADANM010006502.1, read on the forward strand.
TAACCTGCAAAATGAACGGCTGATGACCACTTGCTCGATGTATATGGGAGTTTCTAACTCGGGTGACGCGGAATAATGCGGCAATTTAAAGTCCATTGCCGACTATTAAGTTTACTACCTAGGCCACAATATTAATGCAGAGCAATGTATTTTGATTCAAAAATGGGTGTTAATTTTACTGAACAGCGATAGTTAGAAGTTTCATGTTTCTTTCCGTAAATACGTAAAGATATAATGATTATAAAGAAGACGTTACAAGGCATATATTAGAAATCACCGCGCATTAAGTTCAACTTTAATGCTTACGTAGCAACAAATACGTTCAAAGCATTCGATAGTCTAAACACAAGTTGGTCGTATTGAGAGGGCTTCAACGCGGTGTTTATATCGAAGTTACTACGGCTGGGAGGAATAGCAATGAACAGAAGTTTGCTGTTTTCTATGCTAATCACGCTCGCTTCCAAACAAACAATTGCGACTCGAGAGCACAGTGTCAGGGCGCCGTAGCGTTTTTTGATACAATCGAAAAATGTCGGGTGTTTGCTCGAAGGCAAGTCAAATTGCGGCCGGCTGGAATTTTTAATACAGCCAATTAGTATCAGCGACAGAAGGGAAGCGATGTTGTTTTATGGAAGAATTTAATAATTTATGTAGGCAAAGATTGGACTGATTTGGTAAAGTAATTTATTTTTATGTTTTTTAATATATACATATTACAAATATACTTATGAACACGTAATAATTATCATTTTTTTAAGACTTCACAAATATTACGAAAGAATTGATTTTGTATGAAAACAGTATTGAACTGTATTGATTATGTCAGTGGGTCACTCATATGTCGAAATGTATCCCTTCCATTTACCCTAGTCAGGAAGAAATATTTAATATAAGATATACTAAGCCAGAATTTTATAACAAACGTTTTCCTTGCAATCGGTACCAATCCTAAATATAACTTTATACCAATTTGTCATAAATAAAATCGTTCTATTAAAGGTTCATATTAGTTCGCTGGAGATTTTCGAGGGAAGCTTTAATGATAGTATCAGGTACGAGAATTAGAAAGTGTTGAAGGAACTAGCCCGATAGAAAAGTTTCGGGTTTCCTTACAAATGATTGCGGTTCGCTCGCGGAGTTCCGATGTAGATAAATATAGCGGGTTTGTTAGTGCCGGAAGATTTACAAACGATTTGTAACGAGAGACGAATCGAAATATACCATTATATTGGCAATGCGATACTCTTAAAAATGATAGCTTTGTTTGTTGTTGAAGTATTTGTTCTTTGTCTTGATTTTACGACGTGGGTCGGTATTTTGATTTATTTTAGTCTGTGGATATTGTTTTGTAATGATTTTTAAATGATTCACTTAACATGTCTTATGCCGGATAACTGAAACGCAACTTAAATTGAAGTACAACTTAAACCAGTCCGATTTGCCAGTTCGCCATATTATTCTGTCAAAATTACGAGTTTTAAGGCGTGCTTAAATTTAATTTGCGTATGAGTATTTGGCCGTTAGTTGTCTGAGTCAGAGAGTCTTATTAAAAACACGACAATTTGTTATGAAAATTATTTTCTATCTGTTTTAATTTTTTTTTTAGATATTTCAATAACTATTCTGCTATTCAGACCAAATAATGTATACTTATTAAAATAGATACACCCGTTCTCTCTATGGGTGTTTAAATAACTACGAGTATGTTTTACATACATAAACAGATAGTAACTTAGATATCTAGAAATTATGAAAGCTATGTTTGAAGCAGACATGTTTGAACAGGATTTACACTAATTTATTTTGTTATCATTCCATTAATGTAAAAGTTAATGGTATTTGCTCATCCCTGAGTAAATGTGAGAGGGTATGATGGAAGCTTCGATGCTGATGTAAAAGGTATTTTAATAAGTACTCATTCATAACTTCATTGCTTGAGAATTGCTTTTTTGGAGTCCTTTTTATGACTTAAATAGAGCTATTATAATTTGATGTAAATAAAACAACGAAACGTTTTCAAACATAAAAAAATGTAAAAAATACCAAAGCTATTATATTGCAGCAGATATTATATATAACATATTATCCATCCATCTTTATATATATTTATAAAGTAAAATATATTTTCATTAGTATATCTTAATGGCAGTCCAATGACTTATATAGGTTTAAGTGTTTGCGTTTTCTAATAAATTTTCGGACCCATTTTTATATTATAATAGTTACGCCCCTCGGTTTTACTTGTATTTATACAATATACATGTATTATACACATAAAACTTCCACTCGAATCTGAAAACTGCATGAAAATCGGTTGCGTAGTTTTAAATACTTATACATAGGGACAGACAAGAAAGAGATTTTGTTTTATACAATGCAACATAGTCTCACAACATAGAATGTGTATTATGCAAAGACATCTGTATTTTTGGGAGTACGCTCTCAATTCGGGGGTAATTAAAATCGCTTCCATATTTTCCGCTTCATACAACTTGGTGTTAATTGCGATACAATTTATTTCTGTGAAAAGCCATTTAGAATGTACGTATTAATGTTTATTTTTCATTTTAAATGCAGCACGAAATTAATATCGCGAAGCGTTTCGATATTAACGTTTCGTTTTTATATTGCTTTTCAACCGAGTTCAAAATAGGAGGTTATTAATTTGAGTGTATTTTGTTTAAAAGAAATGAAAGATGATATGTAATCGAGTTCAATTCTTGCATGACTTGAACGCTACTTATAACATACATGAAAACAAAACCAATATAGATAAGTGGCAGACCCACTACTTGAGGTCCGGGAGGCAAAAACAACTCTCTCTTACAGAGTGTTCTGTTTCTCGATAAAAGAGATTTTGGAAGCTTAAAATGACGGGTACTACTACTCTCACTCATAGATTTTTCTCACTTATCCAGTTCTCACTTAACCAGGTTTTTTAAAACATAGGGGGCAAAGGAGTAGGCGAGCCACCCGAATGAAAGTGGTCATAATCGCCCGTCGTGGTTTGATTTTATCCTAGTCCTAAATTAGAAATTAGATTTCCAATTAAAGTTTTGTATTTTTTATGATGAATTATCTGTATGAAAGATGATATATTTGTATTGAACTTTCTGAATGAAAGGTAATATAAGTATTTAGTTTTCCAATTGAGTTCACGTATTTTTATGATTAAAATTATTTATATGAAAGTTGTAAAAATAAAACTGAAAGCTCAAAGTACTTACAGTCCAGGTACTTGAAACTCATTGCGACAGCTCGAGATCTGTAAAGAGAAGGAAGTAAATTATTTCTTTGCTTTTTATTAGCGGGAAAATGAGATTAATTCCAGCGTTGAAAGATCTTCATGAATGATTTGTTTTTATACGATTCTTGTATATTACATTTTTAAAATATAGTTGTAATTAGAATTTATATTGATATTTAATAATTTTTTTTAGTTATTTAATATTGTAATTCCTTGCAGATGCGTCATAAATATATTAAATTATGCTATTGGCCAAGTGTGTGTCGGACCAGATATGACAGATGGACAGACAGACATGACGAAACTAAAAAGTATCTCGGGCGACTTTCAAACTCAAAAAGCAAAACTAATAATAAAACAAAAGTAACAAACGTGAAGTCAATGTATTATTAAAGTAAAATAGCAAAATAAATATCATTAAACATTTTCCATTATAATTATGATATCGTCGAGTTTCCTGTATGTTCGTATCATTGTTCGTTTTAAGTAATAATACAAGTAATGCCAGCGGCTGTTGGCACGAGCGCGCTCAGTATTGCGAGGAACTTGAAACGCGACAATGGAATTTTGGCGACATTTCTAGCCGTAATTACGGATTTGCGTATGTTATAATATTTGGTAAAAAATACGTCAAAATTTTCTATTGTAGATACTTTTATTTCGTAAGTAATGACTAAAATCTCAAACTATACAAAAATATACATAACTATTCAACATATAATGTAGGTATATAGATAAATATTGAGTCTACTAATATCATGAGTATACAGAGTATCACGGTACAATATCTGGAAATACAATGAATCGATTTTGATATTTTTCTCTTTAATTGTCTACATGGGCTAGAGTTTTTATACTTATTAAAAATATCTTTCATAAATGGTTTAGGTTTGATTCGAAATGATGTAATCCGATTTTAAAAGTAGTTAATGTTATTTATTTTGTTATAGTAAATATTTAGATTTAATTAAGTAAAGCTGTAATGAAAAAGTATCATTACTTTTTCATTACAGCTTTATTTAAAGAAACAGTGCAGTACAGTTATTACAAATAAAAGTCATTATTTTCTAGTAAAACATGTTGAATCCGAAACAATGTCTTGTGAATGAAAGACAAAGGATGCACTAATATCATACGTCCTTTCATTCGCAGGCTCGCATTCAAAAATACCAAATCACGTCGCTTTAGAATGCATATTGCAAAAGTTTTGTAGCAGCTCTTGTTTATTCGACCATTTACTGTTGAAAAATGTGCGGATTTTTTTAGCATTTTACGTCGTCAAAAATAGTAGGTACATTCATGTCAAGTATATACGGCCCATTGAGTCCTCGGGGAGTCCTTCTGACTTCGTTGTGACAATACATATTGTGGCTACATACAAATATACTTTTGGATTATTACTTTTCTTGCGAAACTTATATTTAAAATTAAAAACAATTATATAAAAGCCCAGAATAATGGTGACGTTGAATATAATATAAGACAATAAATATTTAAATTATTATAAGTTAGAAATAATCATTAATTTTGGTGATCAGATATAATTTTGCGAAGAATTTAGCGAGATACCTAACGAAACATGGTCATTTTTGTACCCTCCGAAAAAGCTATCGGAAGTCAGCTCACTCAGTCAGGATACGACAGACAATTATTAACTGTTACTACCATAACAAATAGTTGCGTGAGATAAGATAAGGCAGTTCTTCGCTTAAAAAAGTTTATTTGTAACTTCTTTATCAGACGTACATATCTATCCTAGTTTGAACAATCTTATTTTAAAATAGCCTAATGATATGTTTAAAAGAAGTCTTTAACTAAAAGTAAATACTCAGTAAGAACCTTAAGAGGTACTCTTAGGTAAATTTGGTTTAATATATAGATTTTGAAATAAAAAGAGATTAAATAAGGATATTCCTCTATATATATTATTTGTCCTAGTTAAGACTAAAGAAATAAAAATCCTTGTAATACGTGAAAACCGCTCTCGCCCTTTTATGTTACATTGTTCCTCAGCACAAGATTTTTCTGTTTTATGTCAAGTCTCTACAAAGTTGTAGTGGGGTCGAAAGGCGACCTACTAAAATATTATGAAAACTACAATAAGGATAACAGTGGGTAAATTGTGCTTCTTACCCCGTTTTAGGCCAACTTGGAGAATACTCATAATAACTAGCGGCTTTGTTTGTTTATGGTTTATTCTTAAAAGTATTAAAAAAAAAAATCCTTTATTATTTGTGTAATAAGACACGTAAATTATAAAAAAATTAAATATTAGTACATTTAAAAGTAGAATTTAACCGGAAAAGTTTTAACCAGCTTATGCTTATAGCATTAACATGTAATTTTTCTCGATGTTGATATAATTAAATTCAAAATTAAATACGTTTTTGTCTTATGTAATTTTCAAGTAATGACATGATGTTTTGGTCATTTTAATATACTTAGAAGATAGAAACCATAACATTAAGAGCCATATTAATACTCTAATATTTGCATAAACTGCTAAATATTTCCTATTCATCTCGGCATTCCGAAATGCACAACATTAATAACTATTCATGGAGACACGAATGTTGTCCACAATACCCATTTCGTAACATTGAATAGGAAAATATTTTGAAGTGAAATACATTTTCAATGCTCGAGGTACCGCAAATGTAGTACAAGATTACACCAGGCAGAAATATCTGTCGAAATAAACTTAGTTATCTGAAGTAACATCGCCTGAAAGCAAACGGTTTAAGACACTAAAGTGTTTAAGTTTGATTAAATAATTTAGATTCGTGACATCTGTGGACTGTTGTTGACTACATTTATTTTTAATTTTAATAATAATAATAAACTAATACTAATACTAATACATACATTTATAAATAACATATTGTGAAGGAAAAAGTATTAGGTTCAAAATAAACATTTTAAATTTTAAAGGAATATGTATATTTGAAAACTGTTTCGTCTGCTTTAAAGCCAATATCAAGACAGTTGCTAGGTATGAGAAAATACATTTCTTTTAAAGACATTATTTCAACTTTGTCACCAAAAGCACATAGTACTGACTTAGTTACAATTTTTTAACTGCAATCAAAGCTGCTTTTAAAACCAATAGAACTTAAAAACATTTAAAGTAGTACGTAGATAGACTTCAAATTCCACAGTTCAATAATAAAAACACCTCCCTCATAGGCTATTCGTATAAGCTATGGTGTATGTTTATAATTCATACTATGTAATAATAATATTGTATCTTTTGACCACGTAATATATAAGGTTTGGCCTATTACATTGACTTCTCATATTGCTGAACATAGCATATACCGGTACAATGAATATAGCCATAACCACGTACTCCTATTAATACGGCATGGCTGGTTAACCATTCTCGTCCCGTTTACAATTAGGCCAGCAAGTGCAGTCTAATTTGAAGCTGGAAACCCATTTATTAAGGACTAATTCACATCATCGCTAACGAGAAAGCACCTATATTATACGGAGAAATAGTCTACATGCATTAACAAAATAGCCATTATAAATGTGTATGATATTTATGCATTCTGGTGTAAATATTACTAAGTGCAATGTTCCGGGATATGTTATGTTCGTGTGTTAATTACGTTCTATTTAATTACTGTTGAATGTTTTAGTATTAATTTAACTTGATGTTTTTGTCAGTCAAAATGTATCACGATAGCTTGGTGCAGTGGTGACATAACTGCTTTCTTCGATGTTCTGTGGGCTTGATCGTTGGACTTTAAAAAAGTTGTGTTATAAATAAGCGTTCTGATTATTATCTGGTTACTTTTAGTATTTTGAAAACTCAAATTTAAATTTGCGTCCAGGGTTATCCTTAAGAATATTAATTTCAGTTAAGTGTTTAAATTATGTTATTAAATTTAAGCATGGCAGCATTGGTATTAGTCACAAATACATTTTGAGGTTACCTATAATAAACAGATCATTTTATGGCGATTGAATAGAATATAATGTTTTGAAAGTATACTTCACAATTCAAATAAAATAATGACAAACGGACCGCAACTCAAGCGGTACAGAATTTCCACATATAAATATACATATATCAAACTGTAAACGTGTAAAGTATTCAAGTCCGGGCGTGCAATGGTCGAATAAATAGTGTGGATGAAATATACGACTGTGATACTTCATTGGTACGGAATTTGAATGGATTTAAAAGAGTTGGTGAATAGAAATATAGACGTAGTTGTATTTTATATCTATATTTTGGATATAATAAATGGTTTTATAATGTTGCTATAAGTAAAGGCATTTGTGGCGAATGGTAGTTTTAGAAAACTGATTTTGATAGTTAAAAAATGACATTTAGGTTAGGTTACTGAGTCTTATTTAAAAATAAATTCATAGTACCTACACAATTTTAAAAATTAGAAAAACAATCTTGTGAGTACAGACAATAGAGTAACACACTATCGATAGTGAGTCGCGGATATAAAACGAAAGAGAAAATTCGCGTCTTTGACGAAGTTAAGATCAGAGGCATTGGCAACAGTCACAGTAACAACGTGAACAAGAGAGCAGAAAAGAAGCAAAACTCACTGGCAACTTGTTATCTCACAAGCGCACTTTTGTTTAGAATTCACTTTGAAGTAAAAAGTTTAGACAGATGAATAAATGAAGTTGTGCAGGAGACAACAGTTACAACCAATTCCGTAATAGGTCGAAATATTTATGTAATGCCTTAGGTACGTGAAATCTTTTTTAGTTTCGTTCGTCTAAGCGCGTTCAGAAAAATAATTTCCTCATATATGAAAACAGAAATACGTACATTTTAGTTATACATTTATCTAAATGTATGTGACATCTTTAACAAAATAAGTTGAGATAATTTGTTTTCGACACCAAACACTGAACACATTAAACTATAAATTGTAAAAAACCCAATTTTTAAACTAGTAGTATTGGCTAAAAGTTTAATGAACTTTGTACCAAAATAGTGAGTAACGTACGATGAAATGACAACATTGTTGTATACGAATACGTGTATGTGTGTGATCGTACGGCCATCTCATCAATCGCCGTCAGTTGAGTGCCTTAGTTCAATCTAACTTTTCAAACTCGTCTCACCGACCCTGTTACACTTTAGTCGAAATTGGAAATGCCTTCAAAGAAAAATTAATATACTCCACGTCGAATGGATTGAGTCTGTTCAATATTTTACTTTTGAAAAGAATCGTCGTGAAATTGGAAAAAAGGGGTTTTATACGGCTTAAAATGTTTTGAGATTATTAATTCGTTTTGAATGCTTTACGATGATGACGCAAAATATATTAATTTTGTATACATTTCTGAGACCAATTTATACAAAATTGTTGCTATAGTAAACAATGTGTTATTTTTGTGTTTAAGCTATATTATCACGTACTAAGAAGTTTCATCAAGCCCCGAATCGTGCTTTACCTTAACCTCGCAAACTTCAACATAGTACATATATGAATTGTTTTATTTCAATATTGGCTTGTGCTTATACATAACACAGCAAGAAAACGTCAAACGTCGTTCAGAAACATTGTTGTTCATAATATTTATCGTCGTGAACAATCAAAGTCCGCAAATACACGAGACATTAACTTTGAACACAATAGAAAAATATACGAGTACAAGCGGATAAACTCGTCCGATACATCTTGTTGCACTTTTAAAATACGATACACTATTGTCGATAAAATCCAATAATGCTATCTATTGGATCACGGTTGACAAATGTGGCTGAAAATTGGTATCATTTGGGGACAAAGGGGAGTCGGCAAACCGCCAAGCTCGCTCATGTAGTGCTTCAACTTGTTTCCGAGATGTCTCATTGAGGAATCGCCGGTGCGGCACGTTCGCGTTTAAAAAGCAAATATTTAGATAAACGGGGAATTCATATGCGATACTTTGTAGTCAGTCGGAGTGTATTGAAAGTTTAAGTATGCGAGTTCAGTAAGGAATGCTGATAGTGAAGTGGGTATACTACGTAAAGGCAGAATATTGTAAGCATTACTTGATCATATAAATATACACAAGGTGATCAGTAGATACGAGTATGCATATACATTTTTGACATTGTTGCCAGAAAAATATTTGTTTTAAATGTGCAGTTGGTTAAACTAAGTTAATATGGACGAAATAGTTTTAACAATTTTAAGCAAATTGTTATACAGTCTACGCTTGAATTTGAAGTTATTATTAACAGCGGAGAGTACAAGTACCATAACTTGACACTTAATATCATTGAACAATATTTTAGGGAAACTGGAGAGAGTTAAAAATGTAAATGTACGTCATTTAAATTATGCTAAGCTCACGGTCGTTGCTTAAACGGATTACAACAGCGTGCAGTCGCTAGCCTTATATAATTAACTTCTTAATGGAATAGTTAGTACACGTATTACTGATGACAACTACATTAAAAAGTATTATTATAGGTCTTTAGATTTGGTTAAAAATTAGGTATTTTTATCAAACCATACCGCTCGATAGCAACTATGTATATTTCTGTATTCTCTAAAATATTTTTTTTTTCAATAAAGAAAGTCTTAGGTTTGATTTTAAAGCCTAAATAAAATTTTACAATTTCTCTAGTATGTTCTATTTTGTAAGAAAAATTATTGTTCTAACGCAACGGTCACTCGTTCTTGAGTTAAAACCGTTTAAACAGACTCGACAAATTTAAATAAATGAGAATCAATTTAAAGGAATAAAACGCAATAAATGTTTAGTCTTATCCAGTCTAAGAATCAATTACCGATACTAAATAAACGTTTAAGTTTTTATTCAATTGGAAATACTCCCACAATTGTTTTAAGTGTATTTGACGTTCTTTTCAAAGATGGCTGCCGTGAAATGGTTCTTCTGTTGTTTTATTTATTCAGTGTTTCAGAAGCGATACTTTATCTTTTTTCTATAAAATGTCGTTAGTATTTATTTTTTTAAGTAAAAGAAAGATTCTTTTTAAGTTAAAGTCAATGTAAAGCCATTGTATATTTATTTTTGGATACATAAAATAGTTTTTACAAATAAAACCCGAAAAGAGAGTTAGTTTATTGTAATTTTAAATTCGAAAGATATATAATGTGAAAATTTATGTATGTAGAAAAAAAAATCCAGTCGATACACCATATTCCAGAACAAAGCGATTTTAATTGGTTTTTGTTACATGAAAAACGGGATGATGTTTAGTTAGTTAGTTTCTTTTGTACTTTGAAGTTCTACAAAACCATTGTTGAAAAACTATGGCAATTCTGACCTAATAATAATTGCACTCTCGTTCAACTAAACGCCAATGTTAAGATCATTTTATGCTGTCAAAGTGAAAAATTATGCTAAATAATGCCTTGAGCATAGCACCGACAACATTCCTTGTTTATTTGCTACAAAAGGAGGCATGCAGTGTTTACTCACGAAAATTGGGCACCAAAATGACCGAGCGTATGCATCGGCGGTTAAAGCGAAGTACTCTTACTCTCAAAACACGAAAATTAATTATAAAATGACGATCTTTTACTAAAAACGCGTGACTGAGCTAATTTCAATATTCTTTTGTATTTCTTATTATCAGGAAAAGGTCTGCGCGGAAGAAAAGTTTAATTTTAATTAATTGGTCGGAATCGGACAATGCAATATTTAGGACGAAATAGTTTTGTTTCGTGCGTCCTCAGCAGGTCCGCCCCCCGAAAGGGTGCGCGACGGAACACCGGTGGGTTTTAGTCGGTAGTGGCCGATTTTAGGCGAGTCCGACATAACCGCCTCCTTCTCCCCCGAGGAGGACGCGGTATCCGTACGAGGATTTCCCCCCGTCAAAAAAAAAAAAAAGGACGAAATAGTTTTATATAAGTACAACCACAAGGATAGAATAGGTTTTGAAGCTTTGTTAAATTCCTACTAATTATAATATAGTTCTTATTTTATCTCCAATAATATTATATAAGAAATATGACATAAATTTTTTCGTATAAATAATATATTGTTTTTAATTTTCAGGCTAGGAGTCTTGGGAGTTTGCTGAGAGCGCCAGTATTCAACAAGAACAGAAGAAGGATGCATTTATATAGAATATAGATAGGTCAAAAAAATGTGGGCCTTCGAAGCGTCTACTTATAGTACATCAGCGTGGTACCTGCTAAACAATTTGAATTAAGTTTTAACATCAGAAGTTTTTAAATAATCCTTTTAATTAGTATCCTTTTAATTGATGTACCCTTTAAAAAGTTTCAAGCAAAAAATACTCCTTGGTACGGTACTAAAAAATAATCTGATTGTCGCTGAAATGTTTATGATCCATGATTTATTTGGAGCACTTCCCCGAGACACTTGATTAACTGTTGAAATGTAAAAATATTCTATGTGTTCATATGTGGCCTTTAGTATTATTCTGTTATCTTAAATATGAATATGAAACCATTTACTGATAATATATTATAAAATGCAAGAACTTTAGTTCTACACGCTCGTCGCTTTGCAGTTTTTTCATTCTTTTTAATAATGTACGAGAGTTTCTAAAATAAATAAAGCGCAACTTTTACGCTACGCCGACCCGTTCTCTGCGAAATTAATTTTTCAATACAATATCAAGTGGTTTTTATATCGTTTCTTATAATATTAAACGGGATAGCTAGTCGCTATAGAACACTTCGATTAATGGAATATTTTAATTAAAACGTTGCAGGTAATATTTTACTGTGTAGTAAAAGTTAAATATCTTGAAAATTGTTTACGCGTCGTTAAATGACTTTATAAGTTAAAATGGTATGGCTATATTGAAACTTTTTAACGAAAATTCAAGTTTTGAGAGATTTTTCAATAAATTATATAATTAGGTTCGTATGACTCTAACGATAAGGTAAATTACTAACTGTTATAATGATTTTAATTTATTTAATAGACTACGATTTGGGCACCTTCCCAAAGTATTTGAACAACTATCCAAATACAGAACACCCGGGATTCATTGTAATACAAAGTTATATTTCTAAAACAGCAAATATAATAATTAAAGTTTTTATTGATAAAAACGAAGTCTATATCTAAGTTTTATTAATTCTTAGTCTTTAGAAAGGAATACTGTATTTTTACACGAAACAGATTTTAAGTTACACACATCACATATTAAATTACAATTAATAAAGATAAACAAGCTGAAATATAATTTACCATTAATAAATAGAATAAGAATGACCCGCCTAATTCATTAACACTCTACTAACTATTGCTCGCGACTCCGTTCGCGTGGACTTTTATATAAACTTTGACCCCCCCTTATCCCCTTATAGTCCTTTTTTTCAGTTTTTTTTTATCACAGGCTTTAGACCATCTGTGTACCAAATTTCTTTCTAATCGGTTCAGTAGTTTTTGCGTGATGCAAAGACAGACAGAAAGAGTTACTTTCGCATTTATAATATTAGAATGGATTTAAATGAATCCCTTACTTTGAACCAATACCTACATCTCTCTTTGTTTAAAATGCAAGAACCAAAAAGACACATGAAAATAAAAAAGCGAGTTCCTTGTATTTCTTTCCCATTCCCGCTCTTTTGCTTATTTCGCGGAGATTTCATTATAACGCGGTTTCACAGATTTCTGCACAGAATTAATGAGTAAGCGTAAATTCGCTACAAATTGTGAGTAAAGTTCTGTGATGATGTCACACTTTATAAATTTGAGTGTCAGTTGCTGAATAACCGTTATCGCAATATGAATTTTGTTTTTCGTAAGCTTTCGGTAAGTTGAATTTATTGCGACATTTATTTTCTTGTTGGCGTTTACACGTGCTTTGCAAAACACAATATAGAGTATAATTTAACAATTTTCCGTGCTGTTTTTAAATCATTTATTGACTAAATGTTATTGAATATAACAGTAAACCAGATATTCTTTTATTCTTCATTAATTCGTTAAACTATTAAATGACCGTGGGCTTAAGATAGCCGAAATGTGATATTTTTATAATTAGGTTATACATTTAAACTATTATGAGTCATCGTCGAATTCTAATATTTTTTTAAATACTTTCGAAATGAACTAAAACCGATGGACTGGCCTTATACACACATAGAAAAATGTGCACGCTCGTTCGAAATTCAAAAACACAAAAACGAGATGTAACTTTAGTTATCTATAATTAAACTAATAAAACCCGTCATAAGATTTATCATCAAATTCTAACGTCACATTGACAACTATCGAAATGAACAAAAACCGATGCACTGGTTTCTACAAACATTGAAAAACGTACACGAGGACTTCGAAATGACAGCTTTGTGTTTCTCGCTCTCCGTATTGCTGTGATCAAACGACGCAATCAGAGTAATGACCGGATCTTTCAAATCGATGCCTTGTGCGATCCTCAGTGCTGCCAGAATTTGCTGTGTCCAACCAAAAACTCTTTTTGTCTTGAATAGCCCATTCGTAGAAGAAAATTTTGGGCTTTATGACGTTCAGACCGATTGAAGCGAAAAATCTGTTGATAATGTCAGAAACGGGAAATTATTTTAACAATAATAATACCTAATAATATTGAACTATTTCTTGCACACCAAAAGTATCAGAAATAATAAGGACAGCGAAACAACAACATATTAAACGTATTAGAGTGCTAACAGTTATCCAAGAAATAATACTAAATAGCTATTCATCTTTAAATGATCTAAAAAATGTTCATTATGTACCTAGTAACAGAAATCGACGCGACAAAACTTGAAAAACAGCTAGTTCTTTGATATCCGACATAGAAAACTATTCCATTTTTACATTTTTCGAATATCTTTTGACAGAGCTTCGTTAGTAATTAATTGCTTGTTACCAAATTAAACATCCGCTCTGCGAATTTTAATATTAAGGTCGTAATTATTATTCCGTAATTATGTAATTGTTATAGCATCATTAAATTCAGTATATTTGCAATTGCAAATATACTGATTTTTTTGGTTCACTCACGTTTATATCGGTTTTGCTTTTCCTGTACTTGTGCTTTTATTTTCCGCCACCAAAAAGAAATGAATATTTCAATCCTCTCTCTATTTTGGGCACACGTAGAGGATTCAGTTTCAAATTAAAACTATTTAGAAAAAGAAACAAACTCTTCATATAAACATAAAAGATATAGTTAAAATATAGAATAATGATGATGAATGATAAATAATATTATAAAAATTATAAAAATTTTTACTGAAATTGTAATTTCATATGTTCATGTAGAAAATCTTAAATCTATGAATGCAGGTTCTTCAAGCCAAGATTATAATTATTAGACATTAATACACAACGAGACAGACTTTAAAAAATATTATATCAAATTAATTTAAAGTTTTAAAGTGTTTCACTAGCGAAGTTCTCTTTTATGGTGCACTAACAATTATCTAGCTAGCTCGGAGTATCACTTTAGCATTCAAATAAAGATTAGAGTGTCCCAACTTTATAGCCGAAGCCTTCAGCTAGGCTTAAAGTTAAACTAAGCCGACTTAAACAGTGTCTTGATTAGTTCATTATCCATTGCATCGTGGATAGAACTGTATAAAGCTTTGTGTGAGGTAGGATGGAATGTGACCTTCCATCTAAACCAAAAAAATTGAGATTTAGAAGAATCTTTTATAATGACTGCTACTAATGCGCTGATTATGATATTCATTTATGACTTATAGATATACTACAAAATTTAGAAAATGAAAGATAAAATTATAAGTAGGTACTTTTAAGCGAACCTTTACATTTAATATAAAGAAAAGATTCCACTTCGTTTTGTAATGAATTAAATGATAAAAAAAAATATTTTTCTGTAAGATAATTAAGTGTCCGAGATAAGAGAACAATAAATTTTCATATCTTTTGCTGTAAAAGAATGAAGATTTACTAACTCTGTCTTATCAGTTGAAGAGATTTCTACAATTTATATATTTTTATTACTATTCTAGAAATTCTTCTTATTAGATCTTTTGAATCTTGAGAATAAAAACTTAATTTGATACCTTATAGATATTCTCTGTGATTCGAAGTTACAGTCCGCAGTTTTACTCTCATTTATGCATGTATTGAACATAAACCTTACACTTGAATTACTCTATCTGCTTAAAAAAACCTCATGAAAAACGGTTGCGTACTTTTAAAGATTTAAGCATACATAGGGACAGACTGAAGATAGAAGAAGCTGCTTTTATACGTGGAACAGTACATTCATTATTAATATTTAGCAGTACCGTAATGTGGTGTGAAATGGAGACAATATAACGTTTTACTAGACAGTTCGCAAGATTACATTAACGCAAACGGAACTGTTTAATATTAAGGCGGCAGAAACTTGGTCATTTCAGGGCTTACAGCGGCATTGTGCTCTGACGTATAATCAACTGGTACCCAAATTTAACGTTGAAGTCGAAACGCAAAGTACAGAACTACCGTAATATGGACAAAGCCATTGAGCGAGATTGTTACAGCGATGAAAATGTTCACGGGAATTGCGGTTTCTGAGATAGACTGTCTGATCGAGAATAGCTAATACTGCTTTACCATTAATTTGTTAGAAGATTGTTTCTAACTGATTTATTCGATTGTAATGGAACGTTTAAATCGGATTTTGAAATATGGTGAAAGCTTAATAGAGCGTTCAGTTATGGTTTAAGGTTTTACAGCGATTAAAAGCTAAAATAGCTATGTAAATAGATATTGATCGACTGCAATGATTCATTGTAAAATAAAAAAGTGATATTTGGATTAACTAGGTGTCAACGACCACGTAGGAAACATCGAGTAGAATTAAAAATTCTAAAATTTCCAACACATACAAATTTATTAAAAGACAATTTTATGACATAAAAAAATGATTCAATATTTTGAACCAGTACCAAGTATGACACTACAGAAAAAAAGATAAAAATATGAAGCGAAAGTCGGAATAAAGAAAAAAGGAACGCATATCACTCAAATGTTTTAGTCGAGGGAGCAAAAGTCCGTGACACAAATTAGTTTAGTGGGGATTGCAGCTGGGTACTGCTGATCTGAATTATATTACATTATATCCCGAAATAAATATTCAGCAAATACATTTATATTTCGCGGCATGTATACACTAATAATATTAGTGAAGTGTAACATTAAATGCTTGCTTTAAAAACATTTGATATTTTCTTCTTATAACGTTATTCGTAAGTAACATAAATATTTCAGCCTTACCTTAAGTAAGGCTGCTTAGACTCTTTAAGCTATACTTTTTCCGACCTGGTCCAAGAGAACCGGCATGTTTTTACAGAGGGCAATTATTCTGTAATATATAGGATGGAATAGCTCGATGGATACAAACGCTGCTTGTTTCTAGAACGAGTCACCGATTTTAATAGTTTATGATGTATTGGATTTGTCTCTCACAAAATATAAAAGGTAAAAACTACTCCACGAAAACCACAGAGCTTAGATAATTTTAAATAAATATAGAGTAGGATAAATAGCCTACATTTTACAAATACAAATAATACAAAGCAATAAATATCAACGTTTACAATAAACATTTATTATTCATGTTGCAGCGATATTAAATTGTATTCCGATATTAGATGTTAAAGCACCGGAGTGCGGCGAACGCATCCAGGATTAAATTGGTATCCAGTATTGGTCAGATGCATATGAATTTACGGCTATGTAAATATTGGTTTCACTAAAATACACGTCAAGATAACCGGTGAAATTGTTTTGTTGGATATATGAGTTTGTTGGATATATGTAGATGCTTAGATGTTCCAACTGTGATAGGAAAGATGAACTTGAATGATAAAAAAATACCAACTAGATTAATTAGTATTATTAATTTAAAATATAAGCATGTATTGAAATTAAATACACGTCAATATAGTAGAACAGTTAATATAATTAAACAGCGATGCTGCAGATTTTTTCTCTGCGACAAATTGAATGTTCTGGAAAACGAAGTATAGTCATATAGCTTGTAATGTTTAAAATATTAATTTATTCAACTTGTATTTTTTAAGTAATTTAGTATCTTTAGGTAAAATCTAGCTAAATTTGACCCACTTCTTAGTGTCCGATTAAAGAATTAGATCAAGGTAAAATAACCATGCAATATGAATTAGCTGTTTATATCAAATATTTCTAGGTTTTCGTATACGCGATGAATTATATTCGTTATTTTTATCTAAACAATAAGAAATATATCTTAAGATTCATTAGTATTTACTTCAAAATTCAGCACGTATATTGCAGTATCGATGTTCAGCATTTAAACTTAACAACTGCTTCTCAACTTATAACAATGCTTTCGAAGAGAATTTCTAGTAAAATTCTCACGTTTGTTGAAATGTTCGCGAATCATTTCTGATATCACGTACGGTCGTACATCTTGGTTTTATACCGAGCTCGGGTTAATCTGACGCGCCAGGTCAGCGCGGTTACATTATTATTTTGATAAAGAGATTCGTATATTATACCAGATCCATCTATAATATAAAAATGAATCCCCAAATGTATTGTTTAGTGCATTACGAGATACCAGCGGATCGGAACCGATATAGATGTTTTTTCTTTGTTTTAATGTTCCTTGTACTAAAAAAGGGTAGGTGTAGGGCCTAAGGTTACCGAACTCCCGTGGAGCTAGCTACTAAAACTATATGTATAACAAAAGCGGTACTTTCAGATATGTTGCTTGGTATTTAAGCTTTATAATATGTGAGAGTTTTGCATATATTTGCATTTAATTTCGTAGAATGTTTTGGTAATTTGTTACGCATCCTTAACATAACTTGCTATACAGCCGTTATGCAAAGCTTAGTAATAATCATTGATAAATATGAAAATCTCTTAGCCACTCACATGAATTAATAAAATATTTTTCACAATAGTTAAGTCGATACAGAGGTGATCCTTTTAAAATTGCAAACGTCACCTTTTTATAATATGAATGAAATTATAATACTTATAATATTTGTATAATACATGAAATGCTTAGCATATAAGCTACTTTACATAAATAAACATTACAGCTCCAAAAATTTAATTCCATTTTTTAAAATGCTTATGTAGTGTATGTACTTGTTCAGAATCAGATTTTTATAAGTATATGTATTTTATGTAGTATATCGATTATGATTATGTATTTTAATTTTTTTTTCACTTTCCGTACCTCTCAGGTTGCCTGATAGAGATTGCTATGTAGCAATAAGGTCGCCTTTTGTGCATAACAATTTATGTTTTCTTTTTATATGTGTGCTTATCGTTTTTCATAATAGGTAATAATAAATAAATAAATAAAATTCTAGTACAATGACGTCATCGAATACAGATTGATCTGGGAGCAACGGATTGCATTAACCGGTGAAAGGAATGCATAATGCGACGCGTAGATGCGAATGTAATTGATTGCACGTGAATATTTAATTCATTGCATGCATATTAAAGCCTATCAGCCCATTATCGCTACATTGTTTGGCTCGTTTATTATGCGCGATGCTATTTATTCATTTTTATGTGATAACGATAGTTGAGGAGGTTTGCCTGATAGTCAGCCACCACCTACGTTGGAGGCCAGTCATAAAGCTAGATCACCTATGCTATGGCGATGTTTTGATAAAGGCAAGCGAAAAATGAGTCTCTGGTTTTTGTTGATGATTAATTATTTTATGAAATTCTTTTGTGAATGACTTATATTAATAGACGTTGCAACGAATAGTATATGTATAATCACAACATAATATATTTCTTTTGTTTAATCTTGAATAATTTCAGTAATATTTAGTAAAAAAGAAATGCTTTTTTCAATCTTTGTCGTCTGCAAAAATCCCGGCTTAACCAAGAAATTACTGTAACAAACAAAGTTTAACGGTCCATTGTTCAAAAATGCGAAGTTAAAAAATTTCGAACGCAAAAGAAAATAAAACTCTTGTGGGAGGTAAAATAGAACCAAATATACAATGTAGGTGGCGGTTTTGGAACGAAAAAAGGCTTTCAATAAAATAGGGCGAGCGCGCCGCTCCCTAATCACGCTTGACTGATTTTTCCAGGTTCAAAAATAACTTTATTTAGTGGCACATGACGTAGGTAATCTTTGGGGATAAGGTTGCTGATTGATGCGGTCGCGTCCTTCAATAGATACCAAACTATAGTAAAACTTAATTTAACTTTTGTGTTCCATTGTTGAACTGGATCGATGATATCATATGGTTGGTTAAAATTACGACGTAGATGAAGTGATATATGTTATTTAACTTAAATTTGACTAGTAATAACTTAAGAACTATAAATACTACACACAGATGTAGGCAGCCTGT
The DNA here is from genome assembly GCA_026213755.1 of Eurema hecabe. Lineage (NCBI taxonomy): Eukaryota > Metazoa > Arthropoda > Insecta > Lepidoptera > Pieridae > Terias > Terias hecabe. Next base: position 3,108,006 of record JADANM010006502.1, read on the forward strand.
AAACTAATTCAATTCTATGTACTTCATCTATAGCACATTTTAACTTATGTATTGTATGCATAGTCTTCACATTTCACCAAAATTAAATGTAAATTTCGGTCACATAAACTCAACCAACCTTTATTCGACAGGCACAAAATCGATGCGACCAAAAATACGTACCCACTGGCTGTTGACAAAACACTCGAGCGAGAGATCGTTGAACCTCAATTATAAATATTCGTTAAAACTCCGTGAGTTGACCCGAACTGCGAACATATCCCGGATCGATCGAGAACCGACTGATGAATGCCCAAGTTAAAGAATCGAAATAAAAATCGAGATATATCGCTTCCGACTCATTTGTTTATTGCGTTTGGCAGAATATCCGTAGGTTGTAAATACTGTTTGAGTACAGTTCGGAATAGAAAACTGTCAATAACGTGGATTTTTTTGATGACGCTCTGAAATATGTGCACATAAAATTGTTTACTCTTGGAATTTGCTTCGGCTGTGTTCACGAAAAACATTGTGTTTTTAAAAATACAACACTCCGTTTGGTTTCTTAGTCATCGTAGTAAGCTTCGAAGCTTATATCTGATTTGCTTTAAAATAATGTTATAAATATTAATTATTCGTTAACGGTTTAAGTCAACATGCGTATAATCCTGTGGCATTAGCTTTGTTGGCTTAACACAGAGATAAATGCTTAATTCTGTTTAACAGCCAATGAATTTAATGTCAATGCAAATAAATGGCAACGCCAAAAGTTACAAACGCGACAGAAAGTATTACAAAAAGTCACTAATAAATTTAACAGTCCTACGAAATTTTCTAGAAAAGACTCTTCATAATAGAATAAGGGAAAGTGTTAAACTCCCAACTGAAATAAATCAAGGTAAATACTTATGGCAATTTATCGTCGACCTTTCACTAACTCGATAAACTAAGTAAATGTACTCAGTCAATCAGTGTCGTAAAGCAATAAATTAACCGCAGATGGAAAACTTCATTCAGCGACAAAGAAATCC
>JADANM010006502.1:3115179-3134906 GCA_026213755.1 Eurema hecabe
AAAAAACATTTAAAATTATTAAAAGCAGAGATGTTACCTTCTTTGAGAACTGTAAAAGGAATTTAATGACTAATAATGATGTTTCAGCTTCAACTAACACTCATGATAATGATAACCAAGTGGAGTCACAGCTGTATGGTGACCACTCTACTTCTACAAGTCACAGCAATAATGTCCTGGTACAGACAGAGGTATCACCCCTATCTGAGACAAGTAATGTAATTCCATCACATGAAGAGACTCCAACTGATGATTGTGTACAAGGTGAAGACTATGATCAGAGTTCTAGTGAGTATGAGACGACCACAGGGGACCTAGATGAATCATATGTACCACCGAGATGGGTACACAGAGAGCACCATCAAGGGAATATTACTCTGAGACCACGTAATAGAAGAAACATCACAGATACAGATGAAAATGGTATGTTTTGTTTTCTTTCTAGTTTCTCTGATCCACAGACAGTTGAGGAGGCACTTGCATCACCGTACGCCAAGCAGTGGCAACAGGCAATGGACGAGGAGTACAACTCGCTGATGAAAAATAATACCTGGACCTTAAGGAAACTGCCTGTAAATAAAAAGGTATTACCCAGCAAGTGGGTATACAAATCTAAGACTGATCAGGATGGTAATATTGTTCGTTTCAAAGCCAGGCTTGTCATAAAAGGATATGCACAGAAGAAGGGCACTGATTATGAGGAAGTGTTCTCACCTGTTGTAAGGTACAGTACCATACGCTATTTAATGTCACTAGCTGCAAGATTTGGGCTTGCCATCGATCAGCTGGATGCAGTGTCAGCATTCCTTCAAGGAGACATTGATGTAGAGATATATATGACACAGCCAGAGTTGTATGAACGAGGGGCTCAGGTATGTCACTTGCATAAATCTTTATATGGATTGAAACAAGCCAGTAGGCTATGGAATTCCAAACTGAACACTGTGCTCCAAGACATTGGTATGAAAAGATCAAAGTCTGATCCATGTGTATATTTTAATATTAATAAGAAAACCTATATTGCTGTATGGGTTGATGATCTCATTTTGTTTTCTCCAAATAAGGTAGAAAAGGATATAATAAAGGAGAGGCTTATGCAACACTTAGAGATGAAGGATCTAGGTAGAGCCAGTCAGTGTGTTGGTCTCAACATAACTAGGCATGGAGACACCATTATGATAGACCAAGAAAAGTATATCAAAGATGTACTTAACAAGTTTGGTATGTCTGACTGCAAACCGTGTAAAACTCCAATTGAAGTTGGTCAAAAATTTACTCAGGGTGCTGACAGTAAGGAAATGGACTACCCATACCAACAAGCTATAGGATGTCTTCTATATATTGCTCAAGGCACAAGGCCTGACATTTCTTTTGCAGTGAATACTCTTAGCAGGTTCAACAAAGAGCCGAGAGCAGAGCACTGGACAGCTGTCAAGAGGGTCCTACGGTATTTACAAGGAACTAAAGATATGAAGCTCACCTATACCAAAGATGAAAGTGAATCAACCATAGAGGGTTTCTGCGACGCTGATTGGGCCAGCGATGGTAGCGACCGTAAGTCCTGCACGGGCTATGTTTTTATTTCTCAGGGAGGCGCAGTATCCTGGTGCTCAAGGAGACAGCAGACGGTGGCCCTGTCAACGGCCGAGGCAGAGTATATGGCGATGTCGTCGGCGGCGCAGGAGGCGCTGTGGCTGCGACAACTGCGCGTCGAGTTCGGACATCCCCTGGCCGGTCCTCTTAATATATGTAGTGATAACCAGAGCGCTATTAAATTGTCTGCCAATGATTGTTATTTACCGCGTTCCAAACATATAGATATTAGATATCATTTCTTGAGAGAGCATGTTAATAATTTTGAGATTAAGTTTAGCTATTGTAGAGGTGATAAGATGGTTGCCGATATACTCACCAAGGGAACAACTGAGCACAAAAATTTGTATTGTATAGCAAAAATGGGTTTGCGTTCAGGGGTGGATGTTAGGAATGGAACGCAACCCAATTATTATTAAATAGGAACGCGCCCTTAAGTTACTATTGTCGTTGCGCGGCGCTAGTTGTCTATGCGTCGTTCTTACTATTCCCCTTTCTGTATTACGACACCGCCATGTTAAGTTCAATATACGTTTTACTGCTGAATACTTTCTGTTTAATTTGATAATTCCTACAAAAACGACTTTAATAATATGTAATGACGATTAAGGGATGATTGATAATGTGTATAATTAATCCTCTTTTTTTGCTATTTTATAGATGCCAGGAAGATCACTTTGTAATGTATAAGGCTGCCAATTATCATGATAGTTCTCTTAGTGCATTTATATAATTTTACTTATTAAAGGAAGGGTTGCCGGCCTACGACACAAGCTAACTTAGTGTAGGTCTGCAGATTCAAGCTTTGATCGAATTGTAACTCGTACTCTATTGGTATTGTTATTTTTAGTAAAACAAAAATGAAATGAAAAATTATTGTGAACTATAAATAAATTATTATTATTAATTAATTATTAGTTTATGATACCTTGTATAAGGTTTTATATCGGAGCGTAAGAAATGATCAGGTTCAGCTACGCCAAACTATGACATTGTTAAAAATTCTTTGCATTTTGATAACATATTTGCATATATTGGTACGTGAACATACTTTAGAAATAAAACAACATATACAACCTCTTTATTAAAGTTTCGTAAAGCAGGCTTTAATTTTCAGACATTGTGGGTCCTGAATCTTGATTAAATTAAAGATATTGAAGGTTTTTTTAAAAACATTTCAGTGTTTAAATGCAACGGTAATTCAGAAATGTCTACGTGCATAAATAAAAGGTATTACCATAAATTAAAAATATTTTATTACCGAGCGTTTTTCAAGCAAAATCCTAAGAAGCGTTTAGAGCTTTGCATAATGTAGAAAAAAGCTTGCCAAGTTTTTGGGGAATGTCGGTTGTTCTTAAGTATGATATAATGTGATCTCTCATCTCTTTAAATCCATACTAATATTATAAATGCGAAAGTAACGCTGTCTGTCTGTCTTTTCATTTCGCTAAAATTACTGAACCGATTAGAACGAAATTTGGTAAATTTTGGGAAGGACATAGGCTACTCTATCTATCTATAAGGCTTTTTTTAAATCATCCCCAAAAGGTTGCACGAGGGGTTGAATCTTTTTATAATTTTACGCTTTCACGGCCAAACCGCTGAACAGATTGTAATGAAATTTGGTACATAGATAGTCTAGAGCCTGAGATAAAATATAAGTTACTTTTTAACTGGAAAAAGGGTTATAAGGGGGGAAGGGGGAATTCCTGCCTTCCAAACCGGTGGTAAATATTTTGGTAAACCGTGACGATTCAAGTGTTACAGTATTATGTAGCCTAGTCAAATAAACATGTGATTGACTTAGATTTAGACTAAATGCAAGGTCTAATCAGCTATGTCCAACTTGAAAGAGTAGCTAACAATAAAGTTAATGATTACACAGTACAGACATTTTTATATAGTAGTTTATATATTAGTAATGAGTTAGTCTAACAAACTTCCCGCTAGACTAATAAATTCTTAACCCTCACAATATTTCATACGTTTCATAGACATAGTGATATTCCGAGTCGCAATACTAGCGATAAAGACGGAGGTAGGCCCCCGGGAGCCGAGGAGATTGGATTAGGTACTAAGTGTGTGTTCACTATAGCTTAATCTGCCCTCTACATTGCTAACAACGACCGTGTTTAATTTGGATCTTGGCAAATTGTCTTTACTCACTCGTGCTCATAACTACAGCTTTGTACAAAATTTTCGATTCTAATAAATTTAAATTAAAAAAAATCGTTAATAATAAGTAAATCCCATAGGCTTTTATAAAGCAAAATGTTTCAAGTTAACTCATTCGTAGTAAAATCATTTATCCCACGATAAACATTAATTGTAAAAAAATGTAGTCTCTCGGTGCAATCTTTCCATCGTAAAAAGTTTTAAAATCTCATAGAAGTCAAGTCCTATTCAAATTATATTGAAGTGATAAATCAACATTTAGTAATTGTATCAATAGTTTTCTTTATATTATAATTATACTGACTTGGCAATGAGCACATAGCTGATTTTCCATCTATAAATACGTGATGCAAACCAAACTGTCTTAAAAAAAAATAACGTTCTAACGCTCTCAGATAAAGGTGAATATTTGAAGAAAGTGAATATTTCTATATTCAAAAACGTAAAAGCTTACCAAACTAACTTATTTAACCCTTTAAAGCAAATAAAAATACATTTTATTTTATTTATTTAATTGAGTATTAATATAATAATGTTCTCTCTACAATTGTAAGCTAGACTATTATCAGGGTCTCGGATTTCAGCAGTAAGATTTAGTTATAATATAGCTATGAATGCTCAACGCTGTCACCGACAGCCCGGCTTCAAGTATCAAGGAATAATAGATATAAATATTCATAAGCAAGGAACGGTAAAATCAATATGCATTCATTAGTAGCCGGCTTTAATGTCTTGTGATTTTAATCTGAGTCTGTATTTGCGACACCCATTAACAATAAGCCCAGGTAAAGCTTCGTTTTAATTATTATTTCGTCACTTCGTTTAGGGTAAATAATTTCTAACAGAATTTAACATCTAGCTATAATTGTATTAGACAGGACGTTGACGGAACCAAATGCTATTTTAATGACTAACTTTAAATAAGCTTTACATGATGCTTTACATATAATTAAGTCTTATTATTGTTACATGTTATAAAATAAAGTCATATTTTTCTCTGTCCATACGTTGCAGAAATCTTTAAAACTACGCAACCGATTTTCATGCGGTTTTTATCAGAGCGATTCAAGAGGTGGGTTTATGTGCATAATATATGCATTAATGTGGAAAAATCCGCGGGGCGCCGCTAGTACCTAAGATATATACTCAGATTATTGTGTCGAAATCTATAAGACTCGGATTTTGACTCGGATCTGAAAATCGAAATATAAATAAAAAATTTGTTTCCGCCCGGGATCGAACCGGGGGCCTTCTGCGTGTTAGGCAGATGTGATAACCGCTACACCACGGAAACCATGTATGTACTTACTAAAAAACTAGTATAGATTAACGAACAACACTTATGTACCAATATTATTGAGGTCACTTTTATTGCTGATTAAAACCGCGATAAACAGAACCGGTGTATCGTTGAACCAGTTTTACAATGCAATGAGATTATAATATTTGTATATTATGTATATGTACTGTAAAAGTTATCACATAATATGTCAAGTTTTATAATAAATCAAGCGTTGACGTTGTTGATAAAATATGTAATTAATAATAATAGAAAAATAATATTTATTTTGTTTCATGAAATGAAGTTGAATTAAAATCTTCATAAAAGTGAAGTCACCAACTTTCATTTCTTATATAGTTACTCTTATAAGCGTTAAAACTTTAACTAAAGTTCGTCAAGATATTACCTCACTCAGTATAATTCTCCGTTTCATCTAATTCATTTAGGCGCAAACGTGTGGAAGTCTGCTTCTGAAGATAACGTTAATAACGGCTATTCTTCTGATATATTACGCCTAAAAGCCTTCTCGAATACTCGTATAATGTAGGTGAGCCGTGGATAATTTAACTATCAAATAAAAGTGTCTCTTGAGTTTTAAAATGACGTCAAAAACTTTTAATTGAAACAGAAAAACTTCAAACTTTTAATTTCAAAAACTATTCAAAATCATAAGCGCTATTGACACTTTTTATTAGTTTTTATTTAAGTTTTAAAATGAAATATGGAAACGTTTCTTCTAAAAGCACTAAAAATAAATAATCTTTTTTGGGCCGAAGCACGTATTCGTAATAATCAGTTTGCGTGATTCATTTTTATTCATGTTCCGAATATTTACATGAATATATACAAAATACGTTCTCAATAACTCATTTATACACTGAAATATAAAAAAGAAATGTGTCTTCGAAATGTTTACGCAAAAAGTAAACACAAATCTTGTCGAAGACAGTTTTATAGCCATCGACATAAATAACATTAGCGAACCTGCAAATGCAGGTAAAATCGGTCAGTGTTAATGTTACTCGTATGTAATACGGTTGGAGAGTCCTTCATTTATTTCGTTGTTATGTGCTTATGTTTAATTTAACATAACATATATTATTCATTATGATTATTTTGTATCTATACTATCAATTTAAATGGACATAGTCTACTATAAAGGGAACTATCTTTAGGTCTACTAAATTGTCTTTGCAAGTACTTTGTTTTTTTATATACCAATTAATGATATCCCACACTATAGGCTAGATACGAGAATAAAAGAAGAATCATACTTTGTACCGCGTGTAGGGGAGGTAGGTACCCAAAATACTGATGAAGAGTTCCTTCTTTATAACATTAACCTTTTGGGTTCAGATTAAGAAGGGGGTCTGTTGCCTCCGTACAGATGGTCAGACAGAAAAATCTTATAGAAAACTATAACAGCTCAAACAGTAATGGAAAGCTAAGCTGTTATTAAACTCCAAAAGCTGTTGACTCAAAGGCAAAAGCACCCAATATTTTATACAAGACATGTTAAATGCGCTTGCTAAGCGCTATCTCTAAACTGCAGCAAACTTTCAAAGATATGACGCAAACAGTGTGTTCTTGTAAGGCATTTGCACAAACACTCGGAATCGAAGCTGCAAATCCTAAGCTGGTATGCCTAATGTTTGCTCTTTGCTGTCAAGTGACAGGAGTATTTGGCACGCCGCCATTGCACCACAGATTCAAATATTTGCTATAGATTGCCAGTGTAATAAAAACAAATCAGATTCCAAATATGAAGGAATTTGATTCCAACGAATTTTAGTGGTCTTTTGTTATAATGAAAAAATGTTCGGTTCTTAATTCATCGATCATGAAGATTTTTTTTTATATACATTTAAAATTATATTTATTAATAATAAAGAATAAGGGTATACAATAATGAGGTTCGTTGGAACCAGTTTTAAACTAAGGAAAAATAAAGTCTTCAATAAAATACTCCAATCGTTTTTTGGACAGATTCAATTTATTTTATTATCGTGAAGAGGTAGAAAATTGGTTTTGAAAGGAGAATGAAATATGTGCTCCTGAGTCCAGCCACCGAGGAGGACGTCAACATCGCCGTGCACTTGAAGACTATCATGATATTAAATTTTCATATCTTTATGTTCTTGGTCCTTTAGTTCCTTGAATTGAATTTAAAATATGTTTCCCAGGTAAGAGAGAATAAATATCATAGAGTTCACAATGATAGTAAAAGATGGCTTGAAGAAGTATTTAAAAACTTAAAAACTAGCGGACCCGTGCCCCCTTCGTTGGACATAATGTTAATGTTTTTTATACATTCAGCAATAATGTGGCTTTCTATTGGTGAAAGAATTTTGAATTCGGTTCAGTAGATCCCCAGATTACCCCTTATAATTTAACAAACCCACAAACTTTACTCATTTATATATAAGTATAGATTTAGAAAATGACGTACTAAATGTTATTTGTTACTGAAGTTCAATGTATCTTTATTGAACATTGTTACACTTTTTGTAAGAATGCTTAAGAAACGATAGAAGTTTAAATTATTTTAAATGTTACATTCATTTACATATAGGTACTGTAAATGAAGAATAAATAAGTTAATATAGTTATTTCTTTAATATTTCATAGTCATGTCTTTTAAATTTGTAGAGCTTTACTTACTATTACATGATTAAATTATGAATAGGGGATGGTACCCAACCGACTTTTGATGTTATACTAGTTATTTTTTTTACCAAACAAATAAATACAAAGTTTCATAGACAACAACAAACTTGCAAACTTTTCATTAAAAAATTAAAAAGAAACCCATTTTCTCTTTCCTCCCGACTAGATTAAAATTAAATTCCATCAAAATCTATATAGTTGTTTAGTTGTTAGTGTAAACAACCGACAAATAGAGTTATTTGCATATTTATAATATAAGTGACGATTAAAGTTATTAAAATCGAGTTTCCCCTCGGAAATATTTAATATCAACGGAACTTACGCGGTATTTGGAAGCTTGCCAGATCTCAGTTGAACACGTCATGTCTGGACATACAACTATTTTTATGTTTCTTGAATGCCTTAAATTATATTAAAATCCAATTTATATGCTCACAAGAATGAATTAAAAACAATAAAATTTTAGTTCAGTAAAAGCTGTTAAGATTTTAGTATGAAAATGATTATTTTTATATTGAAAAACAAAATAGTCTTTATTAAAATATGGTTTTTAGACTATGCATTGTGTGTCATTAAGTAATTATTTTTTTTACACTTGAATCTGATTTCTTTGTAAATCGAGTCTAATATAAATGTCATATACAAGTATCGTACGTCGTATATGACATTTGTATAATCGGGTCGTCTATTATTAAAATAAATTTAAAAAGCAGTTCATTAGGTCTAGAGATAACATTCTACAAAACTATAACATTAAACTACCTATTTCTAATATGACTAGATGTTGCCTGCGACTCCGTTCGCGTCGACTTTCATATAAACTTTGACCCCCCTTTCGCCCTTATAACCCCGTTTTCCAGTTAAAAAGTAGCCTATGTTTTATCTCAGGCTCTGGACCATATGTGTACCTAATCGGTTCAGTAGTTGTAGCGTGATGGAAAAACAGACAGACAGACCGATTTACCTACTTTCGCATTTATAATATTAGTATGGATTATACAATTATTCTATTCAAGAATTTCAACTCACGCAAAAGTTGCTTTTTATAACCTTGTTCCAAATAAAAGGATATATCTTATTTCCTGAAAAGGAGAACGTTAGATCTGGATTGACCTTTAACCCCGTCTTTTATAACTTTTCGTCTTATCTAAAGTTTTATGCCGTTCAATGGAACTTTATCGGATAAATATCCTATTTGATAAACTTATTTTTATCTATATTACATGATTAAATAAAAAAAAATACAGCATTGACACTGACATGCTATTTATCAATTTATGGTGGCCATTTTGGATTCAAATACTACCAGACGAGCTCTTTCATTATGAAGTGAAAGATGAAAATAAAGGATATCCTTGTTAATAAGTAATGGTAAAGGTTGTTTGATATTTCTATAAAATAAAAATTTCACTTCACTTTTGAAACACAACAAATCAAATCAAAATCGGTATATCCGTTCATTAGCTATAATATGAGACACACGCACAATCACAAATACATCAATCATAGAGTTTTTGCATCGAGGTTAAAAACAATATTTTTTTTCATAGAGAACAAAGCTCCATTGATTTTAAGAGTCTAGACTATTTAGAATAATGTTGTCTACATCTGCACACGAAGTAGTACATCACATTTTTAATCAGAACGAACGAACATTTTATATACAGCTATGCTGTTTTAATTTAAAATCCAATTACATGCAAGGGCTGTAAAAATAAATTAGAATTTAATGCGACCACAACAATAAATAAAATTATGAAGTGACAAAAGCCCGGACACTGAAACTTGGGTAGGATTTAACTTATTATTATGTTACGAGTAAAAGTTAGATAAGACAACTCCAGTCACTTACGTTTTGAATTATAGGTAAAAATCCATCAACCGGCTTAATCAAAAACCTGCATGTTACGGAAAAACTAAAAATATGCGCTCATTAATTTTAAAAAAATTAAAAATACCAATGTATTATAATATATGTATATTACACCAATCTATTTCAATTTAACGCATTATGTTACGACATATAATAATGAATCAAAGTTGAATAGTAGTTAGTGAAGTTAATTGCGAAAGAACGCTTTTGTACACTTCTTTCAAAATAATTCTAAGAATCATAAAAGTTAATATTGATGTCGAGTAACAAAAATATTTGTAGTAATATTTAAATAACATCCGAGTTCTTAGATTTTAATTAAGATGGAAGTCTTACGTCGGTAAGTTGGCGTGATCTCTTGAGACCCAAAGTGCATTATAAGCTTTTAAGCATACTATGAAGATACGAAGATCTCATGTCCAAGTTTCATAATATTAGAAACTTAAAATCATATTATTTTTAGTTCAGTATCTAAAAGGTTTTAAAATTAAAAGAATCATGCAAATTACAATTTAAGTATGTTTGATCATTTGGAAAGCTGAATGAAAATATTAGAATATATTTTAACATAATAATGTAACTACCAAACTTCGTAATAAACAATTCAAATAATTTTTTGATTTCACTTTGACTTTGAAAAAAACCCCCTTCAAAATTCAATGCGTAATTTTAAAGATCTAAACGTACTGTACATAAGAACGCATACCGAAACAACCGTTCATTTATATCATGAAGTGACGACACAAAAAATAAATTCAAAGTACCATCTGTTTTGATAAAGAATTCAAAGTTATCCCAGGTACGTTGTGGACATTTGCCTGTAATATTTCTACTTGCATCCTCCGTTGACGTTGATCGATAGTCCTCCGTTGTAGACAATTTTCTTGAACATGGCCGAGATAATTCTTAAGCTAATTCTATACAGACGAAAATTCGGTGTTTTAATTTGTAACTGTCGCTGTGGAATGTATTATTCAAGTTAAAACGCTGTAATGAATATAGTAATTATGACAGTGATAGCGATATTTGTACTCATTATCCACCCCTTTAATCGCCATTTTTTCAAGTCGAAAAAAAAAGGTAGAAAATTTATGTAACACAATCTACTCGTATATATTAACAATATATCATCATCAATACCTCAGCCTGTTGCTGTCTACTGATGAACAAATGCTTATTCAAATGCTTAATGATTTCAACTGCGACCGATCTACAGCTATCTGTATCCAAAAGATGAACTTAGTAATCTTCATTTCATTTATTCTCAAAAAAGATAGTCATCACTTGAGAACATAATATATTAAGAAGATATGAACTAATAGTTCGTCATTAATTTACTCAATCAATATATTCGTTTATTCAGAAAACTTTTCGTTATAAATGTACTATGATTGTAAATGAACTTTAAAGGTTGGTTATATACTTGTGAACATCTACAAACAGATAGGTAATTGATTATTATATAATACGCAATATATTAAACTATCGCTTATAGTAAGTCAGAGAGTAAACCTATTTTATTTAATGACTATTGTCTATTCTCTCACAAGTGTTCCAGTTTTCTTTGTATTATGCAGTGCAGTATTTCAATTGTGAATATCCTCGACATTCGAGTTTCCAGATACACTACAGATATTCTATGATACAAGAGCGCAGTTGGATCTCAAAGTTGTTAACAGTTGCTAGTCAAAGACGGTTAAATTGCATTTATAGTATCTGGATTATATTGTGCCAATTATTTCTGTGAACAATCTTGTATAATATTGCAACAATTATTACGTAAATTCATGTTTAGCAAGAGACTCTATTTAAGATGTTATTACGATTTTACTTCGAAATATTTTAACCTTTAATAAATTTTACTTCAACTATGCGAGACGGAGAAGTTTAACATTTCAAAAGTAATGTTTAATTAAGACATTGCAGTATTATGGTATTCTTTATATTTTAGATAAATAAGAATTATACAGTGAACTTTTCTTCTCATCATGACATAATATAAAACAAAGTAGCTTTCTTCTATCTGTCCTTATGTATCTTTAAAACTACGCAAACGATAATTACCATGCAGTCTCTTTTATCAGATAAATTGATACAAGATGAGAGTTTATGTGTTAATCCACAGAAGAAAACGCAGGTAGAACCGCGGGGCAATCATAAATAAGGATTGTACAGGGAACTTTACTTTTTTTATTAAATATATACGTAATTGAATGTATACTTTATGCATAAATAATTAACTTCGTTCCAATAAACAGTTCCAAATTTAAATAAACAAAATATACTAATTACAAGACTCGCAATGAACTTTTGAAGCAGTCATTAAATTAGTTCGCCAACAAGACTCGATGTTTCCAATATATTCGAGATCTAATTGGCGTGTGGCTAATCTAATTACTGGCGCACAGAGAAGAGTTTAATTAAAGCAAACAAGTCGCATTACACGACACTCTTATGTACTGCATATGGGTACGAAGCTTTAATCCCTGCAATTGATAACAGTTAACGAGAAGCTACTGCTATTTTCTTCTAATCTTCGTCTTAAGATAATGAAATCTTATGTTATTTAGGATATAAAACAATATACACTTCTGGGAAAAATAGAACACGTTTTACGAATTTCTAATATTTGCCGGCTAGAAATTACTTAGTGATAAGGCCGCCATGTAAACATTAGAAGTCTTTTGTATATATAGTGATGAATAAATAAAGATACAATTTTAGCTACGATTAGATTATTAGATGACTATATTTTGAGAATTCTATTTATAACCTATAATACATTAAACGACATATAATTAAATAAATATAATTAAAACCTAAATCGCCTTCAGCTTGAAATTTAAATACTATCACAAAAAAGGTTAAATGAACTAACCCGCTGCACAACACGTCGCCTTTGCTACGATTTTACTTCAACAGTACTTTCATTATTTAACACTTTAATATTTAAAATAAAATCGATACATAATATTTCCTATTTTATACCTGTGAGCGCATCTTACTCATATAAAAACTTCACAGCATACGCAGTAATATCTTTCATCATACAATTAATCTGTTTAATAATTATTTTGATGTGAATTTCAATTTCACAATAATCATCTCGTAGCTAAAATCTATTAGCGTTAGATAAAAATATTCCACAAACAAAAAACTCTCTTGATATAATTTACTATTTTAATATATTAATAGAAATTTTATCAAAAACTCATTAGAGTGTAACCGAGTATAAATGTTCTGGTGTAAAAACAGCTTCTAAAAGCAATTTGTCTAAACAGAATGTTCCAGGAGCTTGCGGTACGGTACTGATTCAGCTCGCAATGAAGCCGGAAGCTTTTGTTTTCTCGCGATATGATAAATGCAATTATGCGATAAGAATGAACGCACTTAAACATTCAACTGTTTTGTACGAACTAAGAGAAACTCGAAATGAATTTAATTTACCGAAAACACAAAGCCGAGTTCGTTAAATAACATTTGTAGATATAAATATTTAAAATTTTATGAGAACAAAACTATATTATTAGCATAAATATTTAAACGTAGAAACTTTATTAAAATATGTATTAAAAATAAAACGAAGCGAAACTTTAAAGAAACCTAAGAGCAAATATGCTTCTTAAACTTCAAATGTAAAATTTTATTAGTCGACACTGAGAACGCTCGCGCTAACTTAAAATTTACGAAATATAAACGTTATTTCAATAGCACGTTTTATTCGTGAAAAGAAACGATTTTTAAATGCAAATATTTCAAAGTGAAAGCATTTCATCCACCTGTTCACCCTTTTGGCAGGTGCGCATTATAACTTCAGCTTGTGCCTTTTGCCAAGTCTTTGAACAATTCACACGGCGCTAAGTGGGGGGGAATTATGCACGATTGCATCGTAGATTTCCAGCGAAATTGGATTTACGAGTTCTCCTACAATATGCGGGATTTTTGAAGCTACTTACAACGGTTTAATGCAGAAATATAGAATGGAACGTTTATTTTAATTGAATTACGTGAACTTTACAAGCACTTGTAACTCGCTATGAATAATGAAGCATACACGTAAAAACTTTCAAATACATAATAAAATCTTACATACGAAAATTAATACTCTATATTCTCTATATTTCTTGAAGAATGCTGGACATATTCTGAATAAAGAAAAAGGCCTTATATCGATATTTGTACATAAATAACATTCTTACAAATAACAGTTTTCAAAAAACAAATGAAGTTCGTTATACGGATAACTGCAATCCCACAACAAATGGAATTAAACAATTATTCAAATCAGGCTCGTTGGATGAGGCTGATATGCAAATGAGGGATGCGCACTCACACACCTACACCCCGCAAAATATTCTGTTAATCATCCCTGCGAGGGATGATAGCAATACCGCGTTTTAATTTTGAATTTTAATCGCCAAAATACGACTTGTTTTTAAGGAGTCCTGCTTATGATAGTGATATGAATAGTCTGCCAATATGTCTGTTACATTTGGACTTTTAAGGATTTGTTTAATAAATAAATAAGTATAAAGAAATCGAGTTTGCAGTTCTTCAGCCAGGTTATGCAATGTCATTTAGATTATCTAAAGAAAATTTGAAAATTCTTAATATATAGGTACACATTTATACATAGTACTTGTACACGTTATGTCGCTTAGTCTTAGTACAAAATTATCTGCCTATGTTGAGGACTATTTAAAAGAATGATTAGATTTAAGTATACGTATTGTATATCGTCTTGGGAATTATACTTGTAGATAACAGTAAAATCGGGCCTAAAGTCATCCGACGTTATTAAGTATGCTCTCGGCGAATATAATTATGATTGTGAAAAATGATATTGGGCTCGGACAGTTGGTGTGGGCGTGACATATTGTGTAGGAAGAAAATGTAACCTCGGCTTCATCTCGCTAATCCACTGAAAAGTGAAAGATATACTTTTTTAGAAAGATTTCCTTTTGACTTGTGCAAGTTTATAGTATATTATTTGTATGTATTAAGTTAAATGTAGTAGTATTTGTCTTGATTTTTATATAATAACTAATCATAAACGGATACCGCTTTTTAGACTAAAGTATAGTAAAATTTTTTTACCATAAAAAATAATGTGATTTTTATTTAGTAATAGGTACTCATCTAAATACCTATATCCATGACCATACGAACTCACACACACAGACTTTAATGTCAATACTAGATATTAAATAACGTGAAAATCGCGCACCTATGTTTTAAAAGAGATACATTATGATATAGCATGCCTTACAACATATATGTAATTAATAATTCAAAAAGCCAGCTAAAGATATATAAATAATCCGAGACGCATAGTGGTCTCCGGGGAGTGATAGGGACGTCTTATATAACAAATTGCACCATCATTGCTCTTCATATCTAGTGGGTGCTTGAAATATTGCGGGGCTCCGAATAAAACTCGAGACGCTGATATAAACTTGGAAACAGATTTAGAATGGAATTGACTTAAATATGAAGACGTTAGAAGAACAGGAAAACCCTCGGTATGTTAAAGCGTAGAGGTATTCTCAAGGACTTTATTAATTTTATACCTATAAATGTAAGGATAGTATTCCAAACAAAAAATAATCAATGGATTCAGGTTTAATTTTCGAACTTGTATATATAATGAATGTTAATATATTGTATATAAATAAAAATTTTGAATTTATAGGTTTACGTTGGATCTATTCTGAAAATTATTTTACCTACATGGTGAAACTGTGGAACCTAGCTATTGTCTTAAAAATTTATCTTTTGTAGGAAACTGGTTTAATGTTAGTTTTAACTTACTTAATATATAAAGAACTTTTGTTATTATATTATAATATAATTCCAAAAACCGTTACATTATATCTACAATATTATCGACTACTTACTCGTATAAGGTTTATAAGAACGTTTATAAGTCAGCGCTTTGTTGCGTAGATTGCTTTTTGGGTGTCTGTACCTACCTACTCAGAGTAATATTGGGATAAAAAGGGACTTATAATATTAAATGTTATCTATGTAGTTAGCGGGAATTTTTTCAGTCGAACCGACTTTATTAATTATTTTATACAAACCAGTATTAAAAAATATACCAACTTCATTAATAATTTTAATTGTTATTAATGTGTATTATGAAATTTCTGGCAAATTTTGTATAATATAAACAGCATGTACTGTTATTTAATGTACCTAATCCTAAATTGTAACTTATATAACTAAACCTAATTCTATATACTACAAACGGGAAATGCCTACGATCAAGATTAACAAAAACAACCTGTGTTGGCACTTGGCAGTAATAAGTTGTAAAATGAGATAAGGCGCGTGCGAATAGACTGAAAAGTAGTTAGCACGTAGGCAGGTAAACGTTGACAAACACTCCGATTATACGGCCTATACAAAAATAAATTACTTTAACGCTTATAGCTTTTGTCGCGTAACTGGTTTCTGTAATAAGTTTTCCGTTCCGTGTAGCTACCGAGCGTTGAAGACGGTGGAATTACGCGCTAGAGGATGATACGCATATTTATCAACGGAAACTCTTGATCACTTTGTTGAAGACATTTGTATACAAAATTGTAGAGTTCTGTTGTTTATAATGTTAGGACTTATGTATATTGGGAGCAGATTTTCAATTCGAGTGTATTATTTTTGTTTATTAGCTTAGAAATTTGGGTGAACCCATTGTTTATTTTTAGAGCTGTGTCTTTTTTTTGGGTCTACTTCTGTCTAATTGTAACCTTGTAACTAAAACCTTGAAAATAAAAGCCACATAGCGCAAGCTACAAGCTAAATTTACAATATTCTCTAGGCAGAGTCAAGTAATTTTTGTTAATAATTATTTATTATTTGCATTCATCATGTCATACGCCACTACTTTTCCTATCTACTCTAAAGTTTTGTACGAATTGTGTATCTATTGTGGAAATATGAAAATATACAAGTATGTAGGTCAACATCAAAATGTGATTGGCGTGGCACTACTTAATGAAGTAGATGTATTAATAAAGTTCTGGTATTATGTCAGATTATTAGATTTATACGACAGTACATGGCCAAATATTGCGTGACTTAAGTAGAATACCCACCTACCTTCTTAAAGCAAGACAAGTCTATATGTAGAAATTATTTAATAATTATAATTTTATAATTTAGAAGTCGGTGCCTAGTAGTCGAATTGAGAAACCCCCTCTTTTTAACGGTCGTTTAAAATTTCAATTCTATCAAGAAAAAACTTCACAAAGTACATCCTACATATGAAATTAAATTATATTTGAACATCATTCCATGAAAATTGTTATATTTATATTATATTGACTTATGTAAAACATACCGTTAGTAAAACGCACGTAAGGCTTCAATAAACTAGAACATGAAAGAATGGGCTTAACATCATAAAATTAAAATCCCATAGTAGTCCAAGAAAATAGAGCTTTAAATACGTATGTCAGATAAAACTTGAATTTTTGATCTAGGTAATGTTAAAAATCTTTTTTAATCCACGAATACTTGTGATAAAAAAACAAAACTTTTGTTAAAAGTTTTAGGAAATCAGTAAGCACTAGAAAAACATACCTAGCACGGCACGATATCAATGTCGATTTTTCACATCTTCATTACAATGCCGTAATAAAGGTGTAAACAAAAATTCAGCTGGCTAGGAATTTCTCCGCAGATTGGGTTTTAAAATTGCTAAAATGACTGCACTAATTGCGCGTTAGCTATTAAACTTTAGACGACTTGACACATAATAAACAGAATCCGATATCGTCGCATTTAAAAGTGCCATCAACAGGGTATTCCTTTAATATCGACCCTCAAAAGATTAAGCGAGATTTTCTTTACAAAGTAATATGTAATGCAATGATGGATTGGAAAGATGGCGGAGTTTGCGAACGGCTCGCAAATTGCTTTCGTCTGTTACATTATTTTTTTTTGAAAACATGATTAAAGGCTTCGCGACAACGCTGAGGTGAAATTGTGAAAAACAACTTCATTACAATTTTAATCTTGACTGACGGATCGACTTTGTGGATCTAAAAGTCTTCTGTCTGTTCTTGAACACGGAAAAAATATTTTTGTAGAGGTCGGGGCATTACATAAATTATTATTTAAACAATTTAAAATCATTAAACTACTGTTATTCTACTTAAAATGTATATTTATATTGTGTCATTTTCAATTTTTTATTTAGTTTTCAATACCTATACGTAGTAACGTGTTACGAGATTAATTAGAACTACATTAATTTTTGTTCAACTGTAAAGCTTAATAATAATTTCTAGCATATTAGTAAGTTTAATAATAATTACTAGCTTCATTATCTTTAATAGATTACGTACCATTGGTTTGATATTCGAAGAATTAATTTACTAAAAAAACAGAACTTAAATATTAAAAATTAATCTCAATACTGAAGTACTATCTTGAAACTACCAACGTTCTTTATTATTAATAGAACTGTATTAGATTACTCCATAGATCACAAAAACTGTTTACTTCTTACAACGCGACTTTAAGTGCTATATAATATGTATCGTTGTTAAGAAACAGTAGTAAGAAGAAAACAGTTTTCCTACGATTGAGCACATATGGCTTATAATATTGCCAAGCCCCCGGCAGTGGGGTGATGTAACACTAGTCTTTGATCATTGTGAAGTGTCTCTGAATGCATCCAAGTGTTCAGTGTGGTTAAGAGGAGCTCCTAAAGATTTTTTTTATTATTATTCTATTTATTTTTCTATTATATAGGAATAAAACCAGTGTTTTAAAGAATTGGATTAAGGATTACTTTACTACTGTATTTATCAATATTTAATTAGTATGCTTAAAATATATAAATAACTGCTAGTGAATAAAGGCATTTAAAGTGAATGGTAGTAGGTGAAATGGTTAAACGGAATTAAAAACAAGTTCTCTATCATATATTGCTTACATTGATAGAGACTAGAATGTATCAAATTTACTATTCTTTTGTACTAACAAGCATTGTTGAATGACGAAACTTGTTTTGTAAAACAAATCAGCTTTTATAACAACAAACTGTTACTCTTTTATTGTAAACTAGCTGCCGCCCGCGACTCCGTCCGCGTAAACTTTCATATAAACTTTGACGCCCCCTTCCCCCTCTTTTAACCCATTTTCCAGTTAAAAAGTAGCCTATGTTCTTTCTCAGGTTTGAGATCATCTGTGTACCAAATTTCGTTCTAATGGGTTCAGTAGTTTTAGCGTGATGGAAAGACAGACAGACAGTCAGACAGCGTTACTTTCGCATTTATAATATTATTATGGATGTTATATATAACTAAATCTATTGAATATATTTATTCCAATAAATGTTAATTTGTTATCAAAACAGATAATTTGTGTATTATTAGTTATTCTAGCGATTATCGATTCTGATACTATTAGGTACGACATATTACCCGCTTACCTTAATTGCCTTAGCTCTTGACTATTTAGAACGGATTTGTATAAAAATAAACCTATGCTGTGTCGGTAAACCATGTATTTATTCGTTTGTTTATTCCATTTCCTGGGAAAACGTGTTAATGTTTAAAGCATTGAGTTTCCAATTCCCAATATTTAATATACCAAATTTAATACAAGAGCGATTTCTCTTAACAACCCTCAAGAAGTTAAAAGTAAATAATCACACAAAAGCTCTCTTAACAAAACAATGGCATGCCCATTAAATTATAATAATAAACCATTCCAGCGAAATCTAAGAGAAAGCAATACAATTAGAGTTTAATATAAAAAGCCGAGTGTTCCCTCGGAATGTGGGTTTAACAAGAATCTCATTAAATTCACACTTGAGTGACGTCATAGAGAAAATCCCTTGTAATGCTAAGCCACATCTTAAACCGATCCTTCCCAACGAATAAACTTCGCACAATGGAAAAGTTTGTAATTACTATGGCCGAAGTTTTTGAATCGTAATGAGATCCCTTTATTGGTTCCTGATGTACCTATAAGCGACTGTGCCTATATATTTTTGGCCCATATCTTTTAACTTATATATTTTAATAACAAAGTGATCGATATTTAGTCATGATTAGGCACAAGAAACTCTAACTCAGCATAGACAAAGGTCAAACACAATCAGCTAAGTTATCACTATCAATA
>JADANM010006502.1:3144761-3162600 GCA_026213755.1 Eurema hecabe
ATTAAGAAAATTATTAAAAAAATTATTAAGAAAAATAGTCTTTAACTTTGATTTCTTTTACATAGGAGGGCTTCACGTTCTCGGCAGCGAGTTGTCGGTTTAATAATGCTGTTTTATACTTCGTTTTGAAGGAATAAAGATTTGTATTATTTCTTAGTGGTGGAGGTAGATCGTTCCATATACTGGCTGCCAAGAACTTGAAACACCCTCTGTAACGGGCTGATTTATGCGAAGGTGTTCGGAGCATTCTCATTCGAGACATTCTTAACGTATCACAGTTTAGCCACGTCAGCTTTTCAAAAAGATATTGTGGCTTTTTATTGTAGATCACTTTATGGAGTGTACATGCAAAATGTAATTCTCGCCTAGCTTTCATGTTGAGAATTCCGCGTTTGTTTAAATAGGGAGTTATATAATCTCTTTTAGTGATCCCAAACGAGAATCGGACGCATGCATTTTGCACACGTTGTATTGCGCTTTCCATCTGATGGTTCAGTTTGGGTCCGTAAATTGCACTACAATAGTTAAAATGAGATAAGACGAGGGATTCTGTTAGAAGATGGCGGAGTTCACTATTGACATATGGTCTTATTTTGTAGAGGGTTTTAAGTTTAAAAAAAGCTGTTTTTATTTTATTATTTGTGTGTTGTATAAATTTTTGTTCTCCGTCCATGACCAGTCCTAGATTCCGTACCGATTCAACTTCTTTAATTGTGATATTGTTTATTTTTATTTTATCTTCGCAATTTAGAACGGATTTAATTTGTTTTTGTGTGCCAATGATTAGGAACTGTGATTTTAATGGATTAAGATTAAGACCGTTTTCTTTGGACCAAATATGTACATTATTTAAATCATTGTTAATCTTGAAAATGGCCTCTTTAACCTCTGTACCAGAAAATGAGAAATACATCTGCGTATCATCTGCGTATAGATGGTGTTTGCAGGTTTGAATACGTGATGGTAAATCCGCTGTGAAAATTGAGAAAAGTATCGGACTAAGCAGGGAGCCTTGAGGAACTCCACGCTGTACCGGCAGTAGTTTTTAATGTATATCACATCAGAACTTTCAACTGAATGAACCGATTCTGGCAAGTCTATTTTAATTGAATTTCAATATGGCCTAGTTCTGACTATAGCATCTATTAGAAAACTATATTTACATATTCGCTCGAATCGAAGATGTTTCTTATTTTGTCAACTATTTTAGCAGTTAGACCAATAATTCAATATTATAGGATTACAAGTTCAGCTTAGATATTCAATTTTCAATACATTGAGTACAAAAATAGACTCAACAGTTATAAAAATCTATCAATATATGGTTGCAATGAGTAAAGATACAACCAAGTGTCGGATTTGTCTGAGATGTGATAACGAACGTTATTCTATTATTACTTTTACCGCAGACTATGCGGGTTCCTAGATATGGTCCGTTTTAATTGAGAGATAAGTATTGTTATAGTAACTTCTTCATTGTGTGTTTTATAGTCTTTATTTCTTTATATGTGTCATACATTATTTGAGGGCATAAATATATTAATATAAACACCATTTTACGTACTCATTAATAGACTAGGCTTTGTCGAATTTTCGTTCCTGGTATGGACCTGGAGTGATTGAGTTATCAATAATTAAAATAATGGGAACAAAAAAATATAAGGACAAATTTACAGGAAAGAGAATCTAAGTCCCATAGCACTTACCGTACAAAGCTTCATATTTAACATTCAAGTATCATGAATAAAATGCTTATTTTTCTTCAGTTTCCCGGTGAGCGAATTCCAGCTAGTTGCAGTGCAAATGCACGAATACATTTAGTGTTAGTAATGACCAGCAATTTACCTTCTACTGTTTTAAAAGGCAATCAATTAAGCTTTTGCAAAGTCAATAAAATTCTATGTGGTTCAGAGAAATGAATTGATTTGAAAGCTTCGAATTTATCCGGCATCAAGCCAGGCAAAATTTTTATTTAGATTTTTAATCGATATTTATAAATAATTTGTAATGATTGTAATTTTTTTGATGATGGGGCTGACATGGCTTCAGAGCTAAAAGCCCTAAAAAAAATAAAGATAAAAAAGCTTCGAATTTTGTATCAATGGTGGAATAAATACATTTAGTCTGTAAGACAATGAATAGAAATCTTTTAGCGTTTGTTTACGATCAGTTTATAGCTTCGGGTCTAGTTTTCACGAAACTACGAACGGAGCTCAGAATACTTAAGCGGGCAGAAATTTAATGCAAATTTTCTTCTGGTTGAATAAGTGCTGTTTTAGCTGGGATTGGTATCTATTAATAAAAGAGTTTACGCGGATTTAATTATTTATTCCAAAAATATGTGGCAAAGTGAAATAATCTAATTGACTTATTGCCAAATACTCATACGCAAATTAAATTTAATCACGCCTTAAGATTCGTAATTTTGTCATAATTGTATAGCGAACTGTCAAATGGGACCGGTTTAAGTTGCGTTTCAGTATTCTGGCATTAGAATAATGTTATAACTAAATTAATATAAGTGTTCAAACTGATTCACATTTTTTTTAATCCTGCAATAATGAAAAAATGCAACTAAGGAACGCTCAGAACATACATTAAACACTTTATAAAAATAGATGAACACACTAACTACTAATTTAACATTTATAGAACATTCTCTTTGTTAAAATTATAAATCTATTCTTCGTCATATTCCGCATCCGCCATTGTTGTAGATGTATTAAATATAGCTCCAGTGATTGCTCTAATCATTTTCCTTGTGCCTTGCCGTAGCAACGTTAATTTGAATTGCATGAGCACGATCAAATATGTGGACATGAATGATATATTCTAGAAATAAAGTTATATTGTTTAATCATAAATATTATCCATATTAGTATTATAAACGCGAAAGTATCTCTCTGTCTGTCTGTCTTTACATTACGCTAAAACTACTGAACCGAATATTTTAAATACTGACTAGTTTAAAAAGCGTGGATGTACGTTTAATACAAAAAGGGAAAGTTTAGAAAGTTCTGAAGTTACAGGATATGATGTTAGGGTATATGGAACTGACATCTCCGATGAGATACCACTGCTTGACACCAGTTATTCTAGGGAGGATGGTACCAACCTGGACGAGCCGGTACAATTTGGCCTAATGGCATTACTCTGCCATCTCTAAAAATGGTGCTCTTACATTTATATAATAGACTAGCTGTGCCCCGTGCCTTTACCCGCGTAGTTCCCGTTCCCGGGGCAATACCGGGATGTAAGCTGTCCTATCTTTTAAGTTGGATCAAACTGTATATGGTGTGCAAATTTTATTATAATCGGTTAAGTGGTTTAGGAGTCCATTGAGGGCAAAGATTCGACTCGAGATTTATATATATTAAGATTAAAGAAATTTTGCTAGCAATTAAAATCGAAACAATACGTAATGCGTTCCAACAGCGTCCGTAAATAGAGTCAACTTACAGCAGTAAAAAGCTCTCGATTAATATTAGTGAAGCCATCCAAGTTCATAATAGGCGGATTCTTGGCAATCGCTACTAAGAACATTTCAACCTCACGCTGCGCGCTGCGATCAATAGCCCCCAGATTTACGTTCAGCAGGCGTACTTGGAATTCTAGACCAACCTAATGAACAGGAATCATTATACTGTACTATAATGGTTAATTAAGAAGTCATTAAATGTCCCATCAAGGTGAAAAACACTTACAAAAATTATTAAATGTTTTGAGACAAGACTTTTATACATTGTTTAACATCGCTCTTAAATTAGTCACTGTCTTACTTAAAATAACTCACATTCGCTTTGTGTTGATTGATTGATTTAGGATTATTAAGACTTAATCTAATCTGAACGTATATTTGGCCGTAACGCTTTACATACTTACTCTTAATCAACTTTTTAATAAAAAACTGTTTCAATAAATATGAAATCAAAACAAAGAGTAAATAGAAAGATACAATCGCTTTATGAAACGTAATTTTTATATCAATAAAAGCGAAACAAACAATAAATTGTGTTCGCGAGGGATAGGAAAAGTGAATATTACTTTGTCGACGTCATTATGAGATCCTTTTTCATATGAGGACCGAATGAAAGGCATCAATCAAAGGGAATCGTTCACCCATAAAAGGGCTGCTATAGCATGTTACGGCGAGATTTAAAATATTATATTAAAATGTTACGATATATGTATATTTAAAATGAGAAAATTTTAATAAGGACTCATTGTACTTTATTAAATGTTTTGGTATTAACTAAGAGGATTAGGGGTATACGATTGTTTTATTGTAATATCATGACGAAATAAATGATTTGTAAATGAAGTATTAAGTTACAATTTTGAAAAGTTGAATAAATACGAATAAAAAAATTAATAATATACTACTTAATTTTATTTTTATAAGGCCAATTCTATTAGTATAGTTAGAAAAGTCAAATCTAATTTACTCATTCGTATTCTACTTGTAGAAAAACATGAGAAATTATTATTTACTTCAATTCTCTGTATAAACATTATTTAAGGTAAATATAATGAGCGTAACTAGAATCTTACCTTTCTCGTAGCATGATAAGCTTCATTACAAATGATGAACAGTAGCGTCATACAGTAGCCGACTATAACAAAGAGGCCCATCTCTTTATAGCTCAAGCCATGTTCTAATATCTCGGATAGCGAGCCATACAGCGAGATCGTCGTCGTGAAGAAGATGACCATGCAATATATACCGTACATGTTGGAATAGGCTCTTCCTGAGAACGATTGACTCATATTTTAGACACAACCCATTTCCTTTACGAGATATAGGTACTATGTAAGTGGATTTGCAAGGGGATATTACATTCCATGTCCAGTAAGCCGATTATTGGATAAAAATTCGTTCAGTTGTATTCGTTTCGATTCGAGTTTGTTACGAGTTTTATACTTGACGAGTCCCGGAGTTTTTCCCGGCGTATCAGTATAGTAACTATTTTTTTTACGCGCCTGTATAAATATTCCTTTAATCCTGTCCAAAATGTTTACATAATTTTTATCCCAGCACTTGTTTTTAATGATAAAATGCTTATTTGTAAACTTTAAATCCCTGAGAGTACAATAGACACTCTTACGAGCAAATAACAGTTGGTTGTTATAATTAACGTGTGACTAACTAGTAACTTTACTTTTTATTAGAAGAATATTTTAACTTTTCAATTGTTGCTACAGTTAAGTCGTAAATTTGGGTAGCGTTGATAATAATAAAAATATCATTATCATCCTTGACATTGGGGTAGAAAATGTTTTTAGCTGAATAGCAAAAGTGTCGAATCGAGACACGTATGTCATAAACATAAACATGTTTTACGCCGCTATCCTGGCCATTTCGCGAAATTTCCAGATTTCAACGGATTTTACGTGTGATGTGAATTTTTATTCCCGCTCTCGTGAAACTCGGCCAAGTTCAAAATGTATTCAGCGTTCTATTTGAATAGTATTCAATATCAATAAGTGCCGGGATAATGTGGCTTAGTCGGATTTTTACGTGACTTCGTGATACCTTTACAATTAGGATATTACGTTAGTAGCTACGTTCTTTTGTTTTTAGTCAACTGGCAAAGTCAAGGCTCTGTCTATCTGCTTTTATTATATATTTAATGTTCCGGAAAATAATCAATTAGTTGGGTTTTATTTACAAAATTGTTATTTCATTAGGATAAAACGGCCAACATGTTATAAGTTATACGAGTCAATACGATCTTTAAACTATAATCACATTTACTTTCATGTTATACATAAATATGATTATTTTGCTCTCTATTCACAACCAAGTCATAATATCTGTTTCGCATATTATTAAGCAGGAAATATAAAGCGATTGCGTAATAAACTCAAAGTTAAATAACTACATACCTACTATATCATTCGTTTTTCATCGATATATTCTGTTAATGCTAGATGAGTATTCAAGTCTTTGTCTCTAGTCTCGTAAGCTTAACTCTAAAGTAAACACAGACTAATATTAGATAGTATTAGTTATATAATTACCTAACTGTTGCATCATGTGCGACAAGTCGACCCACAAATGCCGGTACTGGGCTAGTTTGAGCGCCGGCTGCTCTGCCGAGAGAGCTTTGTGCAAGTTCTGTGCTAAACCCTTTGACGCTGTTCCGAAGGCGTTGCAGTTTATATACCTGTATTTTATTCAAATATAGTATACCTTTATGTGTATGTTTCAGTACATATATAGATCTTGAAAGCTATAATAAAAGGTAATTAAACTTTTATCTGTCTGAGCATTGAGCTAAGAATTGCCACCACTGATATATTTATACATTAAGAAGAGAACTTATTAATATAAAGACAAACACAATAATACTATATAATAATAAAAATATGTACAGAGTTTTTGAAACGTTAAAAAGCAATGAAACAAAATTTGTAATACAATTATTATTACAAGTTTAGTTTCATAGTTCGATCTGTTTATGTTTAATTTTTTTCAATACTTTTCAAGTCACATCTTTTCATTATGTTGTAACAATATATGTATAGATAGAGGTGTAGCTAAAGCTCTGACAACATACAGTGCTTGAACGTAGATGTTTATCATTAAATATAAAATATCGAGCCGTTTAATTTATATAAATGTATGTGGCGAACATGCCACGAAGTAATGGCACGATTAACACAAATGGGTCGTTAAGGAAGTGTGTTACATTTGTCGTCGTTCCTGAGATAGATTAGAAGCAGATGCGGCAAATGAGCTAGCTATTTGATACTAGACCTGGACGTGATTAGACACTGAGGTGCCTGCAGCCATTTCGTTCCACGGTCAACGAGTCGAATCTCATTATACGAAGATATATTAAGATTGACGTTTTAATAGGAAAGAAGTTCTATGCAATGAGTATACTTTCTGATACGTACAAATGGTTATGTCGTGTGTAGGATAATGTACAGGATTTGAGGATTTGCAAGAGAGAACCCTTTTTATTGATGTGGGTAATCAACATATCCTGCGAGCATGTGGTTTCACGAGTGTGTTTCCTTTAAGACGTACCAAAAAGCTATTTACAATGTCATTCATTTACTAGATACACTTCAAACTGTGTTATCATACAATTAATAAAACAAATACTTACTTCTGCATCTATGTTGTAAAAGTATGAAATAACTTTTACATACCATAACGAACAAAACCCATCGAGCATTGCGATGATGTGATAGTACGCGAAAGAATGCCAAAGCTCAAAGTCGTCTTGTAAGTAATGTTGCGACAATATTACTGCGAAACTCAGCGCCCAGGAAAATATACATAAGCCCCACGTCAGGGAATAGAGGTTCGGGAATATTATCGGAGTTCCAGTTATTTTGAGGTATTTCAGCTGGAAATGTTGTGTTTGTTCATTCGATACAATAAGCTTAGCACTTTATTCGGTTGTATGTTTATTAGAGACTGTATATTTGAATTGTTACGTTGTTTTTTAAGTGAAAAAAAAACTGTTATAAGATAAAATAATGACGCTACTCGTAAAGTAAAAATATTTCTGATCTATGTAACTTATCCTATAACTTGTTATATAATTTAATATATTTTCGAAATGCCCAAAATGTTATACCATACTTACGATATAAAACGTACCTGATAATGAGTCCACATGTTTTTAAAAATGGCCACCTGAGGCCCATGGCGCCAAGACGCAACCGGTATAAGGAAATGTGGTATCAAAATACTCAGAAATATAACATTGTATATAATTTCGTCGAAACGTTTGTTAGAATTTTGTTGGAAATTCGCGAGTCGTTCGTTGCCCACTGGAATATGAAGATAAAACTGAATTTAATAATGGCTATTTAAGTTGAGACCAGTGTTTTGGCAAGAATAATTTTTGAAATAAAACATTCCAGAGAATTCTATGGATGGATTATTCTCTGTCACTCAATTGTGAAAATCACGTTTTAATATATCTTCTGCAAAATGCATTGAATTGGCACGGTTTACCCAGCACTGCAATAAAGCTTAGGTCCATCATTAGTTAACATGTCACGCCCGATTTTCTCATTCTAAACAGGTGTACGATAGAGAAAGTACAAAAATATTTTTGAATAAAATCTACGAATAAAAGTAACTTACGAATATACTATTTAATAATACAAATGTGAAAGTTTGTGAGAATGTATGTATGTATGGATGTTTGTTTGTTATTTTGTCACGCAAAAACGAAACTTTATATCCCGGTATTGACACAGGAACAAGAATTACGCGGGTAAAACGGGTAGATCCCGTTCCCTACGCGGGGCACAGCTAGTTCAAATTAAAAGCAGAACAGTTTGTAATATAATTAAAAAGAAAATAAATTTAAATCAGACCGCTACGTGTTCGCAACAATATCGACTAACGTTGTTAATATAGGAGGATAGTAATCTAGAATGACAGACCTTTGATCACAATAATACTCTCCAGGCCCCAAACTAGATACGCCCACAGCGTGGCTTTTGATATCCAATTATAGGTAGTCCTTTTTGTGGTCTTTGCATCTGTTTAGTAATATTAATATAAATGATACTGACATACCAACAGTCTTATATAGTAATTGAATGCGATAAACTTAGAGGTTTTTCTGTGTGTTTTTATATGACTGCGGGCAACGGAGCAATTGGTATGAGAACACTCCCATCCATGAAAGCTCAACCATTTTGCTTCGCCGTTGTCAGATCAAAAGTATAGTTAGGTGGTAGAAAATTGGCTGCAATTAATTTACACCCCATCAGTGATTTCATTGTGTATCGTTGGGTAAGTGGTATCACTGGAGGGAAATTTCCTTCCAACCCTCCTTTATCCTATCCTTTATTCCTTTTACTCAAAAATTATTTACTTATTCACTATTTTAGGGGTCGTTAGTGCATTCGTGATGCTTAGCTTTGCGACTGACAATTAGCTTACCATGAGGCCAACCTACTGCACTTGCCCGCTTTCATATCAGTGTACAATTTGAACATTTAGAAACATGGTATTAAAGCGAAATGAAATATTTCACTTCACAATAACTTCAATAAAATCTCACGCCTGCGTAAAGTGTTAAAGTTATATAGGCGAAGTTTAAATCTTGACTGACGTTTGCTAAAATTCATAAGCTATACGTGGAATGTGAACTTTGAAAATGTGTAGTTATTTTCCAAGTTATAAGCGTTTTAGGCTCGAACTTTTAAACTCAACAGATTGTAGGCTTTTATCGGTTATTTATTTGGGTAGTAAAAAACTTAGCTGTAACATGTTCGCAGTAAGGTAATAAAAGGTACCCATTTTCAATTTTTCTCTAATTTTGGTTATAAAATTTACTTGTTTATCAAAATGATTTAAAGGCACATGGATAGCAGAAAGCGACTATATTTAAGGTAGAAGTACCTATTATAATGTGTAGCGATTACTGTAAATATTGTCTAGTAGAAAACACTTACGTTTGGGAACTCGCATAATTGGCATGACTCCCATTATTTGGAACAATACGAGCAGACTTTTGGTTGTAATGTAGAAACTGTCGTGTTTGTCCAAAAGTTCGCCATCCTTGTCCGTTATTTGTGGTCCATAAACATCCTTAGCGTCATATTCTGCAATTAAATTCCAGTAAAACATAAATATATATCTTTATAGGTAATATATATCTTGTACTATATTTGGTATAACTAGTTTAATCATTCAAATACTTATAATCGTAAAGTATCCCCTTATAGATAATTAAAACAAAAAATAAAAACGTCACATAGACAATCGCAAATTACGTATTACCATATCTAAAATAATTTAATTTAAAAATGCAAATGTAGCCATTTGAGCCGACAGATAAAACAAATTTATTCAGTAATCTCGACGTGAAAGAAAAATGGACGGTGTCTAACACAGAATTGAGCAATTTCTCTATCTATATTTAACGAAATTTCGCTATTACATAAATATAAATATATTCGAAAATAGAATGATTGATCGTTCAAATTCACCTTTTGTTTCCTTTCCATTAAATTCTTTGAAGGCATCTCGCTTTCTCATATGTTCCGTTCGACTTGGAATGTACATTTTAAACCCATTTCCCGAATCGTTCATATTGAAATCGTTTGCTTACTTTTCAATATTTTCAAATTGAAATGCTTTCCAGCGTACGCTTTAAAGGTGAATTGCGTTATGGCAGCTCAAATAACAAAATACCATATAATCAATCATAACGTGCCGCCCAACTTACCCAGTTATGCACGCTTGTGGATGAAAAACTATAGACTCGATATTATTGTTATTGACTATTTGACATAGTTATTAAACGTAAGTATAATTTAAGTATAATAAATTCCATAATATGGAATATTTTTGCTATATGACAGAGTATACGTTTACTCTAACGGTCTGTAACATGACGTAACTTGACGTCAACTATATCTTACTAAACATGCTCCCTTTAAAGCCTTCTTGATAAATTAAAACAACCTACCGCAATGATACTTTCAAATGACCATAATGATATCCGTAAACTGTATATTTTTCTTGCTTTTTAAGTTTTATATTTTATGCATAATAAAATGTTATAAATATAAAAGTATTTTAATTCAAAAGCACATTTAATTAAAATATTTTTTTCTTAATAAAAATATAAAAAAGTGCGCTCCATTGAATTTCGTATCCAGTGACACCTCTTGAAGCGAACCGATGACGCCGCAGTGTCGCTCCACAACCATTAATTCATATTTCACACTAATGGCGACTTTCAAAAACACTTAACGATCCACTAAGTGAGATGTTGCCCTCGCCCGAGCCGGATTAACTATGCATAGGCTCAAACGTCTATCAGCGAATTTGAATGTATGGAGAATATGAGAATCTTGTGACCTTTGAGTTTCTTGTATAAGATAAGGTTAGTAACTAAGCGTTTGTCTTCTTAATCTAAAGAAATATCTCATCTATACTGATATTGTAACCATGTAAATTCTGACCTCTTAAGGGAACTATTTTCTGTAGACCCCTATCTACTTCGTTGAAACAGAAATCATAGGGTTATAGGTAGGTCAATAGAAGTCTGACAAGTTGATGATTATTTTTCCAAGAGCTCTCGCTTGAGTGACCTGATTTTAACTATTCTATTACCAATAGAAAGCCATAAGTGTCATGGGCTACAATACCGTGTATATGAAAATCGTATAATGTCTTAAACAAGGTTAAAATATATTCATTTCAAAAACTAGTATTCTAACTCGTAGGAAGAAGGATCTTAACTATGAAGTCGATTTCGAACTGATCTGCAGGGCTTAAGATTTTCTTTAGCATTGAGCTTGGTATTAGTTTCTAACTTGTCTGAACTGTAGTTATAATTGAAACACGAAGCTTTTACAGTTCGCTCGATCACTGTGTGCATTTTAAAATATGTAATTTAGAGACATATTTTATGTAAAGTCTAGGTACCTAACTATTATAAAAGTATATGTATATATGTGTATGTGTGATAAAGATAGACCTCAAAATATAATTTTGGCATAATGAATACAGTTTTTTGTAAGATTTATATGTATATTATGTATAATAAACATAGTTAATTTAAAAGAATATGTTTTTGTTGTATAATTAATTAAGTGGGGAGCGTCGGTGTAGTGGACCCCTGCCCGGAGTTGCTTTATAGCAAAGTTCTGGGTAGCACTGCATTGGCTATGGGCTGGCGTTACTCTTACCATCAGGAGTGCGTCCAGCTCGTCTCCCCTCTTTATATTATAAAAAAATAAAAAAAAATAAAAAAAAGGTATACAAGATAAATTTCAACCTACGTATGCATATAGCCTCTGGGGATTATAACGTCAACGTTCGTCTAAAGCAGTATAAATTACCCTAAATCTTTATTCCGTTACAATAAATCTGTAATGTTTATTCACCCACGCCACGTTTATTTGCGATATACATTTATCGTCAGAAAGCGTAGGAAATTCGTTAAACCCTTTTCTAGAAAAACAATCCATTGAGAGTTTCATAAATTAAGCACGTAAAATCATTATAAAAATATAAAGGATATTTTTCAAAAACTTACTTTCAAAAACTTGATTAATTGGCTTACATTTAATCAAGTTTTTGAAAGTTAAGCGTTTTAAAATTAAATAGTGTTATTATCATAGACTTAAAACAATATTTGAAATATAAGTATGTGTTCCATTCAGCTTATTTTAAGAATGAATAGTATGTATGAAGCTATATTAAATTATCTTATGTTATACCTACTATTAAAACTGGATTAAGGTCAAAAGAAAGTCTATTTTATAAAGAAGGTAACTTACTAAATATTAAGTGTTACCTTACTTGCTTTCATATTTTATTGTCACAGTATAAAATAAATATTTATTAAGTACTACTGCACTGCAACGTTCAACGATCAAAACTAGCTTAGACTTCAATATTCGCAACGAAAAACTATATTACGCTGCTGTAAATAGAAAAATACTATGTGTTTACGAGCATAATGTAAGTATACAATTACAAAGCAATTTAAATATTTTAACTAACGTTGTTTAATTTACGATTATTTTGACCGACATATACGTATCATATAATAGGCCTGTTGTCATTTTACTAAGGACACGGCTCGGTGTAAACAGTCCAACATATGTCACAGAGAAGTCTTGTCACGTTGATTTATACACTATACTGTGCAGCTGTGATTATTTATGTGAATTGGTTTAATGTTGCATTGGTCGGGTTAACTATTTATAACACGTGTAATGAAGTACAAGACGGGCAGTAAGACACAGATTAGTTCGGTCAGTTGTTCTTAATTGCATAGAAAATAATTATAGGCAGGAAGCAATATGCTTCGCATATATTCATTCATAGGTATATCGAAAGTTTTTATAAATAAGATTTGCGAATATTCACTGATATTTAAAGCGTATATGAACGTGCTACGGCCTACGAATAAGTACAAGATAGACATCTTTAACTTGAAATCGTAGCTAGTAAAAAGTTTTTTACTAGTTTTTAGAAGTATTTACACTTAATATTTTTATTGTTTGCTCTTTTTAATAAATTAAAATGATTTGTATATTTAACATAGTCATAATTTTTGTAACCTAGTAATGATGACTTTAATCTAATCTCAATTAAATACATTGAAACAAACAATAAACTAAACCCGTACGGCGTACATGCTAGGCAGGCTATAAAAACAACTTATAATATTTCACGAACAATATCGGAAAACAAACTTAATAATAAAGACAGCCAGATCCATTAGTCGAACGGGTAAATAAGTTTCGTTCGTTCCACAGTTTCGCGAAACTTTCAGCTTGTTATATACTGTGTATTATAAAATTCCTTATTCGATTACTCAGAATAGAAAAGACTCAGAATATTTGCGAAGAAATGCGTTCACTTAATATGTATAATATAGACTATTTCTATAAAATTCAAATAACTTTTAGAGTGATATGATAAAAAAACAAAAAAATGTTTCGAGACTAACTGAGAAGTATTATTTCCGTATCTACTGTAATTAAATGAATTATTAATAATTAAAATATTAATTTTAATATTCTCTCGAGTATTTGAAATTAATCTAATCGTAAGTGTCAATTACAGTCTTATTACGTTGATAAGAAAGTAAAATAATATCAAAATGTTAGCTACCATGGTACGTAAATGCTTTATCCTGATTCGACTATAGGACTAACTTTAACAAACCAATAAACAAACGATTCGAAAGTTGTTGAACCTCAAAATAGCTTGCTACAGACATTATGAATAAGGCTTAAAGTTATCACACAGGAACACACGGTCGGCCGTTTCCGCCCAGCTGAAACTTGAGTATACGTAGTCGTAAGGGGTAAAACAAAGTTTGAACATAGTTGTTACAGTTTCAATCAAGCTACGATGCTTTTATTAGAGGTTACGTAGTTTTGATGAGTTCTATGTTGTATTGGAAATTTGGACGATCGTAAATCACACACACACACATGCATACACATACATGCACACACACTCACATAAGGAGAGATAAATACAATTTTAGTGCAAAAGATAGCAAAAGTTGTGCCGAGAATTATATTTATATTATATAATATATAGAAATATTGTTGTGAAAAAAAATTTCGCTGTAAAAATTGTTTAATTACTAGGTGTGCTCCGCAGCTTTTCTCGCTTTACAATTTTTTTTTTAATCGGGTTAAAACAAAAAATATATTTTTGTCGGTTTAAAAAATTACCCACACTAATATAACTATTGGTATCTATTGGTATGTATGTACAATATAATTTTAAGAATACCCATACAACCTAACTTGATTTTTATAGTATAGGTTTGACGTGACTACTTACAAAGTATATACAAAGGAGTTATTTCGCAAGTTTCACTTCCTATTGACGCTTATTGTTATGCCCCATAAAAATTTCGCACACTCGAAAATATAACTCTTAACAATGTAATATTAGGACCGTAATAATAATTTTATTTTGTCGCATAAAATTGCGTTATTAGCTACTTATATAGCGAAGGGTAATAAATAAACACAGAATGCTCTTAATGTTGTTATAAAATATTTTCGCTTGGCTCCCCATGCCACGTGACGCTACTGTTGATCCGCTTAACGAATCAGCGCTTCCGGATATGTGTAGCGTAAAACAACATATAATGAAGCGAATTCTTGATAATTATTGCAATTAAATTATCATTACCATATTGTGTGTGAATGTTATGGATATTTATGTATATTCCGTTGCTTTTTGTTCAATCCTTCAACCCCATGTAATGTAAAAAG
The DNA here is from genome assembly GCA_026213755.1 of Eurema hecabe. Lineage (NCBI taxonomy): Eukaryota > Metazoa > Arthropoda > Insecta > Lepidoptera > Pieridae > Terias > Terias hecabe. The sequence goes on from JADANM010006502.1 coordinate 3,159,510, forward strand.
GAAGAAGAAAAGAAAAAATATTTATGAATTACACAAAAATATAGATTACCAGATAATAAATACACATTGGACCCCACATAATGTATGTCCACATAATGCATTCCTTTTATGTATACACTTTTTAAAGTTGGGAAAGAATTCTCGAGGCAAAAGTCCATAATATGTGAAAGTGGAATCTTTACGTAAAGTCATACGGATTAATTGATTAATAGAATACTGCAATTAATACACATATAATTTAACAAACGAACTCTGAATTATAGGTTATCAGATTTGTATAAAGGCAATGATGATAAAAATATCTATTTAAACACATATACTTTAGTACACAAAGCCTTTAATTTAAAGTTCAGCAAGTTCTTTCGTGGTTTGAAACAGACGTTGACTGCAAAATGTAACATTTATACGAATTATAATGAGAGGATTAACAACACGTTTTCTTCTCTAATAAGACGTTGATTTCACTTCATTGTTCTTGGCAGTGAAATTAAAGAGGGTTTTATTACACGCAGTATTCCTCCCACCCTATCATTAGAGTCAACATCTGCTTCTCATTAAAAGATTATGAGATGGTTGAAGTGAAGTAGAAGGGTCCAATGAAGGTTAAAGAGCTTAGAAAGTGTTAAGAAAATTTAAGATATCGTTTTAAATTTTTTTCTAGAGATATTCACAAAATTATTATGTATTAATTAATTATTACTTTACCGTTGTATTTGTCTGGGGTGTTGCTATATAGTTGTATGTATGTATTTTTTTAATTCTGCTTAGCTTGGCAGCTCGCTAGATGGCGTTGCGTATAAATGTCCAGAAATATTATTGTTATTATTATATTCAACCTTTTTCTTAGTTTTTAATTGCTGAACATTTACCTTCTTAATAACCGGTCACTTCGTTCCAGTTGTACGTATTCTTCATTTAACCTTATACCTAGCATCTACACTTTACTCTATGCTTAAGACTTTACTCGTACTTCAAGGAAAATTCTGAAAAAAGAATTATAGGAATCGGTTCAGCTCATTTGTCGATTACAATGAATTTTATTCAATGTTTGTAGAATAATATTGGTCTTATTACCCGACTGCCAAAGAAGGAGGGTAATGTTTTTCGAGTGTATGTAAGTATGTATGTCTTTTCCTTTGTGACCTCCTGTAGCCTAAACGGCTTGATGGATTTTGATGTATGAGGTATCGTTAGATTTGTCTTGATTACGGGAGTGTCATAGGATACATTTTATCCTAAAAGTCCCACGGGATAAAGACATAATTACTCTTTTTTTAGTGTGCAGTCGGGTATTTTGTTTTTTTAATAATAATTACTTGTTTATTATTATAATTAACTCACCTATTTCTGTTCCGTAATAAGTCCTTCGGAATCAATTAGTTGTAACCTTGGTTGAGTCACATTTCTAACCTTATCCCATTATTTCAGGATTGATACGATTCGGCTCCAAATATCGGATTATCCCAGGGCGGTGAGGGCTCACTAAGCATCGTATTAGAGGAAAGTTCCCAGGAGAGCCATGCTGTTATTAACTGTAACCAAACAAGATAGCGTCTTAATAATGCTAATTAATCTTTATGATAAAACAATATTTTTAAAGAACTTTTAAACAATTTATTTTTGAAAGTTAATCTTAAAAAAGTTAGCAACCACTTTGCAAAGTGACCCTTTATACATGGATACATGTAGGTACCTTGTAAAGTTTTAAGATAGTTTCCTTGTTACTTGAAATTGATATATACCTACAAACGTTGATTTCAATTATAAGTCTGAGTGCTATATATAAATACTTATATGGATTATTTTTTCAGTTTATTTGTAGTTGTTACCCAATTGTCGTAATACGATACATTTATCTAATAATACGGAAATCTGGGATTTCAAATGTTTTTATTCAAAATCAAATTTTCGCGTTATTTTTTCTACGAACACAATTTTTCCAGTATAACACAAAAAGGTCGTATTGAGACTTTGAATAATTCATACGTCCCTTACGAAGCACAAAGACGTGGATATTGTAAACGAACCGCGAATTTTCCAGCGGATATTCAGACTGGCTTTACTGTAAATTATATTATATTTTGTTAAAAAAAGAAAAATAAGAAAACGTATTCAGTTTTTTTTATTAAGTTGCCGAAATTTGCTTTTATCTGTTTATTATCCTGTTCTTAATATTTGCAGACGTAAAATAATAATAAAACGGGCCTGATAGTAATGCAATTAAAATATTAGGCCGTTCGATTAGGTTCGTATCTTATTATTAGGACAAACACAATTTTTTCTAGTAAAGATAGGTATTCGTATTTTTTTGTAACCAACATGTAATGAAGGATAAATAAATAAAGTGTAGCGCTAGATACTCTCTCCATTTTTGTAAAGAGTTTTTACAAAACTTTGCATCGACAATACTCTTTATCTTTAGAACCTTTTAAACAAATTATGTACTAAAATGTACAGATTTATTACCATTAAACATCACACACATTGCTAAAAAAAGAAAAACTTCATTTCCTTTTTAAAATACCACATAGAAAACATAATATTTTAGTCATACGTTGTCGTGCCACTTATTTCAAATAATATTGTGGAGCGGACTGAAAATAAAAATGCAAATTTTGGTAATGTCTATTCACATTAGACGGTTAGCTTACTTGCTCTGTACATACGAAATTAGGTTATATAGAATAATCGTGAATATTATTTTAAAAGAAATGCTATATTTTAGATCGTTATTTAAGGAGCCTTGAGCGTTTTTCCCGAGTAGATCAAGCGATTAATAGCAATTAGCATGCTTTTAAATTTATTAAAGCGCGAAATCTCTTTGAAGTGCTGTAAATTGGGCATGAATTCTTTCATTTCGATTAAACATGTGTAAACCAAGTTTTATTAACAGAATTAAATGTGCTTTTAAGTTTATTAATCGAAAGCCTTCATAAAAAGGAGTATATAATTTATCATTTATTTTTCTTAACTTAGTGTTATATATACAAATTTATCAACTAGTAATTTATTAGGATAAGACGTAATAAAATCGTTTGTGGTGATAAATGTGCGTGTTTGCTCCCAATGAAAAATAATTATCATAAACATA
>JADANM010006502.1:3162700-3184464 GCA_026213755.1 Eurema hecabe
AAAAAAAAAAAAATTTCATCCCTCAGTTACATGTATGGGGGGCCCCACCCCCAATTCTTTTTTTTACTATTTAGTGTCATATTTTTGTAGCGGTTCATACAACACATATTCCCATCAAATTTCATCACTGTAGTACTTATAGTTTCCGAGTAAATCGGCTGTGACAGACGGACAGACGGACAGACGGACAGACGGACATGACGAAACTATAAGGGTTCCGTTTTTGCCATTTTGGCTACGGAACCCTAAAAAATACCTTTTCGATTGGATTCAAATAATGTCTACTTTATTTACATACCGATAGTTCCAAAAAGTTTTTATAGATAGAGCTCATATGTAAGTTGTTAAAGTATCAATAACGCGAATTCATCGTTTATTGTTCGCTGCATTAAAGTTTTACAAAGTTTCACGGTGAAAGCGTGCTTAAGTTCTAACCCGTTCGCGCTGTTCGTTGGGTGAATAATACGAAAAAAATTTTTTTCTATGTAAATTACTCATTTATTTGAGCTGACTTTCTGCATAATATACATACTCGAATTGCTTAGCTAAGTGAAAAAAAATTGGTTAACAATACCCGGTAAACGATATAGTATGTATTTTTTGTTTTAATCCAGTTACACTAGCAGAAAGCGAAATTTAAAAATGTTAAAGCTACAAAAATAACATGTTTATTTCCAATATTGATGTATACACATAACTTCTAAGTGTGGTTATCAATGCTTATTTATAATTAGCAGGCTAATGTGTATTCTAAATTATATTGTTTTATAAACTAGACTTGTTTTGTTATTGTTTATATTTCTTGTATATAAAATAAAATAATATTATATACGTATATATGTATACTTAACATTATAGTAGTGTGAAAAACATTACAAAGAAAATGATAATTTCTTGACCTAGTTTCTCCAAGTATAACTTCTTATATTGTAGCTATCTATCAAAAAATACATTTATTAATAATATATTATTGTTATACATGTTTGTTTGTTTGTAAGAGTTTATGGTACAAGTTAAGATACCTATATATAGTAAGTTATGATAAATATGGTACCTATTTTTTACCCGTCAATGCTTATTTCAGTTCAAATGTTCAGCGGCGAACTACAGGTTAAGTTCTTTGAAATTTTAAGTGCCGGAAAATATGTTCTTAGTTCAAGTTTGTTGCTACAAAGAGCGAAATTGGTTCTCAAATGTTATTAGCAAGTAATTCTCCCAAGTTTAACCATTTATTCTTGGTAGTTTTTTTTAAGATTGTGTCAAAGTTAAAGCAATTTTTAAGAGTTAAAATTATGAAACAGAAATTACATAAATATTAAATTTGCAGTTAATTTTAAACTTCTTTTACTTTGATGCATCATAATTTGCACATTTTCAAACCTTGAAAAGCTTTCAAAATGTTTTTCTTATTTTTAATACTTGTACTCTGCAGAGAATTCAAATGTTTGTCTGGATTTTATGATAGTTATCTTAATATATTTAAATCTCGAGTCACAATGTTTGTCCTCAATGGACTCCTAAACCGCTTAACCGATTATAATAAAATTCGCACACCGTTTGCAGTTTGATCCAACTTAAAAGATAGGACAGCTTACATCCCGGTATTGCCACGGGAACGGGAACTACACGGATAAAACCGCGAGACACAGCTAGTTATATTATCAAGGCATTGGATACTAAAATAATCACTGAAGAAATGATGATATAGATAACATTAAGATACTTTCGTATGACTTAATTCCATAAACCACTTCTTTAAAAAATTTAACGGTAAAATAAAAAAAAGTATTTTATGTAGCCTTCCTCAAACAGTAAAAAGATAAACACTACGTTTTAAAACAAATGGCCAAGTTTATGTCAGCCTAAACATAGATTATTGCTCCGAATTTATTCATTATTCAGTAATTTTTGTAAACTTTGAAAGAACGAGGTCTCTATAACAGCATGTTAAAAACATATCCTCTACGTGTAGAAGAGGAACCCTAAAAATAAAATATAAATGTTTTACAAATCATTATTGCATGCATTGTGAAAGAGCGGCATCTAGTGTTGAAACTAGAAACCAAATTAAAATGCTCCAACTATGTAGTTACCACTTTTTCCGCTAGGTGGCGCACATTAGTAACATAAGTCAAGATGCATAATAAACTTTTGGGCATTTTTATTTTTATTAAAAGTACAATTATTTGTAGAAGAATCTTCGTATTTTATGAAACATGATTTGTTTTTAATATAATAAAATGGCAGTACTAGTTATAATTAAAACAAACATTTTTAATAGATGTTTTCTATAATTGTTGGTTTTTGCTACCCAACGCTAGATGGTTCTTAGTAATAAATTAAGTTAAATTTAACTGAAATGTGTTTTTTATTCTATGTTTTTATACACTATTTATTAGTTGGAACAATACAATGATTGTCAATACATAAAAAATGTTGGAATTATGAATTGCCGTCTTGTAATATTGATTTAAATGATTTAACGAAATAAAAAGTAGAATAAATACTTAATAGCTTGTATGTAAATATAAAAAGTAATTTTATATTATATCATATTGTATGTTGAATGTTGACATTTTTTATGCCACAACATCAAGTCCCAGAAGACATCAACAGAAAAACTGACATAATTAATTCTTTTTTTCACCAAATCTCTTATCCTTCGATAGTTTTCTCATTGAAAACTAAAAAACCGCCACTTAAACAAATGTTATCTCTCGCAAAATACGACATGATTATGAATATGACTTGCTTTCTCTTATTTTTTATATTTACAATATTATTTAAAGAGCATTACTACTGAAAAGTGTAAGATACAAAGTATAAAAGCACCCATCAATGTTCCCGACTTTCTTTTTTCACTGCCATCTCACCCGGGCGCCGCCCCGTCGCCTCAGCCAATGCGCTTGCGCATCACTACATGCAAAATTATCCCCTCGGGCGCCAACTCCAGTCAAATTACACCTTATTTGCGGGCAAAGTATGTGCTTATGTACATACCATCTTTACATATTATTACTGCATTGTCATCAATTTTACAGTTATCGTAGTCGGCGTCTAGAATGATCTTTTATATAAAAACTTTCTTCGATGTTTATCTTGTAAAAATATTATTTAAAATTTGTAGTATGTTGGTATATTGAATGAGTTGGCCAAATGCTCAAAATGCTCTAATAAAACCATATAATTAAATTATTTCGTTAGAGATTTATGTAATGGCGGTAGAAAAATATATTAGTATAATAACAAAAATGTGTATTTAATTTAATAATATATTATGGCATTCTAAGATATATGAAAAAAGTATTAACAATTTTAGTCTTTAACGAGGTACCTTAAAGAAAAATTTGATACACTCTATATAAGTAGGTGTAAGACAGAAAATAATTAATTGAATTATTATGTAATCAAAAAAATATACATTGAATATTCGAAAGTAATGTACTTTATTGGCAACGATTATTTACATTACAAATTATAAAACAGCCAGAGAGTAAAATATATTGCTTTACATTAGTTATTTTCAATGTGTACAAGAATTAAGAAGGTACACCAATTTAACCAATGGGATTTTTAAGCATAAAGCTGTGTTGTTATAATTCAGCTATACTAGAAGACGATGGTGTATACTAGGCTTTGCTTAAGAAGCATCATAGCGAGTATATAATTGTATGGTGCTACTACATGTAATAGTCGTATTACACGTAGTAGCAGCCTGTGTGGCTCAACTAGTAATACATACGCACACCAATTACACATACAGGATATTATACCTCCTTAGCTTATTTCTCTAGTGCCTAAATCAAAAGCCGGCGGCAAATTACTTGGTAATTTTGTTCACAAATGACAATCCGGGCCCCGGGAATAATAATGATAAGAATGTCATCTTGTAAATTGTACTGGTTTATTCCGTGTTTTGTAATTGGTCGAATCACGCAGAGAAAGGAATGTCGGTAAGATTAGGTACCTATATTTGTTATAAATTATGCTAATATGTAATACGTCTTTATGAATCTTCGAAATAAATTTTTTTTTTTTTTTATATAATAGGGGGATGAAAATGTTTTAAAGAATATATTAAGGATTGCTTTTTAAGATAAGTGTAGTGTACACACATTTAAACATTTTAAACCCATCAAAAATATCGTAATTATAATAACAATACCTCAATCATAATGTTTTTAATTTTATTTTAAAGAACTGAATGAATTGGTCGACCTCACGTACAAGTGAGAATATGCGGTACATAATACTGACTTTGTTCATAAAGGAATGCCGATCCAAATACAAACAGGTGGTGTTTTCAGTATAAAAAGCAGCTCAACAGTCAATGACCTCCGTTTTCAAGGAACTAACAACTAATTGTATCAAAATTAAAACTCAACAGTTATCATTAATCAAATTGTACGTGACCTAAAAGTAATTCACTTTCACTAATAGCCGTGGAGTCCACAAAGGCCTCAGACAGTGTGACGCCTTTGATTGAAAGCGAAGTTGCTTTTCTTAGAAATTTTATCGGATAGCCTGTTTCCGTGAACTCCCGTTATAGCCGAATGGTGTGTTATATCGAAGATTAATTTAATTTCAGTTCGAGTACGATTCCTCTAATTTCTTTCATTACTTAAATTGAAGTATCCTCCGTGACTTAGGAATATAAAGGATGAGGATTGTCGAAGCGTGGAATATAATTCAGTTTCAATCTTGTTGACAATGCTCAGAGAAAACGTGACAAGCACTTGTCCGATCGATCGCTCTATTAATACGTACATTAATTATTTAATAACAGCCATTGTAAGGGTTTTCTTGGTAGCGGTAGCAATCATGACATTATGTGTGGTCATGGTATGTACTATGTACGGTACATAGTACAACGGGTTAGTTATTACTAACAAAAAATATGACAACTGTTTTTTTTATTTCAAATACAAAAGCATTTAGGTATAACTCTGTTCCTTAATCAAAAGTGAAAAATATTATGGAAATCTATGTGTTACACCACTTTATATAACCAAACAAGTATTTCATTAAAGTTGACATTGAATGTCAAATTTAAGGTGAATCCAAATGTACCTATGAATATCAATTTTAATTTATTTATATTTCAAAATGCTAATTTATATAAGTTCCTTCTAGGACAAGAACGATATTCATACATTGTACAGATGCAAAATCCAAAATATTACAAATGTTAACCCTACCTAGATTGTGTTAGGTGACCTAGTTACATCGCGTGTTTAATGACGCTTCGAAATTGACCCTATACAATAATGCCGTGTTAAATTATAAGTTCGTAGTATTGTAAAAAATTACAGTCATTTTTAGACGAAATATAGTTTGTTGTGGCGTTTAAGAGTTTTGATACTTTTTTATCTATACTATACTATCCTATATATTATAAAGAAGTAAAGTTTGTGTGTTTGTTCAATTGTAAGGGGTAATCTCGTGATCCACTGAACCGATTTTAAATATTATTTCACCAATAGAAAGCCACATTATTACTGAATGTCATAAGCTATATAAAAAAAGGATTGTTAACATTATGCCCAACGAAGTGGGCACGGGTCAACTAGTAGATAATAATAGTAAGAGTGACAGTATTTATAATCTTCCAAGAACCTATAATATATAAAATCAATAATCAACATTAAATCCCCACCTTTTCCAAAATGTGACATTATACACTTGGGTGCAATGAAATCGCACATGTACACATTTTTTGTATAATATCATTTCTTTTTATTTAATTAAAAGAATATACATTTATTTTTAATATAGTGTCAAAGGTTATTTTAATACCTATTCAATGATACCATATAAGTCTACCCCCTTGGCGAAAACAAAGAACAACAACAATTTTATCTTGATTACACGATTTTAACTTAACTTAACAGTTCAAAATTTGGGGATTAATTAAATAAAAAAGGAAAGGTATTTCATAAAACGTTTATTTATAAGAAGTGTTGCATCCTCTAGCCTGTTTCTCATCGACTCTATCAAGTGTTTGATGAATTCTTGTGGCACAGCTTCCCAGTCTTCCCTGAGCGCATTTTGTAGCTGCAGAATGTTGGCTGGAGCAATTTTTCGGCCTCTTATTCTTTTTTTCAATCCGTCCTATAAATGTTCAATCGGATTAAGGTCGGGACTCTGAGCTGGCCACTCCATCGCAGGCACTTCTACCTCATCTAAGTACTGGCGTACTATAGCAGCGGTGTGTGGTCTTACACAATCATGCATAAAGAGGTGATTCTCTCCAAGAATAGCACCAAAAGGTACATGTTCTCGGAGAACTTCCTCTATGTACCGTTGAGACGTAAATCCTCTTCCTCGTCCCCTAATATTGGCTCCAGCGATGAAGAAAAGTTTAGTTCTCGTTTCCAATGAAACTCCTTCCCAGAACATACACAAAAAGCCGCCTTATGCCACACGTTCCGTGATGCAACACTGTGCAAATCTCTCTATAGACCTTCCACGTCCATCGTTGCTATGAAGACACATCCTGGAATTATCTGAGAATGCACATGTTGGACTGTCCAATGCACAAGACGAGCCTAGCGGTGAGCTGCCGTTGCTGAGGGCCATTTGCTGGCCAATGTGCAGTCAGGCCACCTTCAGTAAGCCTTCTCCTAACTGTCCACCAGCTGACTTCGAACTTCACGTTCGTTTTGAAAGCACTGTGCAAGATCAACAGCGGTCAGACCGCAAATTCTTAATGCTGTCGATAGAATAAATCGGTCGTCACACTGTGTTATAACTCTAGCTCCACCAGATTCTTGTCGCCGTTTAAAGCCACCAGTCTCCTGACAGCGCTGATACACACGACGAACTGAATATCGGCTAATATTCAGCTGCCGGGCCACAACACTCTGGGTCAGGCCCGCTTCAATTAGAGCGGCCACTTGAGCGGCTTTTTCCGGAGTAGTATCCATTATCTTGCGATGAATGCAACTTTAATTGTCAATGTCACTGTACGTCTTGCTGAGTTAAGTGTTGCAGTGAGCTTTCACTTAAAAATATGTCTTCAATTGGTCACGGAAATCGTAGTGAGTTATGAGAGCAATTTTTGGGTTTGCTGTTATTTATTCTTTTCGATCTCTCAGGTAAGTTAATCACCGGTTATATGGTATCATTGAATAGGTATTTAGATAACCTATAAACCCATATTTAAAAAAATGTATATCTTTTTAAATAAAAGAAAATAAACGACATTGTTTAAAAAATGTCTACATGTGCGATTTCATTGCACCCGAGTATAGAATATAGAAAGAAAACACTGCCTGATGTAATACGTATATGAACAATAAGTACTTATATTGATACAAGACTTTAATTTTTATCATCTGAGATCATCATAACTAACATTAAAAACCATGGCCATTCTTTGTGATTGAAATTACGTAATATCGGAATAAACCTACCTAATACCTACCTATAGTTAGTTACATATATAAGTTTATCAATGGTTAAAAAAACTACAAGGCCATCTAAATTCTATTTAGATGATAATTGTGATTCAAGTTCATGTCAACGACTTCATCAGTCCATTTATTCGTTGTTATTTCTTGTCATGACTATTTCAGATTTGGTCTGTTGCTACCCAAAACTAGAATTTCAACTTTATACTCAGATCAATGAAGATTTTAGATTGTTACGTCATGGTACCATCACGCTCCTTAGTGTGGGGTCGAAATAATTAATTGTGTAAATTTTAATGTCAACGTCAATTACAGGTTCATGTATATAACGGCCAATGTAAATTAAACGTATGTACAATGTGTGAATACACTGTGTATTTTAGATGTTTTACAATTATTCTAACCTTGCACGCAGCCTTGTATGGTATCTGTTCTATCTTTACAGACGCTAACATGACCGATTTGTATTGATACTAAATAGTCATACAATTAAATATATATTTGTTAAGATTGAATAATGATTACTGTGTCAGAAAGGCTTACTTTGAAGTTTATTTATTAGGAAAATATAATACAATCAATACACTTTTAGTAACTAGTGGTTATTTGAAGAACTAAAGTAAGAGGAAAATTCGGCAGACAGTTATTCGTAGAAATTAAGAAAGCCTAAAAATAAATTATAAACGATAGCACGAATGTTTCTGACTCAAAGATGAATCTCTTAATAATTATGAATTATACTATACTCGAGCGATCATTGGCATCGGTTCAAGTACTGCGAGCGCCTAATTCTGATTTGATTTATGAAAAAGTACAATAAAAAGAAAGATGCTGTGAAATACGAAACTACTTTTGTAATTGAATTCAAACCAGGAAGCAGAAAACAATTTGAATTTTAATCGTATGTTGATAAACGCGCCTGGATCACGCAAACATTATTTTACCGTATTTTATGAGACTGTTTTAATTACATTTATTATAAAATGTTTAAAAGTATTGTTGACTTTCCGTTAGAACGATGTATGACAATAAATAGTTATATAGTAGAGGCAGTTAAAGTATGAAGATTGTAGGATCGCAGTACACACCATGTATTAGCGTACAGAAGCGTGCCTATGGTGAACTAGAAACAATATAGGCAGTCAGACTAAAATAAATCGAACGGCCGGCTAGTAGCGGCTTACGGCGAAAGTCGCGATCAACGCTTCGGAAGTATTACGCAACGTAAATAAATACAATAGCTGTCTATATTAAGTCAGACGGCACGACCGGTTTCGGAGGCTTCGCTTTTCGCGGTTACTATTATGTATCGGGCTATTATGATAGACGTGAAATATTTTCGTCGTGCATGTTAGTATAAGTGCGATAACGAGGAGAATACGACGTACGCCTTTCGACATTCCAAATTATTTAGACGCTACATTCGTGCCGTGGAATTTCTAGTGGTTTGACAGTTGTTATTTGTTGTGAGTGCTGATTTTCTATCGTTTTTGCAGTTGAAGAATTCAACAGGTAATAATAATATAATACGTTACAAACAATATGAAGTGAAGAAATATGTACATGCGTAAAATTATTACTGTTCCGCACTTGTTATTTATTCGTTGTACAAGTTGAATTAAATGAATAATGTTACTATAAGTATAGTAATGTACACAATATAAGTGCCGATATTAATTTACATGAACACGTGGTCGCGTCCACGCGAGTCAGTAGAGTTTTTTCTGATTTGATTGACTGACTTCAAACTAGTGAGTATCGCTCAGTTCCCGCTTGAGGATTGCAATTTTGTCGCGATAAGCGAGCGGAATGTCAAGAAAGTTAGATAAAAATGAATCATTATTATTTACATAGATATAGATATTGTATCCAGCTATGTCCGACGATTTTACTTTAGTAAGTTAACGCTACAAATTATTATAGGCTTATTTATATTTGAAGGTTTATTTTAATAATATTATTATATTATAATAGAACCACACGATAACTTTTTTGTTTAATAAAACATTGGTAGGAGAGTCTAACGAATGTAACAGATTGAAAATTGGCCGTAGGATATAGCAGCATCCATACAAATACTTTATTTGGTTATGTAAGAAATTCCTTTCCCAAACAACTTATTTGAAGAAATTGTAAATTAATAAATTTTTCTACATTATATGATTTTACCTAAAATAAAAGTATATTCAAAACGGTGAGTAATGTATGTAAGGTGTAATGTATTTTAATATAAAACGTAACAAGATATAAAATTTCAATTTGTTATCATCATCGCTATTTAGAAGAAAGGTACCTATGTGCATTTTTAAAATGGTTGTATAATTTAATATCTAATCTTATGTACATTATCTGTGCACTTAATTATATTTTAATGTGTCAAGCTATTAACGTCCATATTAAATTACTGATAACCCGTCGTAACGTATCGGTTCATTAATATGACACGCAGTTTTACCAAGGTAGTTATTGTTCCCGTGACAAATTCGGGATGAAACTATCTATTCTGTAAACAAGGGTCTAATCTACCAATATAAATCGAATCATCTAATCTTGTCAAACTATAGTGAAAAATATTCTTAATGGCGTCTATTCTCACACACAGTATCATACTTTTCTTTTCTTAAATATAAACATATTATGTATTCAGATTTCATAGGAGAGAACGAGGTTTACGTTAAATTTCGAACTGTTTTGGTGAAACCTTGATTTATATCTACATGTATGAAGCTGATCAAATTGTTTATTTGATCGAGGTAGCATCTGTAACTATGGGTCGGATTTGAAAACTTGTTGTGATATCCGCGGAAGTTAGATGTATGGGTACTAAAGACTAAAGTATCTGGCTTGCTGACGGGGCTGTTGAAGAGCCTGGAAGGACACCCGTGAATCTGTCGAAACGCTCGACAGTGGACCGTTGGTCGGTTTCAGTCCGACATAACCTACTTTCTCCCCCGAGATTGTAGATATACATGAACATTTCCCCACCGAAAAATAGTAGGTATCTAGTGCGCAAGTTAAGGTCTCTTGGATAACTCAGAATGGTGTCTTCGCGAGTCTGTCTGTGTGTGCGTGCGGAGGTTCACCCAAGGGATTTAGTCTGCAGTGCCACCATTTTGTGCGAGTCCGAAATAATAACCTTTTCCTCGGGAGGATACTATAGAAGATACTATAGAGCATTTCCCACTGTTAAAAATATAATATACATATTTATAAATCAAATTATATAAATTGAAAAAAAGAGTAAAAGTATGATTATAAATCAGATATAAATTAATTGACCTTTGCAGTAGGTGCGGTGCATTGCTGTAATCTTGTTAATTACGTAGAATCGGTTGAGGAAAACTATTCGATTATATCATATTCTGTTGTGTATTACTTCGTGAATGCTTTTATTTATGCCGCTTAAAATTACTCTTGGATAAACACCTTTTGCAGATCAAAAAATATCAAGATGAAATATAAATATGAGATATATGTATGTAGTTCTTTGAATGCAAACCCAACATATAATCCATAATATTATTAAGAATGCGAAAGAAACTCTGCCTTTCTTTCCATCACGCTAAAACTACTTAACCGATTAGAACGAAATTTGGTACACTGATGGTCTAGAGCCTGAGTAAGAACATATGCTACTTTTTAACTGCAAAAAAGGGCTCACCGGGCCCCGCGGGGGCCAGGGTCAAACTTTTTATGAAAGTCCATGCGAACGGAGTCGCGGGACGGAGACGGAGCAGCTAGAATAATATAAGTTTATATTGTCTTAAAATTTAAACAAGCTACAGTATTGAAAACGGTGTATCCTAACATTTAGTTCCGTTTATAAAGAACAGGGTCACTGAAAGGAATTTCTATTCTTGAGTATTAAATTTATATAGATGTAAGATGTTAAAAATATCATAATCGAAACAACTCTCGTACGTCTAAATGCTTATTATATTATAAATAACTATACAGAGCTACAGCTTTACGACTATATAACAAAAATAAAAATACGTATAGAAGAAAATTATTAATAACCTGTAGGTAGGTATATGCAGTATGTAATATTTTCGAATTAAATCCACGCGAATTCGTCGTCGAAAGTTGAAGCTATAATTTTGTATACGAATCGTGTTGCGTGTTAGTAATATTTAAATATAATTGCAATAATTGGTATCGGTTACACCAATTTGATGAAGGATGGGAACCGCCCACCGAATTACTAAAATATGCTTGCTGTGTAATTGGATAAAATTATATCAGTGACTACGAAATCATCGTTTTCTACATGAGTAATATTTGCTTGAGCAAGTGCGTTTACCAATATCGAGTATCGTTAGGGATTAGTAAAAGGCCCTATTCATTTGTAAATATTTTGTTTATAATATATACCTTGTTTTATAGAGGGAAATGCTTTTAGGCATACTCGCCGCGTGGATGATGGTAAAGTGCGACGGGTTATGTTGGACTCACCTGGCCATTGGCGGTGTTGTGCAGCACGCTAGTCGCGCCGCACGGCCAGGAATACCCACTAAAACCCTCTGCCACTCTTAGCCCATGTGTCGGAGCGGGGGTTATAATATAAACCTGCCTAACCTTTAACAAAAAGTACATATTGGGAGTACATTTGATGCTGTATCAGATACATAACAAAAACTAGGTAATATTACAGTCATATTATTAGTTCGTCTAGGGGAAGGGGAAATCTATTCCGTTAACAATTGTATCTTTTTTTTAAAGGTGCAACTATTAGAGTTTCTTGCCGGTTCTTCTCTGTAGAAACTGCCTTCCGAATCAGTGGTTAAAGTTTTGTAATACCATGACGATTCAAAAGTGTTATTTGAAGCCTAGTTGAATAAAGATATGTCTTACTTGACTTGATTTAAACAGATTTTGTTTTTAAGCAACATAGATATTTATGGTGGAAATATTTAGTCCACATAAGTACTAGTGTGGTACAAATTAATAAAATAAGTGCAAAAACGTGATGTTCCTACACTGATTAGTACACGCTGCATAAACGTTACATAATTTTATGAGCACTTCAAACAATATCGCGGTCTGTCTGTTAATAGCTGTAGCACGTACACTTCGCATGGAGAATGAACTTATAAAGCTATATGCTTACTAATAGTCATCAATTGGTTTTAATTTACAAAATTATTAAAGTAGGTAATGATTTAACGACCTAGCTGATTTCTTTAGTGGTTTGTTACACGAGAAGATCATTTAATGTTTACATTTCAGACAATTACAAACATTATTAAAGTTCTGATCTTAAAACAGCTATTTTTTGTGTTTGGCAAGAAGAAATATCACTAAATTTACGTAATAAACTACATATATTCAGCGAGATCTTTATGATAATTTGCTTATAGTCTCATAGACCATTAAATGTATCATACGTATTCTATGAAGATAAATTTAAAAAGTAATTGTTATTTATAGTAAGAGAGTATTCTTTTTATCCTTAACAAACAAAATTAATATTAGATATATTTTCAAGATTTCAATGATGTAGTTTTACCTTTCATCAAATCATCGTACTCGGCCTACGCGCACTATAAACATTCTTCTATAAAAAACCGAAACGATACACGTGGAGTAGCATTTACAGTGATACACTAATTATCCTACAAAGTTTCTATACTATTATTTAATTCAATACCTAATGATTTAATCGAAGACATGTTATTTTTTTAACATCTTCCGTAGCTCTTAGGTTGCCTCGCAGAGATTGCTATGTAGCAATAATGTTTTGTGTTATATGTTATCTTATTATCTGTATGCTGTTATCGTTTTTCATGTACATACATTAAAGTGTTTTAAACAAATAAAAAAAAACTATCAAGAAATATAGCTTCTTTAATTATGAGAAAAATATTCATGTCATTAATTATTTAGTTGATTTATAAAGAAGTTGCGTTAATATTTTAATTTTGGTAAGGCTGATGTTAACAGCAACGTGTTTTTTTACGTTTATGTACTTATATGGAAATCGCGTAAAAAAAGGAATATGGAAAAGAATTATAATTACGTGGGTGAGGTCAAAAATGGGTAGAAAACTAATTTTTATTTTTGGGAGTAAAAACTCTCCATATACTTAATGATAGTCAGCAAGAATGGTCTGAAACGCCACAAGGAGTAGGCACCGTAAACAATAATTTAAATATTTTCATCTTTGCAATAGAACAATGGTGTATTAATAAATTCCTGCAATACGTAAAAGAAATATGAATAAAAATGATTGAGTAATTTTTCCCACGCAATTTTTCTACGATAACCAAAGTCTATATTCTCATAGCTTAATATCCGATTTAGACATATTATTGTATGAGGTAAGAAAAATCTTCATTAAATACAGTGTTGGAAAATGCCAAACAATGCACTGTTTGAAAGAATTTTTAAAGTAAATAATATTATCTACCGATTATACTTGCTTTGTGATCAAAGTGAGATTACAAAAGCAAGGTCACTCCAATAGGTTTCACTGTGTCGAACTTCATACTCATGTTGTTTTAATTGTTCAGCGTGAATAACTTAATACCATAACTACCATTACTGACTCAGAGTCTTACAATAATGTCTTTGTATTGAGTTTGTTTCTAAATGGTGTTCCTCTTTTATGTTTTCGCGATTACCGATCTAAAATGCAGGAACGCTATGACTATTTTTGTGTGATTAGAATTACTACATATTTTATAGCTATTTTAAAGATATGTACCTATAAAATTTTACCAGCATGCTTTACTGCTTTAATTAGTATAAAAGAAATAAAAAGAGCTGAGCCCTTACTATAAATTCAAAAGTATATTAATATGTTATAGAATTTATTTAAAATATAGCAATTTAAATAATGCTTTATTTTATTCAAATCCGTGAAGTGGTATCTAAAAATTAAATTGAATGACTTAAAGTAATTTTTTTTATATAATATTGTAGTTTTTTTTCTAATAAAAAATACTAGAACGTGGTATAAACCACAATGTTTAATGTCTTGACACACTTGCTACGCACAGACATAAATGTATTTAAAGTATATAGTAATATTAAGATGTACTTTGAAATCTTTTTTTTAATATGCCTATTTATCAGTTTTGGGAGGTTTCCTATTTTTTATTACTATGTACATAGTTTAAAACAAAGACATTTTCTCCGTCCCTATATAGGGATATAACCATAGATAGAGATCTATGCTTTTATCTTTAATACTACTCAAGAGATATTGTTATATATGTATAAAACTTTCATAATATGTGCATATATGTGTATTTACAAAGCCGAGGCGTGTCGCTAGTTACTGATAAAATAAAAAAACGCTTTTCTGATTAGAATAATGAAGCGAAATGCTTGCGTTACTTGGATGTGCATTGCGCGTACATCGTAATATTATGCGACGAATGTTGCATGTACACAAATCAAGGTTAGTGGAGTACTGAACTGTTTGAAATATTACGCAGTCTCACATTTGGTTCGTTCAACTTTTGAGGTAAAATTTAAAAAAAATAAAAGATAATTATAATAATGGATTATCTTATCTATATAAAGTATAAAACATATATGATATTTGTAGCTAGCCTTTTGTATCAAAATTCTGTGTTATAAGTTTAATTTGTAACGATTGTGTAAAAATTATAGTCAAATGTATCTTTCTTCAAATAGGCCTCTTGGAGCTAGACTATATTATTTAGTAATTAATACATGAATCGTCATAGTATTGCAAAACAATTATGTTCCATCGGCTCCAGCAGCTGTTTCTACAAAGAAGTGCCGGGAAGAAACTGTTAGTTTACTGCTCTTTTAAAATAACCGTGTTTCTGTGATAGACTGTTTGATTCAGTCAGATTTTAGAATATTGATATAAAATTCAAGTGCAAGATTCAGTTTTGCGTATGCAAAGATAAAAATGTATTCGAAAATACCTTATCAAAAATCAATGCTGTTGATGTTATCGTATACTAACTGAATTAGAGATAAAACGATTCTTAGAAATAGTATTTAAAGATACATTTGACAATAAACAGATGTTGAACAACGATCCAAAACACACGCTAATATATAATTTATGAAAATAGTCCAGATTTCATGAGTATGTACTGTGCTAACAACTAATGAATGATTTAATACAAGGAATGGAGCATATAAATATTTCAATAAATAAATAAATAAATAAAAAAACTTAAAACAACTTAAAGTACAGAAATATATAATAAACAGCGAAAAATACCAAGTAGCTGTTTTAAATCAATTGCCATCGTACAAATATTCAATGTTTATTGTGCTATTGAAGGCAGTCAAAATGTCAAAGAAAAAAAACCAACCCATTCTGGAGAATAGCTAGAATCATTCATGGTGAAACTTAAACGAGTTTATTTGATTGTTTAATGTTATTTTAATGAAGAAATAAACATTAAGGTAAAATATGATTAATCTACTATGATAAAATATCAGATATATTTATAATTTATATCTATTACCGACTCCGTTAACAAATTTGTAGATCCGATATAATTAATGCCTTCAGACACACGAACTTGTCTGCTTATTATTCTTTAATTCAGTTAACAAAATGTTTCCCCTTTTTTAATTATGATTAATAAGAATACATCTAACCTGTAGTGTAATAATATTGTATCAAGTGATTTATTATTAGAGAAAACGCGAATGTAGTTGCAAAATGAATAAATTTGGTTAAGCTATTCGCTAATAGATGTCGCGCGGTGTCGCGATTTAACATATTTTTATAACAATATAGCTACACTTAATCATTTGCGAACGACAATTGATTTTAATTATTTCATTTAGGTTAAATCTGATCTTTTACTAAAAATATTACTACAAGAAAATAACATTAAAAAATTAAGTTAACTATTAATTAATGATTAACCTAATAAACAGCTAAGATTAATTTTCGCAATGCTTTAAATAATCAATTTATAACCGACTTTATTTTTCTCTTCGTAATTATAATATTCAATGATGGTTTTATCTATTCGCCAATAGATGGCGTGGCGAGAAAAATAGACCTTGTTTCTAAAACGTAACGATAGATGTCACACTTAGTAAATACAGACTATAATTATAATATATTATTATGTACCTATGTATATTATACAGTACAGCATTTACAGTCATACACAATTTACAGTCGATATTTTTATTTAGATTTTTCTATAATTTGTTTTGTCTACAATTAATAATTATATGTAAAATAGATCCTTCTGTATCCATGTTACCTTGGCACTTGAACACATAATTGATGACGTTACAAGGCTCTATTTTCAGAATCGTTCTGGGTTCTCCAGCTAGGCTTCTCAGTATCGACAATCGTGACGGTATCGATATCGATATCGACATCGTGTAAGATAAAATCCCCGCGTCCCCGGTAATCGGTGACGTTTATCGCGATTCTGTGTAAGTGACGTTTCGTTTTACGCCGCGATACGTCGCCTGACGTAGCCGTGACGTCACTAACACGATGCGAAGGTCATATCGTGTAATGGAACTGTGTGTTTTAAAATCCTATTATGACATTCGTTGTGTAATTTTTATTGACGTTTAGTTTTTATGATAAACCGATTGAATCATGTATTAATAGCTCTCATTCACTTCCGGTTTTAATTCGTTTAAACTTATGGAGATTTTGAATTTTATTTTTCAATAAACGGGCGCTATTTGCAACTATATAACAGTAATAATTATTTTATTCATTTTTAATTTTCTTTCATATGACATCTAATGATACTAAGTGCTATAAATCTTCTCATCACAGTTGTGACTATATTTAAACTCACTTTATTATGAAAATACAATAGTTCTAGTTTTACTTACAGATTAATTAATAAATATCTTATTGAAGTCTCTTACCTATGTTTAATCATTCAGTAGAATCAAAACGTTTATAAGATTTTAGTAATTTATGGATTCACTTTTTACGGTGATTAGTACAGGCGATGACTGGCATAAAAAGGGAAAATATTTAATTGTTGCTATTAACACGTAGTCTGTAAACCATAAACCGTAAGTCTACGTCCGTAACTTAATTGGTGTTACTTTAAGTTGAATGGAAAATGTTTTAAACCTACAAAAGGAAGTTATAGAGGTCACAAATTATTCATATTTTAATGAATATCGGAAAGCGATCGGAATATTTTGTAATACAGGTTTTTCCTCTGACTACTTTCAGGTTGAAATTAGAATGGAAATAAGAATGGAAATATTCAATGAAGGTAATAGCTTAGTCATAGCTTCGGTAGCGTGAAATGGTAATACAGTAATCGTTATACGTGTAATGGAATTGTTTTAATATTTATTCATGATCTTATTTCATTTTCCACTATGATTTATTTTGTATAATATTATTATTTCCCAAGGAAATTATTTACTTAAATTTAAACTACCTAGTTTACTATTTAATTTTTTTGTTGACCCTACACAATCTACGCATTTTCTTCTCATAATGATTATAATAGTATGATATGAAATGTCAGATAAAATTTAGGTTGTTATAGGTTGCGTCATTTATGTTTAGCGCTGGAAGAGAATACCTGTGCATCGGTAGAATCGCGCTCGTAATTGACATATTGGTGCAAGAAAGACAACACGACTGGGACAACCAATCAACGCCTGCGCGCCCGACGATCACGCGCCCCGCGCGCCTCGCCGTCCCCTCGATACCTTATTTTTAACTGCTGCGCAGGTTTCGTTCAGCGCTAAAGATTCGCGACGCGACCTATACTTTAATATAAAAGTTTTATGAATGAGAAATAAAATAAATAAATATAAACATGCAATTTAATTTTTTTGAGCTGCATAGAACTGCAACTTTAACTAATTCCATATCTATACTAATATTTAAAGCTGAAGAGTCTGTTTGTGTGTTTGTTTGAACGCGCTAATCTCAGGAACTACTGGTTCGAATAGAAAAAAAATATTTTTTTATTGAATAGACAATTTATCGAGGAAGGCTTTAAGCTACATTACATCTCGCTGCGACTAAAAAGAGGGAAGAAATATTGGAAAAAACGAATCTGCGGGGACGAATTCGCGAGCAACAGCTAGTACTAAATAAAGTTTTCGATTCAATTATTCTTCCGTATGTACGTTCTTAGTTTCAATTGTAATAAGAATAATAATATTTAGTTAGCAGTAACGAAGTCTTTAGCTAGTTTGTTAGTGTTTTTTTCAGGCTTTATCAATGAAGTTAGCAAAAACTAGCTTTTTGGTCGAGTTGATCGACTCGCCAAAAAACTCCATTGTCGTGACAGACATAGCTACTCTACCTACGTCAATGTTTTCACAGGCGTAACCATTTCAGTCCCGGTTTTCCCGGCAGTACGGATACAGCATATCCGTATACTTTGACTCATACGTTACATCACGAGTTACTATCTGGAGTCATATTCAATTTCCAACTAACATCAACATTGTCTTGAAGATATGAAATGATTTTTAGATGTAGAATCATATATGATACTAGAGTTTTAAAGTCTAAAGTTATGTATTAACGATATTTTTAATTCTTATCTTGATAGGGATAAAGTTCAAAATTATCCTTAATAATTAGTTCGCTGATTACCTTAAAATTTGTGGTTAGTTTTATAATGAGATGTAAAAGGGGAAGGAAATAAAAACCGCTATGGTGTAAATTGACACGCGCTAATTTAATTAGTAAAACGAACAATGCAGTGTTACCTACCAAAAAAATATTATGAGCTTAACTAATTCTACGATATCTTAATGTTTAATTTGGGTGTATTATTTAATATTTCGGCCTGCATTCTTCGCGTAATTTTGCATACAATCAAATCTATAAATAACCTTATCACGACAAATAGCACGCGAATGAACAATCTTGCCAGGTGAAGTCATGGGCGTATTGAGATGACAAATATTTATTTAATACCTTAGATATGAGTAATGGCAACAATATTAGTTAAGTATATTAACGATGAAAGTGTGTGAAACATATGATTTTCAAATATTCGTTATCCGTAGGTAGTATAGCATAAAGTTGATTTTCGCTGTGTCCGTGTCTATGTATGCTTAGATCTTTAAACTTGTATTTAATAGACAGAGCGATGCAATGAGAAAGCTTTTCATACATAAGCGAAGGCGAAAATAAATAAAAAACTATTTCTTAATCATTATCTTTACAATTATTAATATAAACATATTAATTCAGATTCGAATGCTAAAATTAAAGGAATACATAATTCATTTGCTAAAGGTAAAATAACTATTTTTATGAGGTGATTGACACTTATATTATTAATTTAAATTTAAAAACTAATATTGTTTTTATTGGATACACGTACGTAGCATAGTTACTGAACTCTGTTGAATCTGTACAAGGAAAATATTGACAAAAATATAAGCCAAGAGAAAGCATAACATTTTTTACTCGTGCATTTCAGTAGTTATTGATTGACTCATTACATCCTAAAAGCCTTAAGATAAGACCCTGACCGCAAAACTACGAGCACGTCTACCACCTTAGTCATTAATTGGAAATACCGTATTTTTTCGAAGGTTTCAGACGATCTAATCATGCAGTCATTTAGCCTTTGACATACATTGTTAAATAAACGTGATGAATCTAGCGTAGACAATGCATATTGATGACATTTCATAGAACATTTTACATTAGTAAATTTTTTTGTGGTTTCGTTAATTGAAGTTTTAAGGAAAATGGTATCCACAGAAAAATAGGGAGAATAATTTGCAAATGTAGAGTTATTCTGTCTGTTACGTTTATTAGATACTAAATTTCTGGATAGACATATAAAAAGTTTGATATGATAAAAAGATTATGGAGGTTAATATAGATGAATGCCTAAAACAAAGTTTTACCCGCATTAAAGAAATCTATTATAATATATTTAAAATATCGCGTCGGAGAACGAATGTACCAATTTTAAAAGGAAGGTTTACGTAATTAATATTTTATTAAGGTCGATATCATGGATCCCAGTCAAGAGAATACACCTTAAACACGCATTTAAAAATACTTTCATAACATGACATCAAAATCTGCAGCATCACTATTCACTACATTTTGTAGAAATCAAACAGCCTTGAATCAGAGGAGTTTCCCATCATTTCATAATTGTTGGTCATTTTATACTATAGCCGAAAATTTGTGCGAGAATGATTCACAGTGAAAGTGGCCGTGAACACTGTTAAGAGACAAACATTGCAATGTGTGACTCATATGTGGATTTGATCTTATTTTAATAGCCTATTAATCGAGCATCTCTCACTATAACGGTAAAGCAAGGACATTTTGCGTAATGTATTTTGTAAGGAAACGTTCGATTTATGTTAATGTATAATAGCTGCATAAATATATATATTTTTTTATATTTTAGTTACTTTTACTCTACTATTTACAATTTAATAAAAAAATGCCTAAGATTAATTTTTGTGTTAATTATTACTTTTTGACAATCTGAACTTATTCTTCGTTTGTATCGTTTGTATGCTAGTCTTAACCAGCAACTACTAAACCTACAAACTACTAAACTATTAACTCCGAAAAGCTGATTTTATCAAAATCGGTCTTATTATTTAAGCGTAACAGATAGATGAAGTTGCATATTATATTATATTACAATTAAGTACGAACCAAATTATTTAACTATCTCTATAACAGTATGTTCATGTGTATGATTCAGGAACATTTTTTCTCAATGAGATTTGACGTTACCAAATATTTCGACCTTTTATTTAGTTCAATCTCGATCATATCAGAGGCGAAACGGAACTCATTGGGATAGCTGAATGAAATTTTCGGTCACGTTTTGTTAACTTTAGGATGTAGGTCATATCATTATTTAAAGACTAAATGAGTCACTGGCATTTTTCACTTTTTTAATTTATGATTGATATATAGTAGTTACGTATGGCAAAACAAAATTTAAAACTAAAAATAGACTGACAACTATTATGTTGGTATTTAAGTATTTACGATAGTGGTTTTACATATTACGTCTACAGCCGTTTTAATATAAAATCAATTTACTGTAATCTTAATAAGGCAACTCGTTAAATAGCTATTAGCTAAGTAAGTCGACAAATATCGAAAGTGCGCGGGCTAAACCACGCGGATTTCGATCACGGAACTGCGCGGAATCTTGCCTTTGCGTCATTTCCGATTTTGTAACTAATAGTTAACGTTATACGACGTGTTAAAACGCCAGCCGAACATATTTGAACGCTAATTAAAACACAAAATATCAAAAACCGACTTTAATAACTTTGCTGAACATTCGAAATGTAAGTAGCAAATTACCGGACTTATTCAAACCTCAAACTTCCAAAGTGAACGTTTAAATAATAAATATTTATGTTCTAGGCTACGTATTGACA
>JADANM010006502.1:3202006-3216768 GCA_026213755.1 Eurema hecabe
CGAGTCGTTAAAATTTTAAAATAAATGTTTAAATCTACAACAATAAGCATGAAACATATTATTAAGTTATAGTTATAATAAATAATAATTACTATTTTTATAACTTATAAACGTAAACTTTAAAAATAATAAAAATAAGTATATAATTTCAAAATAATAAATTACGGCATATTATATTAAACATGACTCATACAAATTAAAACATGGACCAAGGAGAGCTACCGCTCTAAGCTTTCGCAAACGCCTATGACGTCAATGTAAATCACGCTGAGTCGCGTGAAAAGTTTCCGTCGCGCGAAAAGTTTTCAACCCCTATCTACCGTTACCCGGAGGCTACATAGTGCTGTCGGAGAGTGCAGGGCAGCCGGCTGGGTGGCTGGGTGGGATCGAGACCCGCCTTCCAGCGTTGCCGCCCACCATTGGCCGCCGCAGCCCGACGCAACGGAACCCCAAACGCTATTCGCTCTCCCGCGCCCCACTGCCGGCCACCATGTGCTCTCTGTACTAGGCTTTATCATACGCGCCGTCACACCATTTCATTTAGTCGCTCACCTGACACGACGCGTACGACATCAATTTTGGGGATGTCAATTGCGATCGATGGTTATGGATTACACTAGGATCCCGTACTTTGCGTTATTCAGACGAGCCGGCACTGTGATAGTAAGATTAAAGATGGATGTGACGGACACCTGTTGCACCCGCACCGCGTGCACCCAGACGCGTCCAGAGCCTGTATATAGGCCGTCAGATTGTGAACAATGCTCTAGGACCAGATCGTGTAGCAGAAATAGTGACTGTGATAGTGATTTAGTGGACAGATGTCGACCCTACAGATCAAGTATCGCCAAAAGCAGTAAGCATTTTTTAAATTCTTAAATTCCATTTTAAACGTTCCCGTTAATTTTAAGCTTCAAGTAATTTTATATAAAATTAAATTTTTTAACAATATCTTATATTTTGCATAGCGAAGCTTTCGTGTATTAGAAATAAACAGTGCGGGGACATCCCACGGATGTATATCTTATCTCAGCATTTATACATCTGTGTATCTAATGTCTCAGTTATATTATGGTTAATGTAAATATCCGTTGTTAAGTCCAGGCTGTAGTATAGTAGGTATGTAGGATATATAGCAAACACAAAAACTCGGCTCACTCTCTACAATGTTAAACACGAAGAGACGTAACTATCTAAGCTTAATCTGCAATTAAACTAACGTACTGTTACCGGAATGACATTTCTGACTAAATGTTTCTATCCTTTAACAGCCGTACAGTTATGTCCGTACTTCGGAGGGGGCTGTTTCGTAATTAGTACTCACTGCGCCTGACTGCACTCTATATAGGGTCATGAAATGATTTAAGTGTCAAGCTCTAAAATAAATAAGGTTTGACTTAAATGAAGTTTTATTAAACTTGATAATTTAAATATCTAAATCGCATTTTATGATCTACGTGCAATGTGCATACTATGCATATGGGACGACATTATCACTTTTTGTTATAAATGTTGGTTGGTGGTATTATAGAGAGTAGTAGATAATTTTTATGATCATATTATTTCAAATGCAGCATTTCTCTCTATATTTGGTAATTTTTCAAATATGTATAAATATTACCAGCAATGAAATATATGACTATGGGTAATTAAAATTGATAACCGTCATATATTTTAAATAGTATATTTTGTGAATATTGCTTCAAAAATTTTTCTATATTCAATGATTAAATATCGAAAACATTGACAAAAGTCACTTTAAAATCGTGCTATATCTAAAATCAATCGAACAAAACAGTTGCCAAAACCAATGAAGATCATTGAATTAATTTTGTTTTATTTTAAAAGATAATATAATTTACATAAAAATGTATTATATTATATTTAGTTACTGTTACTTCCATAACAATAAATAAGCTCAACATTTAAACGAAAAAAATATTTTTACTTTTGCTATTTAAAGGTACAATAAAATTTAATTCATTCCTCAATACAACTAACTAACAATAACCCACAATATCTTTTATTATTAATATATATTAAAGTAGTAGTTTTAGAGTCAAACTACGCCTTAATTGTATCCGATCCCAATATCACGAAAAATCGTATATAGAGATGGTCATTTCCGATAGGTACGGCACCTTTTGCTTTCGTAGGTCCTGTCCTTCATCTTGTTGGTAACGCCATTGCAAATACGATCATAATTTTGCAATTCACCAGTTATACATAATGTCGTGACTGGCTAATCTTGAAAAAACCCAATTCGTATCCGCGATAAAGACATATTTATATAGTCCTACGTTAGGTTATGTACCGTACTACGGAATGTCCTTAATGTGTTCGCAATTTCAAGACCAATTAACGATACGTTTCGATTTAATCGACCAATAATTTCTTAATGTGTAATTGTATACGTCTGTCACGTAATATACTATCGTAGCTGTTACTAGACGCAGCAGGTAGGTATGTCAAGTTCAAGGTTGATTCGAGGATTAATTAATATATCTGCTTAAGAAGAAAATAGTGCCAGTTTTAGCTCTATATATGCCATATATGCGATTTGTCATGTCCAAATACATTTTTGACCTAATAAATTGAATTAAAGAAAAAGAAAACATTGCTAAAGAATAAAAAGCCTGCTGTGATAGTTTAATAGCGGTGTGTTCTCCGCTCGATTTCATGAAGTATGTCTGCTCATTAAAGCTACGATCCTTTACGTCATTAGCTACATTTTCAAACAACCCATTTTTTCATTCATTCTTCATTTACCAGCGACGACAATTAGTGACAGTTACTCGAGAAAGACACGTAGAAATGAGAATTATTATAATTACTTAGTACGGATAGAATAGTTTTATTTGTTTTATGTTAACAAATTAATTAACAAAAATACGGTGAGCGTTATACGTAGCGACAACAGATACATATACATTAACTAGCTGTTGCTCGCGACTTCGTCCCCGTCGGATCTATTTCTATTATTATGTTATAGTGAGTCAATCTTAGAAGATAGACATATACTGTCGCGGACTATTTTTTAGATCATTTAAAGAGGAATAATTCTTTCATACATATTATTTTTGTATCTTCAACCGTTTTCGCAGCGCACGCAAAGAAAGCCCTCAAAGATGAATAATTCTCCCCGTTTTTTCCACATTTTCCATTATATCTTCGCTCCTATTAGTCGCAGCGTGATGTTATGTAGCCTAAAGCCTTCCTCGATAAATGGTCAATTCAATAAAAAAAGAATTTTTCAATTCGAACCAGTAGATCCTGAGATTAGCGCGTTCAAACAAACAAACAAACAAACAAACAAACAAACTCTTCAGCTTTATATATTAGTATAGATATAGATAACTCATACCGTAAACTGTACTGGCAGTATGTTATTAAATTAATTTGAGAGAAATTTTTGTTTCGTTTATTTCACGATCGCGGCCGTCTTCCGTGGTTCCGAGGGTAAATTACCGTTTAGCGATTATAAGTTGATAATGAGTATCACCGGTTACTGCATGATAAGCGCCGCCACGTGCGACTTCATGCAATAATTTGTCTTATTATGCGCACTCAAATTTTACGACCTCTTTGGTTGTTAACAATTTCGAACAAAATGATGAACGGGCGATCTCAATTTAAAACCCAATTTGATGTTAATTTGATGCATTTTCTTTGTCTTGCGGAAACGTGTTCAACCAACGTTTCGTACAAAAGAAATTTGATTAATAATGAGATAATATCATCCTAAACGGTTGCACTCTTTATAAAGCTGTAATTAATTAGTTGCAGTTTGCCTCAAAACTTGGCGCATATATTTACGTTATAATTAATAAGCGCCCTTCACCTCACCTAACAGAAAAGCGAACACTTTTCTTGGTTTTGGAGCCGAAATTCTAGTTAGTAGTCCCGCGATTTCTTTTAAAAAGGTTAACAAGCTACTCTCGTTTAGGTCGTTTTTCGTGGCGCGAAACCACCTTTTGTGTACGAGCGAGCTGTTAAAAAATAAACGAATTCTTTGTTTCTCGGGTAGTCAGGCCGACCTCCGACGCGGTCCCTACTTTTTTATGCCCCCTTATAACCTGTGTATTACCTACGTGTAGGTATCTACGGTTTTTATGGTCGGTCAGATCTTCAATGGGCTAAGGAATTCGGTCGAGTCTCCTCATTATCCATTTATATTTTTTTAACATATTAATTACTGATCCTTTAAACGAGATACTATTGGAATCTGATAATTTATTTTTGAGCAAAACAGAATTTTATTTTTTCTTTAAGCCAAAGTTCGTTCGTCTCTCGAGATATTAAAATGCTTGTGTTACACGTAATATCAGGAGCGAGTTAAATGCATAAAGAGTGGATTAAAAAGAGATTAGCCGTAAATTATTTAAGAATTTCAGTGATGGAAGGGTCTCAAAATTATAAGATGTCGTAACGATCAACGGCTCTACATCTTTTTACGAGCTGACCTGTTATTTTTTAGGTTGAACTTTTGTCGGCGGTGAGCTGCGGTTGCTTGCTTTTGACCGACGCACTAATAAAATGTTATGATCGTGTGTTTAACGCGTGTTGTGTGTCGGACCTTCCTTTTGACATGATCGTTATTGCTCGACTCCGCCTTTGCGGTCGCCCTTTGTGTTCCGAATGTTGAGCCTTGTTATTGTATCAATTAAGCGACGTATAACTAAATCACGTCTAGTTAGACGGCCGGGGCGCCCGTTTCTTTACGCCATCACTAAAACGTGAAATGGAACATATCTCGATTTCCCTTTATCTCGAAGGGGCGTGTGATAATCAGGTTTCGCTCAGAACTTAGTTAAATAATAAGCGGCGAGCTCCTTATAACCATAATTTTCTTTTATTTGGCCGCCGCTCAAGCCGCGGGCTAAACAACAATATCGCCACAAAACTTGCTAACGAGAGGTTAAAATAATCCAAAAATCTCATACAATTTTACACGATCGGTAATTCGTTCTGCACTTGGCCGCTTTTGCATACCTACCTCTTGCACTTAATAAGGAAAACCTGACAAAATACAGTTAAGTGATTAATTCATGTTTCGTTATTCGATCATAATTTCTAAACATCGTAACTCGTAACTCGTTTACGCTACTATAAAATAACGTAAAGTATTGTAAGGTTAGTCATAAAAGCAGACATAGCATATGAATCACACATTGAGTCAAAACAGTAAGAGTAAATAAGGGACCATCAGTGAGTAACACCGAAACGCGCGATTATTATCTAATTGTTGATGATTTTCGCTAAAAATTATCCCCGTGAAGGTCGTTGACTTCATTGCATAGTAATTTGTCATAAATGCAAATAATGAATTACGTCTCAGCGTTTATTTGTTGTTACACAATATAAATTTGATAATTGAATTTATCATGTTTAAATTTTGGTAAAGAATTGGGCTTCTATATTAATTTATCTTTACATAATATAAACAATAATTAATTAATAATATAATAAACGATTAGGTAAGATACATTCCTCTAAGGAAAATCAAAGTCACGGTGATATCGGAAGAATGTCCGGTGAGGCGTCCACCGTTAATTTGTACCGCATTAGTGATTCACACAAGTTCACCGGACAATTAGCAAAGGCTGTCCACCTCTGGGCCGCGATGTATGTATTCATCGGATGTTCGACGATTACCATAATCGATAGCACCGTGCGTGCCGCATACGGATACAACGATTGACGAGATGCAGAAGAAAGTTATTCCTTACCACTTAACCCTGATATAGTTTCAATAATTTAGATTTTCAATTGTTTTTGCTTCGTAACTTTTTTCGTAACGAACGTATTTGTTTTACAGGATACGTCAACGTTTGCGCAGCAGTTTGCCTTGTTCTTTTGGTGGGAGGGCTCTCACCGCAGTCGACAGCAGCACCTCATAAACGCATTATGGATAGACAACGTAGATCTTCCACTGAGGAGAACAGCCTTTGGGGAAACCCTTGTGATTTTGACTCTGATGTAAGTAATCATATTCTTATAAAATTTTTAAACGCTGATAACTTACAGAGCTGTCAAATTCCACTAGTGATCATGGGCGGCGATGACCACTTTCCATCAGATGGCTCGTCTAATATTAGTTAGACGAGCCTTATCAATATTATAAAAATAAATAAATATGTTTAGTTTTACCAAAAAATAATCTATAATATACATGATGTGTAAATTATTTAATATTTCTAATATTGTATCTATTTTCCAGACCAAAACGGTAAAATACTCAGCAAAGTTAGCAAAAGGCGTCGCGTCTCAAGCGAGAAATGCCCTCGAGTCAACATCAAAGTACAAAGACAAGTTTGTAAGTATTATTCTATAAAATATTCTTGTGCTTTCATTGACGCTGGCTGAGTGACGAGACAATTGCAACGTAGTATTCGCATCGATATGCCCGCCGCGTAGCGCTAAATGAACGGACGCAGCCTGCGACTGACCAATACCAATAAAACTGAACTGAGGACTTCGTACATACCTTTAGGGCTTAATGCGATTTTATCAATTAATGAATGAAAGAGCATCTTCCAATCTGGACTGTTTGTTTACTATTAAATCCTGAAGGCAATAAAAACGTTAGCATGCAAAGTAACGAACGACGAAACGAAACCCGAAATTGATGATTCCTTTCATGCGCGATTTAAGCGCCATTTTCTCACCGCGTCGGTTGGTATGGAAGAGAGATTACATCGGCGCGGGCGCCGCCGGTTTCGCCTCTGTACGTCCGGCCGCTGCCGCTTCCTCCCTTTTAATTATAATTTTGCACTGCATTTATTTGATGCCAAAATCACCACATCGACAGACTTTCATTTCGAACGCATTTTAAACCCCACAATTACGTTTACACCCGAAAATTATATATTATATTCACGTTTTCAAGCGTGATGGCGATCGAATTTGCATTCAGGAATTTTTACGACCGAACGTCCAGTAATAAGAATCTTCAATGAGACAATTCAATCATTATCATCCTGAGAATATAATATTTCCGAATCGGAAGTAAGGTGGCCCGATCATCGAGCAATAATGTGATGTCGCCGTCGCGCCTCGAATCATTTATGGATGACCTTCTACCATAGTTATAAATTGTGGCATTCAAAGCCACGGCTGACGAGTACAAGTCGAAAACTATAGACAGTAACAGCAAATGATTGAGTGTCGAGCAGTCAATGGACAGGGAACAATGAATGAGTATCGATCGGCCGTTTCCAGCTGTGGCGAGTGACGTTGGCGTTTGAGGTATGGTAGCATTTGTAATAGGTTCGCCGGTCGTAACGACGGCGACGTCCTGTCCGCTCACTGCTGCCTCCCCGTCGTAAAATAACATTATCGACGCACAGTAGCCGGAACGAAGTACAGGACGATGCGCATACGCATCGAATACTGATTGCGCATTAGTATTGCACGACACACCTGCCCGACGTTTTTTTTGTCTCTCCCCTAATGTCGGTCATTCGATAGTAATGTATTATATTTATTGAGGCTTAGTCAAAATTTGATACCTTTTAAGATGAGACAAGAACGCGTATTTTATTATGAATTTTATTATGAATTTTTTTTTATTTCATACTAACAATTTATTGCTGTGAGTTAATCACGAAACTTGCATACTTTAAGAGTGACGAAAAATACGAAATTTACAAGAAATAATACCGTGTGACATACAGAGAGCAGTATCCAAATTACCGGTGCTATCATATCTTTCGTCAGCCCATTCTTATAAATAACTGGCCGTGCTTTACTGAGAACGCAATAACAAATTCAACGAACCCTACCGGTACTGTGTGACTCCGCACCGGCCACCGTGTGAATATGCCACAGCGCTCGTGCTTTTAGACCACGCCAGTCTCAAATTATCGCATCATATTTTTACGGTTGAATTGCTCAAATATTTGTCAAGACGGTAACATTCTTTGCTTTAAAAATGCAATGTAAGGCGATCGGGCGACGCGAGCCCGACGCGGACGTTCGGAGTTGATCTGCAACGCTTATCGTGTCGTAACGTTTCTCGATACATAAACATTGAATTATACATGACATTACATACAATATGTACATACTTAGTGCGATAGCGTTGTTCACACGGGCGACAGGCTGTCTGCGGCGATACATACGTGTGCGCACGTGTGCTGTAAATATATCATGTGGCGCGTATGTGTGGGTGCATGTTTATTTGATAAGCTTCCGATGTTTCGAGCTAAGTATCCGGATGCTACTTCGTCGAATTTCTTAGATGATGCCACCCACGGGACCTGGCCATGCATAATTGCAATGCCTCTACAAGCATTATAGTAAACAATCTGAATATGATTTTTATAACCTATTTAATATAAAATATTAACCTATTTATAAAAAAACCTATGTAATATAATTAAATACTAAAAAAAATTTAGTAATGACACATTAAGTTATAATATTGAAAAAGAAACGTTCCTAAATTCCTACATTCAATTTTGACAATTTCGACGTATGCACCTTATTTGAAAATTAAAATTCTAGTTTCAAGATAATTTTTAAAATGTTCTTATCACCTAAACTTGATATGGCTATCATTGTTTAATTACGAACAGTATATGTAGCAGATTAGAATTATTATTTTAAAGATGCCACCCGCTCAAGGTTTCGTAAGTGACGTAGGCACCGGACGAACACCTGCGTCTTGGCACTCTACACTCCTCAGGTACATTATTGTCAACACGGCACATTCTTCTTGATCATGATAGCTTTAATTAATAACTACTTTTGTCTTTAGATATTTTGGTATGACATTTCACCTCTATGATTTTTTAAAGAATACCTATTTCATTTAAAAGGGTGTTGTAATATATGTTACGTAGGCTTATCAAAGACATTTTAAACAATATATTCACTGTTGTAGTAATATCGTTTCATAAGTAGTTTTTGGAAATTTTAACATAATACACTAAATTGCGACACCTCCCGATAAAATCCTTCACAATACAATAATTTTTGGTTGTTTGACACGATTTGTATGCGGTTAATCAACGTTATTGTTATGCAACGATATTTTACGGTAATCGCTGAAATTTAAGAGATTTTTTTTACTAAGTTAAAGTTGCATCTGCTTCTATCATGAACAAGGGGTACTAGCTTTTATCTCTATGTAATAAGGTTGAATTTAAACGGTTATACACTAGTCACGTATGTTGGGTTCGTAGTGTCAAATTTTAATGTTGAAACGGTTTTGTTACGTGACATGTCGGTGGCAGTAGACAGACCTCCTGTTTCGATCTTATCTTTCACACGACCTTGGCTGACCCATAATATCGCTAATCGAAATAAGCAGCGAATTTTGGAGAAATAATTGATCCATTACCCACCGTAGAACTGACGAAGATTCGTGGCTGTATATACTTACCGATTATATAAGACTATAGGAACGTCTTTTGGTAGCACAGTCAATATTTTAACTCTTATAAAGTCAGGATACGTCACAAAGAAATTCACCAAGATGACTGGCGCTAAATCTCGCGGTCTTTATTTATACGGGGTTCAAGAGGAAACCACTGCGAGCTCATCTTCCGTTCAATCGTCTTTTCCATGAAAGTCAATCAACGCGTACTAACTAGCGTTGCTATTTTTATCATTCAAAGAACAACGGGATCGTGCTGTGACAACGGTGATTCATTCACATAGGAGCCATGATTTAATGTGCCCTCAGTACCTTACACATGTACGAATATTCAAAGTTTTGGAGTATTTTAACATAAGCCAACAAGGAACAAACTTTTATATTATCGACGTAATGTAAGCACAGACCAATATTGGTACTTATTATAAGACTCTAGACTAGATTATTATATCTCTTGACACAAGGATTATGGACACTATAAACGGATAATGATTTATTCCACGTAAAGCAATTTCTGTCGTTAGCTATCGTTCCATAGATGTGTAGGTGGGATCGGTGTCAGCGCTTCAACGCGTTGCATGAACGTTAAGAATTATGGAAATATTGTCTCGTCACTGGCAAAAACTGCTTATATCTAAGCCAAACTGACGGCTGTTCACAATTTGATCAATGTTTTTTTTTTGTTCTAGGCAAAGCTGCATAGTTACCAAACATTTGAAGCATTGCTTAAAGAATGGAGTGGCACTGATTGGCTCCGAAACTTTAATTGGTTAGAAGAGGATGTCAAGGAAGGTCTTCCTAAAGATAATCTCGCCTATCAGCCAATGACTGAGGAATATTTGGATAATTTAATGGTAAGTCAATTATTCTATTAATAACTAGAATTTGAATTTTATTATAATTGTGCAGGGCCCAGAATCCGGTGAGGTTCTGAATAGACTTTGTGATAGTATACCATTTCCAAGTTCTTGCACTATTCATTGCATAAGTTAATAAAATAAAACTCATTTTGCCTCAATAATATATGAAGAAACAATTGATACAAAATATTAAGCCACAGTACCGATAATTTCGGTTACTTAACGAACATGATTTGATTGTTTTATAATCGAAGGGCGGCGAATTCGCTGATGCCAAAAACGTGCATCCGTATGTGTTTTTCAATCGATTTCAAAGAATCGACATCGTCGGTGGCACTCATTGTTGTCAGCCGACTATCGTTTACGTGAGAACACAATGGTTTCGCAATGTGGACACTTTAATCGCAATCGTGATCGTCAAATTTGGGAACGATAAAAAGATTTTGAAATTGCCGCACCCCGTGTTCTAAACTGAATGTACCAAGTATAAACAAATATCCTTTAATTATAAAACTGATTTAGAACACATGTTAAAGAACTTCAAATTTCGTTACTTAGCCATAATATAGCAAAAAACCTCTCTTAACTTACGTTTGCCTTCTATTTATGTTATCATCATACTAACCGTACCGGTTTTCAACAGAAAAACATAGACAACCAACTGCCGTCAATGTACAAGGGTCTGAAGATGGTGGTAGCCGGGCTGTACTCGATCAGCAAGGAGGGCCTCAACGACGACATCCTCGCGGACGCGAGCCTCAAGCACAACATCACGCAGTCCATGCACAACGTCAGGGCCGTGCTGTGCTTATTCAATGTAAGTTTACTTAATATAGGCGACATAATTTATAACATTAATGTCAATTAATCTTTATTCCATAATACTATCCGTAGCTCTTAGTTTTTTACTGAATATTTTAAAATAGTATATAGTTGAATATATATAAATAAAGTTATTTTTTAAATTTTTTTTTTTATTTTATAAAATAGTATATAGTTGAATATGTATAAATAAAGTTATTTTTAAAATAGATTTTTCGATTCGAAAAGGCAGCTTATTAAAGAAACTACATTTGCCTCTTTAAAATCACAGTTTATTAGATTTTTTATGGCTCATAATGAATTTTACTCACATTTGTTACAGGAGCTAATGATATCTCGCAAGCTGAAGATCACGGCGCTGCCGGACTCGGAGCTACCGGACATGAAGGACAACAAGATCGTGTACGCGCTGCTCGTGTACCGCGACGCGCTGCACTACCTCAGCTACCTCGCGCAGGTCTTCCAGAAGATGTACGAGCTCGACGCGCAGAGGGAGTGAGCGACTGTACGCAGCGCCAGCCCGGTACGCGCCCGGTACGTGCCCCGTACGCGCCCAGTACGTGCTCCGTACGCGCCCAGTACGCGCTCCTTACGCGCCCGGTACGAGCCCAGCACGTGCCCCCGTCGCGCCCCTGTTGGCGTGAAACACTTTTTACGCGACTAACCCTATTGTACGTATCGATAGTTTACATCGATGCGAATGATCAAATCGCCTTATGTAAAAAGTTTTTCATCCCAATGCAAATGTTGCTAGTGACGAAATTTGTCTAATTGAATGATAAGTGAGTGCGGGAGTGTGCCGGGCGCAGTTCGTCGGTGCAACAAGCCCGCACAGGTCCGCAACAGGCTTGCGGCCGCTAAGGGTTGTAATAGATTATACTCGGGCTATCATTAACCGTTGGTGCTTTTATTTATAAACGTAAACAGTATTCGATTTCGGCCCAGAATCTCTAGTTACGCACCACACTCGTTATAGATAATTTGCCATTACATTGCCATTTCGGTCTAGAGCGAATTAGTTCCTTTATGTATTATGTAAATAGTTATGGATATGATCGTATTATTTATTGATAACTGGCAGCTAATTGCGACGAGGCAGCTTATTTCTAAATTTCCCGATTTCCTAGTCAAGGTAATTTATTTATTTCGTACTTTTCATTTTAGTTTAAATGACATCGTATTTAGAAATTGTTAGTATTATTGTCATTCCACCAAACTTGAATGTCTATAGTAAATTGTGTAGTGAATCTGTGAGTTGATTTACTTGTATTTAACGGACGAATGTTCCCGCGCTGCGCGGACCGAGAATGATTTAATTTGTACATTTTAATTCCTAGTTTCATTTTTAGTATAACTCGAATTCTTTGTTAACTATTTATATTGCTGTTACAGAAATATGACTAGCTTTAATAGAGCTGTTAATTATATAATATTATTTTAAAGTACAGAGCCAGTGTATTTATGACTTAATCATTATTTGTATAGTTCAGATAGTATTTATAACTGCGCAAACATAATGGCTATGTTTGTGATATTAAATTATTATTACATTTATTTTTTGGTTTCATTTTTAAGCTACCCTTATACCCATTATAACCTTAGCTCAATATATACAACACATTTGTTTTTTCACATCCAAATAAAAAAACAAAACACATTTAATGTAATGATATACTGCAAAAACAATAAAGGGATATTATATTAAAAAATGTAACAATTTGTAAAATAAATTGGTTCAAAAGAAAATGGCGTGAAAGAAGTCATACAGAAATACTACAATGTCACAATTAAAATTAAACTGTTTAAACAATTTCATATTTTCCTCTTCCTATTTAATACCAACAATTTCGGAAATTCGACCACTGGTATGATTGGCCAGCTCACTCAGTCAACATAAAACACTGCACTTGGTAAATATCAAAACAAAAACAATCAAAACTCTTATCTTATATTCTAATAAAACAACTAGTAAATCATTTAACTGCTTGAGAATATTCATGTGGTTGACCACAAGTACAATTTTGAAGGAATATCGCATACCTCATGCAACGGTAGTGATAAAACATACCTAACAGTCAAGGTATTTTAAAAATGACGCGTTAATGTCAGCTAATAAAGTAGTACATTTCAAATTATATTACCTTAATAGGATATAATAATATCAGAAAATATTAAAAAAGTATTTTCTTGAAGCTCTTTTACAGCATTATTACAGCTTATTAAGCATTAGAAGCTAGTTACGTTAATCGTTGGACACACTAATACTTCTCGTGTCGACTCCAATTAACAATATAAAATAAAAAAGCAAATGTCTCTCGTCTAGAGATTTGTTCCCATGAGTCGAGACTGGAAACAATTTCACATCTTTACATAACATATTCACACGGCGACGAATATTTGCATTGACTCGGTTCCTCTGAACGAACGAAAATAAAACGCCGAGATATGTCGTTCATTCATAATTATCGTTAGGACGTGACCATAAGGTCGATATTATTTACACGGCGATCAAACGCGGCCGTACGTTTGTTTAATGAGTTAGTGGCAACGACTTGTCGCCCGCGCCGGGAGTCCGAAGGGTGCTAAGTTTGGTTTGTAAATTAGACGATCGGATAAATAATGCGATGCGCCTGACCTCCTACCTAGTGAAATAAATTTTAACCTACGGCTATAGGTAATAATAACGGTTAGAAGTGGGAATGTTTTTAAAATAATATTAAAGGTTTCAGTATGAGCTTTTATAATAAAGCTCATACTAAAAGTTTTCATGTTATTACCTCAAACAGCTATTCTCTTATTAGCTTCTTTTTATACCAAAATTGATTAAAAGAATGACTCCGAAAACAGTATGTATAAGCGGAAGAAGAATATATACAAAGGACCATCAGATAGTTAAGATTGAAAACTATGCCTATTTCATAAAAATATTAATAAAGTTACTATTATTAGTATTATCCCTAGTAGCGCAAGAGGCGAGTCTGAGGTAATGAATTATTTCACCTTATGAAGTAGCTATAATCCCTCAAGATATCATTACCTAGATTTCTACACAAACGTCAAACGCCTACAATATATATTTAATGGATAATAAGTCCGGATGTATGAGCGAAAGTAGAAAGAAAAATAAGTATTTTCCTTCATCAATATCCGGTTGAAGTTTTCATATACCTAGGTAATGAAATCGTGTCGTTCTATGACTGTGTGACACGATTTAGATTTATTTTTGAACTGAAAAGTAAAACGCATGAAAATTAGAGTACATATAATGTTATTAGGAACTTTTCGAAATATATTCTGAGAGAATACCTACATATATAGGTTTTTTTCACAATCTCATACCTATCTACCTTAGTGGTATTTTATATCTTAATATTCTTTACATAAAATTTTAAATTTAAAATGCGTATAAACACTCAAAAGCTTCCGACTATTATGACATGAGATATTACTATAACATCGTTATTATTAAATAAAAGTGCGCCACGCAGCATAGTCTTAACTTCCAGATCTAAAGCATTTTAATACACCCATCATGAGCATATTGTCTCCACGCGTTAAATTTACGGCTATCCCTTCATGTTTAAGGGTGAAAACACACATTACGCTTTACCGAAACCGGTTCCTAAAGAGACCTAATAATTACCTCTTAGTATTAAGATATATGATTTGGGTTAGTTTATGAAAGCTTCTCCCAAAAT
>JADANM010006502.1:3228252-3250732 GCA_026213755.1 Eurema hecabe
ATGTAATATATGCGGATATTAATCTCTTATCGGGCAGGCCTCAATCGGAGACCGATAAATTTGTCGCTTTTGTAAAAACACAATTGCAGATGGTACAGGCTTACAGCCAGATGTGCGCGCATGCGCAGGACATGCGCGGAGACAGGTGTGCGGCCACCACATGATAAGGAGCTCGATCTGTAATGTTTTATTTAAGACTAGCGACCCGTCCCGGCTTCGCTCTCATACATTGAATCACTCAATCTATCATAATAAACCGCGGTTTACAGCCGTGGTTTTGAAAATATTTAAGCATACATAGTATTATTATTATTTAAGTATATATATAACAATGATGATATTTTGAATTCGGTGTGCCCCCTGAGAAATCTTCTTTTCATTAAAAGGTATATACGGTTAAAAAATAGGTACACTGTGAAAAAATTGTTTGCTACCCAGAAATAAAATACCTAGTTAAATAATAAATTATGAAATGGATGTATATGAAATAAGGTAAAGTATATAAAATAAATAAATAGGTGTATAAAATTTTGGGAGCCGCATAATAGTTTGCTATCTATGATTAGACAGACCCTTTAGTCCTTATTTAATAGTCGTTCCGCATACTCTGTTAATCATAAAAACCTAAATAAAAGCGCATCTCGTTAAAAATATCAAATTACCCGGCCGTTAAAATCCCTGTCCAAATATTTAGTATCATAAAACCGATTTTAACTAAATACGTAGCACAATCGGAACGCGCCATTTGTATTCGTCAAGGATAAAAGTTATAAAAATAATGTGTTCATTTTTACTTCTGCTAGAAATTAAAAGCTCGCCTCCGCTTAGATCGCGTGTCACGTACGAAATGTTATAATGCGGTCCTTGTATAAATTAAGAACATTATAACGAGTCATTCACCCATTTTCTTATGTGTGGTGATATAACTCGTTTCAGTTATTTGTCGCGAATTACGTCGCTAGAGGAAATAGAAATAGAAAACTCCATAGAGCATAATCAAAATATTAACATATGAAAACGCCTGGTCAGTAAAAATCGAAAATCGATTTGGTGTCGTCATAAAAAAGACATCAAAATCAATTTACGAGTGTGCGATATAGCTCCTATAGGAGGCATACACTCGATGCTATAATCCTCACCGCCACTTGTCAAACGACGGTCTCTATAATATTTTGACAATAAAAAAGAATTCATTGAGACAATAGTGGAGTTAGAGCATACAATAAATTTTGACATGGTCCATTTATCACGGGCGATAATCATCGGGGAACGCTCGCACACGGGCCGAAATTCTTTTGAGATTTGTTCACCTAATTCTGTCGATAATTTAATGTAAATTAACTTTAATAAATGTGCATGTTAAATATGTGTTCGAATTTTATGTATACCTTTTATTTGTCGAGCGTTGAGCTTTGTTTTGCGAGGATATTATTTTGTAGGTACATTTACATATTTCAGGGTATTTAAAATTTTCTGCTAGGATTTCGTGAATTAAACAATGATTATGTGACTTTATATTTTTTTAAGTTAGTGCACTATATAAAAAAGCTTAATTCAAATAATTGTATAGCATAAATAAACTAGCAAGTACCCTGTATGTGCTTTATATAAGCCATTCCTCTTTGTTTATATTGCGAGGGTAAAGTTCAACCAATCCCATATGTGTCGGCCAAATTAA
This sequence comes from Eurema hecabe, assembly GCA_026213755.1. NCBI lineage: Eukaryota > Metazoa > Arthropoda > Insecta > Lepidoptera > Pieridae > Terias > Terias hecabe. The sequence continues at coordinate 3,229,931 of JADANM010006502.1, forward strand.
CCAATAACAGCCCTAAATTCAGCCGAGTCGTCCCGTGGCGCAATTTCGCCTCTACGCCCAATTATTCGATCTATTATCGTCCTATAAACATCCTTATTTATGATACATATTCCAGTCCTTCGTTTTTATTGCCACTAAAATATGTTATTGCGCATTAGTAAACCTTTCACATCGCAGTTCATATCAGTGAAATACATAACTCGAGATTTAGTTCGAGCGGGTGTTTTGTGTAACGTCAAGATGGCAGGACGCGATATTTTTATGGAAATATATGTTGCTGTGATCGTCCTCCGTTCGTTTTATAGCTTTTTACCACTTTGTTCGCCGTTGCCGAATAATAAAACGTGTCAGAACGAAATTAAGTTTGGCACAATGTTAATTTTTTAAACAGTTACAAAAATCTAATTTACAGTCGGACCTTTATGTTCTTTTTTGATTTAATGTTCTAAAATTACTTCAATACCTATTCTAAAGCGGCCGATGGTCGTGTTTCGCTTTTATGAGTCACAGTTGTAAAATGAAGTTATATAAAGCGCGGCCTTATACTTTAAGTGGGGTTTTGACGGATAGCACAATTAACAAAATGCCGTTGCCGCGTATAACATAATACGATATAGTTACCGCGATGTGAGACTGGTTGCTCGTAAATTAGGCGTCGTTTCGGACTGGTTTGGTGGACAATGTCCCCGCTTGATGGCCGGCCTGCCTCATATTAACTATCCCACGGTGACCCTTGCTTTGTTTTGTAGTAGCTAAACAAAACGGAACTAATGAGCCGCGGGCGAACTGTTTTAAATTATGTTTGTAAAGGTCGATTCGCTTTTTAGATTAACTTGGGCGATAGACTGCATTTAATTAGCATATTGGTTTCATAGTACATGGATGGCTAAATTAAAAGACGTCAAACCATTCGGTTATAAATTATTCTCAAAAGTGATGTTTTGTTTAAATTCGGCACGGCAATGCGTCAGCATTCTAAACAAAATGGATCGCAGATACTATTTATGAGTAATAAAGCGTTCCGCTCTGATTTACAAAAAGAGACGGATGCCGCTAATGTCTCAATTTCGGGAATAGACCTCCACGTAAAGCAAACATTCCGCCCTCTTACGGATTCCCACTGAGTGCAGCAAGGTGCGATGTACCTACGATCAGTGCCCAGTTGCTGTGTGCAATAAATTAGATAATTACGTGACAACAAAACCGTGAGAGATCGCGCCACGGGCGAGACGAAGTATCGTGAAGCGAATAGCCCCCTGCTGGCGCGGACCTCACCGAGCGGCCGGCCGAACTTCTGTCACATCAGACCGCCTTTGTTACCTAAATTTGCTATCCCTTTTCGCCGGTTGGAAATTCACTCAAAAAAAGAGAGGTTCGACCGTCGGCAGAGCCTTTGCGCCGCGCTCATCATTTTTCACGTCTTATTCAATAAGTCGCTGCGTAGTCGTCGAGATAGTGATCGAGTTTTGAAATATTTCGATGGGAGAGCGCTACATTCCCATGGATATGGTGTTACTTTGCGTGCGGAATGTCGGTCCTGTATTGTTAGCGATCGATGTTATATATATTCAATATTATTCACCGATCTTATGATTCGCAGTCGCTACGCCACTTACGTAGGCAACGAATGATATACAAGCATTAAAGTGAACAACTTTACTACTACCTTACTACTACCGTTTAACTTTACTTTTATTAATAAAAAAAATGAATGAATTGGAAATGCATATATTACATATCACTTATAAAATTTAACGTTCATTAACGATGAATAACTATAATACATAATAATTTTTAATTGACTTAGAAAGGTCTTCATACACATAACCAAATTACTTATTGTCTTTGTATGATCTTGTATATCAAGATGAATAAACTTACTTTCAATTCAAACAGCAGTGTATCACACCGTAAACCTAATTACACATTCAATTTAATTCTCCCGCAAAGCTAACCCAATTTAAAAAAACACGACAAAGCATAACCGGACGTAGCAGCCTAAAAACTTAAGAAAGATATCAATGAATCATCTAACGTCGTGTTTGCATCACTGCGCACATTATATGCCTGACACAGAAGCGTCAAGGCGTTGCAAGTAATGTCATTTACTTATAAAATATAAGCATACAAGCGTCCGTTCGAAAACCCTTTGTGCACACAATAATAGGACCCAGCACTTTGTTTGCTCCAACAATTGTTAAGAATGATTATTCGCAGTCGGCTACTTTAACGGATTATCGCTTTTGTATCGAGATACGTTCGGAAATTGTTTATTGAATGCACTGACCAGGTACAGTTACCATTGAGAGTTCGCTACAGATGTTAATCTGTAAAACAAAGTGGTTAGTTTTGCAAACTGCTATTTTTTGTGACGTGTTATCGTCCTGCCATCAGTGTGGCTTTGACAAACCGCACTATGGGTGCGATTTGCTAACATGGGACTGTTTATCTCAGGTGTTAAGATTAAGTTGTTATATTTACCGATGTAAATGTTATAAGCGAGAGTATTCCAACCAAATAATTATGCAGCGTTCTTTGTAATGTTCTTTTGTTTATTACGAACGAACTGCTAATTGTAATACCGTTATTAGCAAAATTGGGGCTGTTAATGAATGCAAAAACACAAATATGTATAAAAATACTTGTAAGCGGAAAGTACATGTTTTAATAAAGCCTGCTAATTTATTACAAACATTCTTTAACATTTTTCGAAATTATGTGTTATAGAGTTAACCTTAAGTGATTAATAAATCTAAGTCTTTAAGTACCATTTAGGTTCAGAGAATAATAAGATCTCTCCTTATTCTATATATAGGTAGGTTCGTGTGAATAAAGTTAAATCTGTCCATTAACAAACGTAAAGCTCATCGATGCGTTGCCTTAAAATATTGGAAAAGTAAATCCCCTGTATCATAAAGATATCATAAACATACAGATACAGGGGTATCATAAAGATACAGGGGATTTAAGGATAAAATAAGGATGAATGAAACGCAGTCGTGATTCTAACGAATTTTTTTAGCTTGATGACGATTTTATGTGGCAGGGAGGTACTACTCCGATCCAATTTCATATATTTTGTTATGCTTGATTATGGAATACACAATTTAATACAATTAATAAAGAAATGCATTAAATGCTATATCCTTGAAATAGAAGTTAAGAAGTTGTAAATAAATCTCGAATTAATACCATAAGCGAAATACAGAACTCGACGCATTGGTAGCGATCGCAAATTTTTCGTAATAATTAATTAACTCGAATAGTAAAATTAATTTTGTCAACAAATTAATTAGATGAATCGTTACGAACACTTATTATATGTACTGAGAACAAGAAAGGACTTTGACCTTTGTAAACACTTCCATTGATTATAAGCTTCCTTGTAATTAATAATTACTAATACTTCATAATCAAATTCCACATATAATGATGTCTTAGCCACATCCGTCCAACAAGTTCAGGGAAATCTGAAAATATCTGAAACATTAAAGTACTATCAATATGAGATGAGGTTTTTCCGTTTTTGAGAGAATTTACGAAACCTAGATTTATTTAAAAACTATTTATATAATATACCAATGGTAGCCCATTTTACTAATAAGTTTCTTAAGTTATCCATATGTATGCCGAAATCTTTAAAATTACGAAACTGATTCTCATGCAGATGATTCAATAGAAATATTTATAATAACAGCATAATATACCTATGTGAGCAAAGCTGGGGTCGCTACTATTAACTTAAAATATATTACGAAAAGACGATATAATAATATATCCAGTTATAATTTAATAAATTATTGTCCCATTTGTCATTTACCGCAAAACCACAAGATATGGAAGGATACGTCTAAATATTATGAATCGGCGCATATTATTTGATCTGTTTAACTCGAATGGCGCCAAAATGCTTATAGTTAAAATTAAATGCTATTATTCGTACTAACGAAATATTTATAACTCTATGGATACGATAAAAGAGGCCGCAATTTAATAACGCCAGTCTAGAGTCTATGGATTGTAAATCCAATTAGTTTATAGTTTATGGTTTTACTTGTTAACTGAAAATAAGGTATTTTTTGTACTGATTGTTTTTTTATTATGCTGAGGTTAAGTTAGTGCTTTTATTTGGTAAAATAATATTTTAAAACTATGTCTAGTTCGCGAGTTCTGGCCGTAGAAAACTTGTTTAATTTTTGTTGTGTTTTATAATATTATTGAATGAAAATAAACTTGAAAAACGGAATCGGGTTTCACTAACATAAAACAACAAATCTTTCAGTAGGTATGATTGATAAAAATAAAATGTATTTAAAATAAAATAAAAGCAAATAATACAGTGAGAATAATTTCCATATGCAAAATTTTTACCAATGTTTAAAACACATTTTAATTGTTTTAATTGTCGTAATAAATTATTGTTTTATGCGTAGAGCGTACCGACTTACACATATTGCCATCTAGTGATGAGTAGCAGAACTAACATTAACAAATCGATTATAAATGCAAATAAGGATATGTATTACTACCGCATAGCCTAGTTAAATATTTTTAATCAGGTTATACCATTAGAAATAATTTTCCAACAGCAAACTTTTAATTTTACATGAATCGACGTTACTCTTTCAGCGTCCTCAAAAGATGGCGCCGCTCGCATCCGTAACGTCTTGTGTAAATCATTTACGATCAAAATTTAAATAACATGATCCGTAAACGTTATAAACATTTGCACTTCAAATAAATCGTACAAATAAAACCGCCTACGTATAATTTATATTTTATGACGTTTGCATTTACCTGCATAAAACGTTATGTGTGGGTTTTCGAACACTGTTTAATTAAAAATACAAATAAATACGCATCGTTCTTTGTTCTATTTAAGGACTTCTCAGTCTTACATTAATTTATATTTTCAATGTAAGACATCACATTGCACACCCGCCATTAAAATTTAAAAATCAATGCCGTTTATCTCCAATCGGCACCCTGTTACTCGTTCCACGTGAAGGTTAACACCGATTCATTAAAAAAGAACGCTTGTAGACCCCCAAAAGACTGAAAAACGACGAACTGGGCTCCAAAAAGACTACATTTTGGTTACTGAGCGGCGCCTAGCGGGTGCTGCGGCGGCGTCTGTGAATGCGATGCCTTTTACACCCTGCGATATTTTATTTATTTATATAACGATAATATAAAATGCTAACGTGACGTACACTAAGCAAAGGTACATGCAATTTAAAAGATTTACAAATCGAATAGTGACGACACAATTGCAGGCGTACACATCATAACAGAGTTTGATAACGTTATTAAACTACATATTTATTTATTCATTAAATCTAAGACTAGTAATAATAAGAAGTACGTAGTATATTATTAGGCCTTATAACTATGTAGTGATATGTATCAAGAAACTAACCCTTAAAATAAACAAAAAAGAAAGGAATGGGAAGGCAAAGAAATATATATGCATAGATAAAAAACTTTATATATAAACTACATGTGTTATGTATAAAGTGTTATGCAAAGCACTTTTAATTGACTTTGATAGTTTTGTTGAATATTTTTAGGTGGTATATCAGCAATGCGGTTAGACTGAATTGGGACGGCTCACCCGGGACTGATCATGGGCAAAGATGGTCGCTCAGTTACCCAGCATCCTTCACATAATAAATTTAAATTAAATTCGAAATCGGATCGGAACACAAATAGTTCGAGTTAAATAAGCATTTTAAAGTGACTATAATAAGACTTGTGCATTTTAATAAATTATACACTTTATTTTTTGCTAAAAATAATTATATTACCTAACTTTAATCACATCTTGATTTTAAAGAATAAAATATTAAACCTCACGCCTAGATCTTCTTCTTTATGTAAGTGTCGTACGATAGATCCTGTAAGGGTCAACGATATTTTCAGTAAATCGTCAATCGTGTGCTCTAAAAGGCATGTTAGATTGTAGGGTTGATATTCGCCGAGGTTTTGTTGATCGTCGCCCGTGGGTGCTCGCGCGCACCTAATTTAATACGCGTTGACTCAGACACAATCCCCTATTGATTGTACCATATACGTCCTTTTTTAAATTTTCATTGACATCGCATATAAATCCATACTTAAAAAGAATCAATGTATATTTCAGTACAACTATGTCGTTTCTCATTCTATTAACGTATTAGTTTCTATAAAATAATATTATATTGCAAATTTACGCCTATATTATTAAAGACCGCCCACTCTTTGTTAACTATAATTAAGACACATATCTCGCGGGCTGAGCTATTGTCTTAATCCACGCAAAATCGATCTACGACCAAACTTAAATGCATATTAAGATATAGCTCATAGTAAAATATTTTATACTAGCGGGCCAGACAGAGTTCGTTCTGTCAAAATTTCCCGCCAAATTTTCTTTTTTTTCTCACTATAAGAACAATCCTTGGACTTCAAAAAATAGAAAAAATATTTAAATTATTCCAAACGTCGAGTTACACACTTACCAACACATTTGGCGATTTTATTTTATATTACAGATTATAGTTCAGTTATTTATTTACATTGGCAACTTTACTATCAGAATTGCTTGTGGTCTAAGCGTCTACACGTTTCCCGCGCCTACTTCAAAGCGAAGCTAAACAAAATATTTTGACAGAAGATATGACGGGACCGACCGCAGAGAATGCGTTATGGTCGAGATTGTAATCTGTGGTCGCCGTGTATGAATGAACCTTTTAAATTACAGATAAATTAAACCTTAATAAGTCGTGAGAAATCCCACATAACCTAACTAAAAGTTAAGTTGAATATTATATCTAGTTTATTTTTTTATCTAAAACGTCATCAGTTTCATCGATAGGGGAAAGGAATGATTGTATTAAATTGTATTGTTTATTTAATATGATTTTCAGCATTAATCTTTTGTTTATGTGAATCCAAATTAATTATAATATCAATATTTCTTTGACTATTTCTTATCGAACATATCTAGTACATATTATGATATATTCATAACGTATACACGTACATAACATACGGATATCAGTGCAGTGAAATGACCGCTTCATTACGGGTAGCGATATCTATTAAAGAGCTCATTTAAAATAAATGAAAGATATTACTCGAGTGATCCGTTATTCTCGCAATCTCGTGCATAATGTACAGAAAACATATGAAATGTAATTTGTTCCCATTTTTTGTTGCATTATTACTGACACATCAACATCGCTTACGCATGCCTATATTGGATGCAGTTTAAAATGACTTTGCGCGTCTTGTTCATCATTAGAATCAATTATTTCCCCATCTACGACTCTGAATGTGTCGTGAAGCCCTCAATGTTGGCAATTTTGTTGGACATGATCGCTTTTTATTACGTTATTAAGAGTCTACTCTGTAGGCACAATCGACGCGTTTATGTATATTTTTATAATGACTCGCATGCTAAAGCATTCTGAAAGGTTGAAAATCGTATGGAGAATCCGATCGCGAACCCGGTGCTAAATTATGGGCAATGATTATAAATTTATGAAGTTAGTCGAATACTTTGAAGCGGTAGGATGTTGAAATTTTATTTGTAGACGCCAAGTACCTAAGCCTTGAGACAAAGTTATAAACGTACCTATTATTTGTAGGCTGTTGAAAAAATTGGTCGCAATGTATGAATGAAATGAAATGGAAATACGAGGTATTGTACACCTACGTGGGGTGCGAGTGAAATTAGACATTGCCGTAATTAGGGCAATTACGGGCACAGAGGTAATATCCTGTCGCAGGATAAGGTGGGCGATTGTGTTCTCTTCACTCTATACACAATCTAAGTATAGCTTATAACATATAATATGCAGTTTATATATGGACTATAAAAATTGTTCCAAAGTAACGAACTGAAATCATAGATCTTATGTTTTATGAAAAGTTATGAAATAAATATCATAAATGCTTAATTTGTATTATTCTGTATTGACATAGCTTATTTATTTTAGGCAATCAGCGCGTCTATTTCTGTATATATAAAATTGAAATTATTCGAATAAACAAAAAGTTTATTAGGATTATTCGCAGGCCAGTTCGTATTGTTATCTAAGAAGGCATTGAGCTTTCGAATAGAATACCGTAATCAAATATTCATACATTGTTCCTAATCATGTGTCCTCTGTCAACTATTGAACGAGGTAGCCGGGCCAATGACCGAATTCAAGTATTGCAAATGTGAAAGTGAGTGTGGGAATTAATTACTATTTGCACAGACCTCAACGAGCAATAACAAAAATAATAAACAATGTCATTGGGTCGCACGTGGGCGATATTTCTATTTTTTGCTGACCTATTTCATCGGTAACTTGTTTGTGAAAAATTACTTTATAAATCTCGTTCTTAACGATATATGTATTTAGAATTATTCAAAAAATAGTTTAATATTATCCTTCGTTAAATAAACAAAAAGTGAAGATATTTATTTTATGAAGTTGAAATACACAAATATAAGCTAAGCCGTTTAAATCAGCCATATTGTTGAATGTAGCCCATAGCTACAACACACTGATTAATCCTTACCGTCTTCAAGTGTGACATATCTAATAATACCACCACCTCCCATAATCTCCTAGCCTTGAACAACCGAAGCCCAAGACTAACAAAAAATGCCCTCAAATATAATAACCGGCGGCTAATCTTTGATGTGAGGCCTGCAAATCACATATCCAGCCGAGATTAACAACCATTATTTTGCATATTATTGACATTTACTACCACACCGCTTATTTATTTGTGTCCAGAGTTATTTAGGAAGTATTTTTGAAGTTGTCCACATAAAAATGTTGGTGGAAACAAAACGAACGCGATATTTATGGTTGGGCCGATGTGTGTCAATGCAAAATTTATATTGTCGAAAGCTGATTTAACTTGTGATGTTCCCGTTTGAAATACGGTCTTTGTGGCGGTCTTAGTTTCGTATTTGGATAATGAGTTATCCTTAACACAAAATGAACGGTGATGATGCATATAAATGAGAGGGCCGAGTGCTTAAATGTTAAGTGTTGTTGAATCGTTTATGTGCTGAACGGCTACCTTTTTGTGATAAAAGGCTTGTTATCTTATGGTTGGATACTTAACGATATGATTATTTTATATGAATGTTGTGGGAGGGATTTGGTCTTATTTTTTTTATATGAGTGACAAAAATTTGTTTTATATACTTGTTTTTCGATGCTGGGTCAGGCTATTTAGTATTAAGAATGGTTATACTTTAAAAAGAAAGCACAATATATTTATTACTGTATTGATCGTTTAAGACATGAAACTGTACTTTTGTTATTATCATATATTGCATTTTATTTAAAACAACGTTTCAAAATGAGTGGTCTATGTATTTCCTATTAAAGCCTTTCAACTGCTAAACTTTCAATAAAGGCTAGAAACAACGTATGATGTCATCATATAATAATTTTACGAAAGCTAAAAGTTAATTTGTAGATTAATATGTTGAATCAATTATAATAAAAACCAAACTGAACTACATTTAATTTGAGCAAACCGTATCAAAACTTCCTTAACAGAATGCTGTTAGCGGATCATTAAATACGAATGTTAACTAATTGCTGATAAACTGATTTGTATTAGGAATATCTCATTTCGTATGACATCATCTGGAGAAAGTTAATTAGCACAAAACGGGCAGTCGCACCACTATAAATTATCTCAAACCAAAATATGGCGATCATTTACTTTCGTAATTGAATTATAACAGCTTTTGTACTCAATAATAATGCAATAGTATTCATGGATTGATCATTTTAATAAATAAATAACGGCAGATAAATACGTCTACTACTACAACTTTTATACAATACAATAATTTGTCAGATTTACCATTTAAGTATCTCATTATAAAACCCTTATTATTGTGCAATTAAATCATTCAAAAAAGGACAGATAAAGAAAGAAATACATTATTATAATTTGTATATTTTATGTTTCACAAGGTTGCATGGAAGAGATCGCTCTTTAGTTATAAGATCGCATTTTCAAACATTGTATCGAAGAATAGTATACCTAAAGCAATAAAGCATTCATGAAAAAATAATAATAATTTATTGTAATAGTTTAATAATAGAAGCACTTTTACACATAAGAAACAGTCCCACCGTTTCTAATGACATAACGTGAGGTCATTTGTACATCAAATCCTGTAGATATTGTTATTAAATAGAAAGTAAACGTTTACGTCGCAGAGCTTTTAGCGACTAGGACATAAAATTGAAAGGCGACATTAAAGACGCTATACATAGATAAATCTTTATGTTCGGCTATAAAAATAAAATATGTGATTTTGCAGTTAATCAATTACCATTAATATTTGGTCGAAGCTTGCTAGTGAAATTGTTACTATGGGTAGTGTAACTGGATTCAACTATTAAATCTCATTTAGAAATAGGCTACGGCTTTCATCATACTTGAAAAATTTACAGTTAGTGTTTTATACTTAGTTGAATTTAGTGCGAATCGCACTATCACGTTTTTGAACTTCGGGTTTATTGAATAGAGCATTTAGAAAAAAAACCTTATTATAGAAAGCCTGGTCACATTCACGTTAAAAAAATGACGAAATATTTATAGATTTCATAGCTGCATATTAGGTTTAAATCGATTTTATTAGCTATAACGAAACTTTAGTTTTCTGTTTATGTGTAAAACATGTTTATTTTATACACTTATATTATAACTTAGAAGTACTGAAACAAGCACACACAGACATCCTCCTACGCGTTATATTAGCATTTTAGCTAGCACTGGTGTACGAAATGTTCTCAATGTCTCAATGTATGTGGACCGAGTAGCGGCCAATCCAGGTACTGTATGGTATTGATCGATTATATCGTTAAATGAGGTGATGCTTATTGGTCACTGCTCATTGACGATTTTCTAGGAATAGATTCGGTTACAGCGTGCATATTACGGTGGTAAAATTAATCCATACTAATATTATAAATGCGAAAGTAGCTCTGTCTATCTGTCTTTCCATCACGCTATAACTACTGAACCAAATGGAATGAAATTTGGTACAAAGATATTTTAGAGCCTGAGGAATGGCATAGGCTACTTTTTAACTGGAAAAAAGGCTTATAAGGGGGGAAGGGGGAGTCAAAGTTTATATGAAAGTCCACGCGAACGTAGTCGCGGACAACAGCTACTAGGTTATATACAGAAAATAAACTGCCACTTCCAAATATGCTTTATGTACATATAATTTATAAGTTATTAACTCAAAAAAATCATTTTATATTTTAATGTTTACATATTCATACATGATCAATATACTATTTTCAAAGATAACTAGAAAACCTTTTGCCTGCTGCATATACCTAAGCTCAAAAAATTCACATAAAAATCTCCCTTATTAAACACCGCGTGTATTAATCTAATTTACTCCTATAAGAAACAGTATTAGTTTAATATGCTTTTGTCAAAGCTAATATACAATAAGGTAAAGAGGCTTTCACCCGGTTCGTCGATTAAAGCTCCGAGAAATTGATATAAAATCCGTCCATATTAAGGCGAGAACAATGCTGTCTGCCCTTCGACCCGTTAGCATTACCGTTAATTATCGAATTATTCCGATGCACTAACGGTGTTCACTGACGCATCGCCGTCATAATGCATCGATGAATTCGTATCAGGAGCAAGCGCACGGCCGCGTCCTGAGCCGGAATCTTATTATAATTATAGCTAGCCGCATCTTGATTTTATCCGCATTTATGCAAGAATTATACACCAAAAACCTTCCTCTTCATCACCCAATCACTCTATCTGATTGAAAATCCCATGGAAATCGGTTGTGTAGTTTCAAAGATATAAGATATAAGCAGACATAGGGACGAACTGAAGAAAGGGACATTTTTATACTATGTAATGATACTAAGATGCGAAAATTATATGGGTTACATTTCTAAATTGAAACATAATCTAAAATCATTTTAACTTAACGCTTAAACACAAGACCTCTTTTAGAACTTAATTTTGTTTTCGCATAAGCAACGAATACAGTTATCCTTCAAACGTGTATTATTTTAATACAAAAACGTATTATAAGTTCATTTGCAGAGATTGCTTAGAGCTTACCGAAATTCAGCTTTTTGAACATGAATCATATATCAGAAAATTATTTTAAATTTAATTTTTGGGAATCATTTGCATGATCTTACACAAAGAAAGTACTCTTACTTTTTTGGCCAACCAGATTCTCACGGTTAGCGATCTTGACTCACCTTATTTCTTAAAACTGTAGCGAGTAATTATGACGTCATAATGCTCTACCTTTGCTCGTGTTCCAGCCATTTTTAATTTATTTACCGACACGGCGGCGTATCTCGGTGAAATCTTGTTAGCTCAGTTTGCCAAACATCGGTTTCGGTACATTTAGATCGACCGATAATGCTAACCAGTATAATATGTAGACGTAAATGTTCTAATTTACTGCTCGCTTCCATTTTATTGTGTTAAGTCCTTTAGAAGTTTTATTGCGATCTTTTTAAATGATGACTGTATTTAACATGACGGGTCAACCGTTATAATAATACAATTACTTGTTAATTTTGATATAATCAATTCTACATAATACAAAAATGTTTCATAATATTTGGTATACTTATTTCTATTTTTCTATAAGCTGATTTTGATATCACTTTCTACATTTATACATATAAATAAACATACATTGTTTGATCATTTATTTAGTGAAAAAGAGTTAAAAAACTATAATCGTATTTCTGATATTAATACTAGAAACTCTATGATAAATGAATCAAATATCAAATAGTGTAGCAAGAAACGAATTTATTTCTTAAACTGTAAAACCTTATTTCAGTACTATTAAAAAGGATTTACTTTTAAAATAGACATATTTGTACCTCGTCTAGCCAGTAAGCAAGTGTCAGACGCGCCATTTTAACGCTAATAAACAAATATAACTGTCTAAAGCTACGAGGAAAGCAAGATTCCCACAGAGTTTAGGGCGGACATAGACAAGCGTTTCTTATATAGGATACAAAAGAAAACTTTAACGAATATTTGAAATCCACTTTTGTGACTGGTAACGCATTCGTGAAGCATGTAGCTAAGGGATAAATCATAAAAATTACTATGTATATATAAAATTGTAGAGATTGATTTTTGCTTGATCGCGTTAACCTCTGTAAATAGCTACAATCTGTATTAGTGATATTGGCAATTTAACAGTACGCTAAAGTACGTTTGGTTCTTGGTTTTGGTGTAAAGTGCGCATATAGTTGTATCATATTAATCGTAACCAGCAGTCGTATTATCGTTGTAACCAGGGTAGCGCTTGATCACAACTCACCTGATGTTAAGTTAATTTGTGGTCTGAGATGGAGTGAACCTGTAAGAAAACTATTCACTCTCCTCTTATAGGTACTGAGGTTTTAAGTAACGGGAAACAAAGACTCCAGTTGACGTATATACAGATATTGTGCAACTCACTCCACAATTCCACAATACGCAGGAAGAACTCGAAAGTAGATCGCTTCGTGCACGCACGTGGGATATCCACTATGTAGCCGTCCACTACTGAAGCTCTGCTCCGCCGATAGTGGAATGGAGGAGGAGGAATAATAATTTAGCTAAGTAACTAGTTGTATATTACACATCCTTTATTACGTAAACATCTAGTAACAATTATATACACGCATGAAATAATAATTATTTAAAAAATATTTATGTCTTAGGGGCCCTTATCACCTTCCCTTATCCCACTGGTTACGATTTTCTAGCTCTATTGCTGGTTAAGTTTTACTATAGTATATTTATTATTATAATAACGTTTTTGTATTTTACTTTTATATATTTATTGGAAAATGACTAAATATGATACTAAAATAATAAACGTAATTTTAATCTAAATAATTAATTGAAAAAAAAAACTAGAAAAAAATTATTACGTGTACAACGCAAGTGTATAACAAGCCTAAACGTGTTAACTTTTGTATGCGCCGATAAACATATTTCCCATTTTATTGCAGCCGCCCCTCGCCGTGAAATTGTGTTGTCTCATACATTGGAAATTATTTATATAATTTGCATCGGAAATCCGTGCAGGGAAATTAGATTTGCCCGTGGTCGTATAATATCGACTTGAACTTGTTTTAATTGTGTTGTGTTAGATTGTTTAATATAAATTCAAACACATGATGCGAATGAAAAATCAGGAAGCATAATTAACATATTATCGAAGAGAGAGAGAGAGAGAGAGAGAGAGAGAGAGATGAGAAGTGAGAATTAAAGTAATATTACTCACATATTGACAATAATAACGTTAATAAATAGTTACCCATACGAACTTTTATCTCCTATTTAAATACTTTTTATATCGCTATAATTGTGTCCTTCAAACTCTAGACTATTACCGAACAAATTATATATCAAATTTTATTAAAATTGTCAGTGGTTAAAAAGCTACATTTGTAACATTAGTTAGTTTATGACTCTACTTCATTTAACATATATGTATACAATACTGTTCTGACCTTAGACAAACGTGTATGATCATCAAATATTGATTTTTCCGGACAATGTCTGATAGTAATCCTCTTGTATTTAGTTAATCGTTGTTGTAAATTCATAACAAACATTAAGTCTTTTTATAATAATTAATGTAATAATTATTTATTTTAATGCACAATTATTCATCTGTATAAATTGTTACTGGAGTGAAATGGAACGAAGTATCTAACCTGACATTTTATTTTGAATTCTTCGTCATTTAATAAAACTACAATCAAAATTGTATCAGCTACAAAAACTTCATCATAATAGTATAAACAACCTAGTTGTAATTATATTGTCAAAACGCGCACACAAATAAATATATAACGCTACAATAGCGTCTATCCAAACGCGAGTCGCCGCTGATTTCCCAACACTGAGTTATAGCGTAGAATCGCTTCTGAGTCCTGACTTATAATATATTGGACTGGTTTAGCTTCCATTCATAAGCCCTAGCCCTACCGCTAAGTATTGCGTGATCTTCTCGCCTCCATACATTAACGTAAGGACCTAGCCATAACTCAAAATATAATTTTATACTTGTAAAGCCATTTAATGGTTTACTACAACTGAATGGTTTTGTGTTGTAATTGATAGAAGTTCTGAATTAATCATTTGATTTTACGACAGATTTATTTGTTTACGTACAATATGCGATTAAAATATTTTGCTGGATCAAAAACGTCGCAGGTTTATAAGCGGATTAACAAAGAATTTAATAGGAAGAAAGAAAGCACTGTTTACATAAATGATATGAGTATGTTTTCACTTGAAATACAAAAGGAACTTAAAATGACCTAGGCCGATACATTTACGGGCGTGCTTGAACAATATATAATCCTCGAACAACGCATGATTAAAATAAACGCCAGCTTACCAACATAAATACATCTCACGATACCTTATTTTAACTACAACTAGGGCTTTTAAACTTTACCTCAGATAATGTTACATTTAGCGCTTCGTCCTGACAGATTTTGTAGCTGGCCGTAAAATTTTATTTCTTGACGTTTTATTATATTGCGCACAATCGTACTCTTTGTTGCGAATAGAGGTGGTCGTTCGCTTGCATTCATTTTACACGCATCGACAATAAAAAACATTATGTCTTTGCAATGACTAATCGAAATTTATAGGCGCAGTAATAACACTACTTTTTGCTTGATAAATTCAAAAGCCGTGTTCTTCCTGTTATAAAAATGTTATATTGTGATGTTATCATTTATGAATATTATATTTGGGTAATAAAGCACAGTGCACTTTGTTGTGACTGTTGATTGAGAGATCCACGTGCTGATAGGCAGACTTTACTCTGATTCCGGCCTGTTGTTATAGTTGTTATATCGCTTCAACCGTGAGAAACTTTTTGTATTAAGACAATCAAGTACACATACCAAATTTATATTAAAATAATTAGCTTCCTTATTTTTATAATTATATTTACGATATGAAGATATTTCAAAGTAGTATTTTATATGAAAATAAAGCGTAGATCATATTATTTAAACAGTTATTTGATAGAGATAAAATATCAAACGAATTGGAAGTAAGAATAAATAAAATCGTGCAAATAAATACAGTAATTATTCGGTACCTATTGATATTATTTCATTGCTATAAATATAATTACTCTATCCCGTCACCTAGATTTCCATAACAAAGATATCCCTCCCATAACATCTTATTAAAACATAATTATATCCTTATTTTAAAATGATAAGTAATGAGATTTCCTAGCGAAGAAATTTCGAAACACAAGATAAAGTGCCGAGTATCACGAAACAGTCCGCCTTTTCGAACCAACTTTTCATAACACCATACAGAGAAAATAATTAATAACATTTTTCCATATTTATATGATTATTAGAAAGTAACTTTCTAGCAATTACACAAATAACGCACAGAGAAAACGATCATTGCTTTATAGACTATTAAGAAAGTCATTTTAAAACCAATTAGGATATAATTTTAATATATCTTAGACTTATTTATGGGTGTGTTTATTTGAATAAAATTATAACACTAGTACTTAATTATTATAATGACAATAAAGTTCGTTAGTTTGTAAACTTATTCTCAGTGGCCCTAGTTAATCCTCACAAAATCATCGTGAAAAACTCTTAAAATAATTTCGTTTAACAGAACATGGCGTGAACGCGTTGATGTCTTAGTGATAGCAAATATTGTGTATTCATACATTAGAATATAATAACGAACATATATTTCACACACCGGTAAACTTAATCAATTAATAAAACACACCCGACAATACCATCCCACGTGACTTCATTCATACTGCAATATCATTTTAAATCGCTGCAACATTTCTAAATAAAACTTTTCAAACAATTTTCTACTATAGTCCCTTTCATTTAAGTTTAAAGTCTATTAATACGAACACTAAAGATCTGTAGGCGAATAGTTTTCTTCGATAATTCATAGTGCTTCTGCTATCGTGACAGTGTCCCAGTAGTGAGCAATTACATTGAGCAAAACCCACTAAAGCGTTGCCACCTGTTCTCAATGATATTGTTAATAATTTCCTTTGATACAAAACTTGCGATACTAAATTCTATATCAACATCATAAAGCACAAATTCCCCTAAAGATCGTATCTCCACCCGGGGTGAGGAAAAGTGAACTGTATCCAGAATTGTTTAAGGGTTATTTTCTGTTTGCTTTTTATATGAAGACGATGTAGGATAACATCCCACGCGCTTTCATTCATAGAAAATCTGTACCTTTGTTTTGTAATGAAATTGTTTATTTCTTCAAATAAACGAGATGTATTTGTTGGAGCTTTAGTTGGTCTGATAAAGCGAGCGGATATGGGTGGTCTGAAATAAGGTATTGTGCACTTCGGCATCGAATTACAAATTGAATGGTTTATTTCTCATGTCTAGTAGCAACTAGAGATTGACCTGGCAAACATTTAATGTTAAATCGCAACATTATAATTTGAAAGAATAATAAGTTTTAGAAACTTAATGAAAAATATTTATGAATATGTACTACATGAATTTTACAGCTTCTTAGTTAAAAATTCAAACAAAATTCTTTAAAATAAATATTAATAAATAAAAATACCGTGTGATATAAAAATTATTATTTTCTTGCAATCGATTGATTTATAGCTAACAAAAATGAATGTATTATTACATTTATACGCGTGCATAATATTAACTCTTCAAACCCCAATACACATAATAGCCAATATGCTCCAACAATATTGACATTCAAGCAATGAACAAACATTCGACAATGAATACTTCATTCAATTACCAATCTCGATACGGTGAAAGCAGATGAGCACACTAGAAACGTTTCAAATATCTTGTCCAAACAATTGCGTATCCCGTCCCGTTACGACGAGCCTACACGAATTAGAAGCATCATCTCGTTCTGTGGACATGCGTACCGATTTGTTTGCACTAACTTGAAACAAAAGTTTAAGCACATAGACTATAGAGTGTTATGGTTGGATTTGGTATTAGTCGCTTTAAAAGAATTAAGATTCTAATAATATGGTATATTAATTAAATGTATAACTTACAGTATTAAGTAAGAATTAGGTATATAAATGTTGACGAAAACTTCTTAATAGAAACGAAGATTATTGGTAGGTATAGTAAGAATAATCTGAAAAGATTTAAATCAAGATACATAAAATAAAGAATAGTTAAATTCCAAAGTAGTTTTTATGGTCTTACTTACAAGTTTTTATTAAATTTCCATATTAATTTGCATCATATTTTCTAGCGATTTTAAAGGCTCAAAAATCTTCTTAAGTATTTAATTCTCTCTTAAAGTTTTACTCATAAGTAAAATCAGAAGGCAGTTCTGACAAAAGTATTAACTTTAAAGTATGTAATTTTTTCTTCGTAAATGATTCTTCCTATAAATACTACAATATCTGACACATGACACCATTTTTTACTGGTTCAACTAATTACGTATACTGTAAACCTTGTTAATTTGCATAAATTACAAAGCTTACACGCCAGAATCTAATTACTATCTCTTACATCTAGCGACAAAGATACGTACAGCTGTCCGTACTAAAATAAATCATTTCAACACAATTAATGGTTTATTGTCTTAGACACGTCTGGTTTAATTACGAGCTTGAGCCAAATGAGATAAGAACAAGAATCTATGGAACAAACTCCTAAGTCCTAATCACTACTGTGTCGTAATGCGAATTAATGAACGAAAGTTTGGTTCAGACAATGCAAATGCATTGGATTGATAATATCTGCATACATTTTGTTAGATAATTAAATCACTTAGTTATTGTCACGATTGTATTGGAATTCACAGTTTCATTTAAAAACGAACGTTTCAAATGTCAGTATTGTTTGCATGATGGTATTTTATTATATTACCTTCATATTAATTATTGTATATGATACTTTCATTATATTTTTACATTTCATCATAAGCATTGGTGACTTATTTTTTAGAAAATATTACATGAAACGAATGTAATTTTATTATAATTGTATCATATTATATCTTTCCATAGAAAACCGACCCTTCGTCCCCTTTTTTTAATTTTAATCATATCCTTCAACCACATCTATAGAAGAAATTATTTTTTATCTATTTTAAAGCATAGAAAATGTCAATAATCAACAGATGAGCTTACGTTATCTGTTATAAAAATCTATTTAATATTATCCACCCTACCAAAACAATGTAAAATATAATTGTATGTAAGCATTGTATGTAAATCATTAAATTAATTATTTGCGTGAAAATATTTGTCCAACCGTTTAATTAACGTTAGGTTATTAGCGGAGATTTTGAATATCGATAGGGCAAATTAATCTTTAATAAATCTATTGAGTCGCCGTCAGTTCGGTGTTGCTACTTAATTAAGAACTTCAACTTTGTATTTAGCGTATCATTGATCATAATTATATGGGCAGCATGACCACAGTAAATGAAAATTATTCATTCTAGACCTTTGACGTGGTTTTATTATTTCGTTTTGTATTTGAAATTATTTTATTCGCATATAATAAAGCAGCAAATACTAATTTGATTGATTTGTACTCAGTAGTAAGGTTATAAATCTTGTAAATATATTTTACATATAAAATAATTTAATTTGAATTTTACGAAAATCATAGGACGCTTTGCATGAATCGAAAAAAATAATACTAAGACCAAAAACAACAGCTGGTACATAATAATGTAAAGATAAGTTCATTAATAAATATTTATTTTGCATATTTCAATGCTTATTTATTAAGCCCTTAGTAAAAAAATATTGTTTGTATAAAACAAATATTTTAGTGAAAAATCAGATACACTCAATTTTGTTTGGATAATTGTCATAGATTATATTTAATAACTCTAAATATAAGTTTTACTACTTTAAAGTTCATAAATATAAACAAAAGGGTATTTTATGTTTGACATTTGCAACCCAACGAATATATATAGATAGAAATGCCTAAGACCATGACGTCACCAATGATGTAATCTTGGCATCATGTCCAGGCGATCTGATCACGTTTGAGTAAAATCAATCAATAAATTTTATCTTAAAACGAACGTTAAAACTAAAACTAAAAACACTATAAGTGCATATGAAGAAGCTAGAATACTCTGAATTTCGTTCCGTTTCGTCATTTCATTATCGTTTGGCTCCTGATCGAGAGACTCAGGTTCAATTAATAAAAAATACAATATTATTCAATGAAATTATGTTCTCTTTTCAAAGTCAATTTTATTTATTTTACTACTGGTTAATAAATTAAAAGTCAGCCCTATTGGGCTGGCTAAAGAAGAAAAGATAGCGCACTTTTTGTGTGATGATAAGACAGTGGGATTTAGGTCATTATATACCAATGGTTCTATTACTCTAATCGCATGAGTGGATTTAGGTATTTCGCCACTTATTTTTTTAATAAGAAAACCAAATCTAAACACAAATATATTTTAACATTATTCTCAACATATCGTTCTTGACATTCAACAGCACACAATAAATATATCACAGAACGATAAGTTACCTTATTTATTTATCAGTAACAAGAGCAAAAGATATATCAATTGCAATGAAATGGAGTAGTAAATATAAATCAAACGATTGCCTCGATAAAGCCTACCGCAGGCGATACCGGTTCAGCTGACGGAATCCTTTATCCTAATAAATAGCTATAAACCCACATACCTATTACATTACTTCTTCCTAAGTGGGTAGGCTAGTCTGAATTTCATATGAGATTCTAGCGC
>JADANM010006502.1:3265501-3276243 GCA_026213755.1 Eurema hecabe
CACGTTAGTGGCTCGAGAAATTGACATTTCTAAAAGATTTACCGAGCGTATGAGGTAAGGAACTTATAATTGCTTCAATTTCTCCTCCATTTATGTGTTTTCCCTACAAACTTAATTAAGGAAAGGCAAATTATTTTGCCTTATTCTTTTGCGAATATAATGATACTGACGTCAATTTTCTTTTTTTAATCATTTGAACAATTTATTATAGGTCGCGTCACGAATGTTTAGCGCTGGACGAGAATAACTGCGCATCGGTAGAATCGCGCTGGTAATTGACGTATTGGTGCGAGAAAGACAACACGACTGGGGAACCAATCAACGCTCGCGCACCCGACGATCACGCGCCCCGCGCGCCGTGTCGTCCCCTCGATACCTTATTTTTGACTTCTGCGCAGGTTTTGTTCAGCGCTAAAGATTCGTGACGCTATATAGCATGTAAATATGATAGTCATAATTTAAACTCATACACCTTTACTGTTACAAAGTCACTATAATGACGTATACTGGTATCCTCTGCTTATAGATAACAGATATAACGATCAAGCACACATATGCTGACGTCACTTGCAATATTTATACTCCTTATTTGTTATCAATAGGTGTTATATCTTATCGAAACTTTTACTAGGAACAGTGCAAAATATTCTAAAAATAACTCCCGCGTCAATTATATCTTATACTAAATATGAAGGATATCTTCATAGACATATACTCATTTTTTATACAAAAGATTATAAGAGATTTGTATTTAATTATAATGGAACAGTATTACCGTCCCCAAAACGATTGATTTGTAGTTAGAATTTTTAAAGCTTGAAGCTTCGCCCAGCTAACTTATTCATTAAATTATAGATGAATTTGCTCAATGCCAGGTCATTGACCTGTCTGCTAAATTTAATTCAGTTGATGGCCCATTGAACCAATAAAATAAATATAACCTTTAACTGATACAATTGCTCTAGCAATATATAATATAAATTTAAATTTATTATAGCGAAAAACTTTCAAAATAACTTTTTTTCAATATACTTAACAACTAATACCTATTTTTAGATGCTTTTTTACGCTACAGTTTAAAATTATAAGTATAGAATAAACACTATTCTTGGCTTTGTACATTAAAATAGACAAATATTGGCAGCGAATAAACAGTTAGATTTTTTTTAAATACTCTAGACTGTATGTAATGTATAATTTATTAATATGGAAGCATCCTGTGGTATTGTGATTAATGATTATATTGAACATAATATAAAACAAAATGTGGCTGCTATTAATCATAATGTAATAAAACTTATTCGTGTAAATGTGTAAATTAAATACGGAAAGTAAATTAATTGATAAAATAAAATGACATAAAGTGTATGAAAAGTATTCCAGGTAATTTACCAAATATATCTGCAACGATTGAAAAAACATTACTGTTAATATTTTAACACACAATTCGTCCCGGATGGCTTCTCGGCAATAACATAATGACGTAAAATTTATCAACAAAGCGACGCCTATGCTATCAAAAACATTTAAAATTTGGAAGCGGCTGAAAATTCCTAGAAATGTGTCGCAAAAAGTGGCTGTTGCATGAACAAGCTGATTCGCATTCGCACTCGAAGCGCGTCAAAGTATCGCTGTGACGCAAGTGAATGCTTGCCCGTCTGCTCGACCGATACGCCAAATATTTGAACATGGAACGTTATTATTATATCCTATCTTTAACAGCCAGCCTCTGACAGATATTTAAAAACGAATATATTTTTAATCTGTTTTTGTCACATTGTCAGAATCGAAAATTTATAAAATTGATTATATTGTATTATGTTAATTATTAAAGATTTTATGTATTAGATTAAATACCTTATATATTTTTACTTTAGAAGACTGAGATTCCTTATTTTTGACAGTAGTCTTTTCTGGAGACACTATTTAAAACAAGTTATACTGTAGAGTGAAGTGGTTACACAACTGCGTTCTGCGCCAAAAGCTGTGGTTTTTTTTGTCTTAATATTGATATACCTATATGTGTTTTAAATAAATCCCTTATCTAGTTGCCATAACAAAAGCTCTGCTAAGGCTAGAACTAGATGGCGCTATGTAATAAAAAAAATTTTAACAAAAAAAAACCGACTTCAAACTAAAAAGCAAAAAATAAATTTGCTTCCCACAAAGTAATACGCATTTTCATTTAGTATATAGAAATGATTCAATAGTTATTTTATAATTTTGAAGTCAGTTAAAAACGTTTGAATATTTTTTTATAACATTGAAATTAAAAAAATATATTTAAAAATATATAACATTTGAGTAGAAATTGTTTATGATTTACGTAAATTAAGATCTAAGAGCGGGACAATACAATAGGATAGTATGGAAATGCGGAGGTCTGTTGCAACTTGCGCGCAGCGGGGGCATGAGATTGGCATCGGATGTAGGCTGGCTGCGGCGGCCTACGGGCGGGTTATTCACGAGCTTAAAGGAAATTTTCGATAACATTTACGATATATAATATGAAGCCCAATATATACCCATGTAGGCATTAATAGGATTTTATAGATGAAAGACGAAATACAGAATGCGCTAAATTTTAGAACCTAACACTTAGCTACGAAGATCTAAAATAGGATGAAGCTTAATAATATACAGCCACGATTTTACGAATAGGATATCTAAACTAGACGAGCCAAAGTTTCACATTTATAATATCAGTAGGATATAGGGGAATAAAATGTATGTCTAACATTCAAAAATTTTAACAATTTGGCGTTACATTAAAAATCCTTAATGAAGAACATACATAAATTAAAATATGAGAATACAATAGTAAAAAATATCATCGTCATCGTATAAGTTAATACCAAACGTGTCGTGGCCATTTCGTTGACGAGCTGCTATAAATGAACAATAAAATATAATATCTAAAGCTAAAGTTTATTGAAAATAAGCAAAGGTGTGGGGTAATTAATTATTAAGAGCAAGCACAATGTTTACGCTCCACTTCTTATGACAAAGTCTATGCGTAGGTTGACACGTTCTCACTTAAAAGCTCATACAGTTCGAAAATATAATGCATGACAAAAGCTAAAGCTATAGGAGTTGATAAAAAGAAAATAGGAATAGGACTTACATAAACAATACTTTTGTTATTTCAGAAATTAAGATATCGTGTCGGTTTTGTTAACTTAGAATGTTTTGGTCAAATCTTGCTGACTGAATTTAACCGGTTTAGGTGTAAAATCCTTTTGCGATTATCGCTTTCTCCTCGGGAAGAAGGAGGAGGTTATGTCGGACTCGCCTGAAATGGTACCTAAACTCTCTTGGTGTTCCTCCGCGCACCCTGACACGAACTTCGTCGTGAACGTCTTCCGTGAGAACTGAATTTGACTTACTACTTGAAATTAGAACACATTGAAAAATCTAAATGCCTCTTAAAAATTATAGCTTGGGTTTCAAGAATAATGGAAATACTTCAATAACTTCATAGAAATGTGTTATTTACTTGAAGAATTGTTAAAATAACAACACTAATATGGCAGATCGATTTATTTGAAAACGAAAAATTCAAAAGATCGGTTTCTTATAGTAGGTACTTATAATTTTCCTTCTAACTACGTTTTTATTTTGATAGTGAAAAATTCCAAACTATTGGAAATTCCTTCGTGTCATGATTTGTCAGTACTGCTATTCAATAGAAATAAGAAGGACTAAATCATTAAGCCTTCTTTGGATCGATAATTAATTTCATAGTCACTATTGTATGAATTTATTATTGGGTTCTTAGTATAAGTTTTATTTTTGCAACTTAATAAATGTTAAAGTAAACAAAAAATCTTTATATTTACTGCCGTTACCTCTGCTCTCAGAACTATATTTATTAACTATGAATATTCTTATGTACAATATAGACGTATATTACTTTGTCTTTTTCTACACTAATTAGGTGACAATTCATAAAATAAACAAGCATTTAAAGAAACATTCATCCCAGCACACCCCTTAACACCGAAGGCGCATATAAGAAATATATTTCCGCATTAAACTAGTAATAACCGGCTTATGTACTTATTGCGGTGTCGAGTTATGGTCTATTCATCACGGGTTAAATCGAAAGCGGCCGTACCGTCCCCTCATTCATACCGACGTCGGAATATTCACTTAAAGTGAACAATCGCTATGCTGTGGAGACAGCAATGAAAATAAATAGGATTCTCGCTACCTGATTGACTACAATGCGCCAACCTAGCCGTTAACGTTCAAACGCAAGCGATTTGAAAATTACTACCTTGATATGCGATTTCGTCCTGACTTTAATTTTAATTGTATCACAGGAATTTCAATATACCTAATTTTTTGTTCTATATTAATAATTGATGTTGAAACTTTTCATCGAAACGTTCATACTATGCAATGAAAATATTACAGTAAGTCCATATTTTCAAACGCCCTCTAGGAAGCATGTATAACGGGTATTAAGCAGTTAAAATGTCTCTGAAGTTTAGTTAAATTGCCTGATTTCTCCAGTAATGACCTCCCTGTCTTCACTTATTCAATACTTTATGGATGTTTTATGTTAAAATTATGCTACTAACTTGTCTTTAGCGAATAGTCGGTAAAATTAGCAATAATACGCCTACGTAGTAACTGATCGGTTTATAGTATGGACACTAATTACAGGATTCAATATTATTAGTACAAAAATTATATTATTACAGAGGAATATTCGTTATCTATAAAAAACTACGGAATAACTCCTATATTTAAGGGATGTGGAACTATAGTCTATAGCTTTGACTTTTTAAAACTACACATTTTATAAGATACTCATATGTATGGAAGTTAAAGCCTTTAAAGTGTATAGTCATCTCATTTATATTGTTATAACCATTATGGTGATATTTAAGACAAAAATTAGATCTGAATCTCGTCACCCAGTAGTCTACAAATTTCAATGCAGGTCAGGCGTTCGTCGTGGGCGTTCTAAGCGTCTAGACACCTATTAACGGAAGCAAGGCGTAAGTTGACACTATCGCAAGGACCTATTACCGCTGCTCAATGTGACGAATATCTGCTCAAGTTGAGTAATATCAGTAGGTGTTATGTAATCAATTGAAGTATGGATGTAGAAAATTTAATCGCTGTAAGAGGAATATTGAAACAACTGGCAGGCAGTCCGCAGTGAGAACGCTAAGCCTTCTTTTGTACATTTAACACTTATTTAATTTCAAATTTTAATGCACTTGATATTTATTCTTATAAAGGAAACATTTCACTAGGTGAGTTTCATAGACTCACGGAAGAGTCTGCAAAGGTACCCGGGATCCCCACTCACTGCGGCAGAACGATTAACAGTGGGGTTTTGGTCAGTAGAAGTCCGACATAACCCATGGTCCTTTTCCGAGGTCCATGGGTATCCTATGAGGATTTCCTCACTATAAAAAAGGTGAGTTTCATAGATGTGTAACATTTATTCAAATATTACGTCAATGTCGTTACAACGGATGCATAATGTATACTTGCGGTGCGGCGCGTACACCAACTCTTTATCTGTCGTAAGCGGACCATTTTTGGACCTATCACTGATTCATAGACAAATAGGTAGGCGGGCGGTTTCATAACGTCATAGGAAACGTCACCAAGTAACGTGATAAGTTAGCTGTCACCCGGCATGGAGACTACAGCAGAACTAGATGTTTTATACTTGCTAATTAGTTACTGTTCTATACTATTTTATATCTCTATAAATATTCTTGTTATGTTTTTTTTATTGATTCAAAGACCTGTGTCATGTAGTGACAGAAACACCTCCCCTGTAAGAATTTACAAATCATTACTAATTCTAAATAGGCTATGCCATTAGAACTATCTACATTCCTATTTGATCGCCTTAGAAAGCGAAAAAATCTCGTTAGAACTCACAATTTTAGTAGATTGCTTTAATTTGAAGGAGTGTACTATTCGCCGTTATTTTTAAAATTAACATAAAAAAGTTCAAGCCTGAAACAGTTTATTATTCCTCTAATAATAGTACTATTATCTGCCTGCTACACTAGAATAAGGTGACACATTTGTCGTTTGAATAAGTAGGACGAAATCTTATTATCCATCGTTATCAAGTTGATCGCGGCTGATTAACTCGATTAATTAAATAGGCTGAACTTACAATGCTTCTGTAGGTACATATTTCACAGAGATTAGGAACACGGCATAGTCATTATTGCAAAAAATGTCATGACATTGCACACGTTGTCTAATGATAGTTATATTCCACCTACATAATGTATATTAATTGGTAAACCCGTGCGAATTAGTAATGAGCGTGGGCACTATGGGTCCAGCCATCTTAAAATTTCATCTCGTGATTCATGGGTGAAGTATTAGTGAGTCGCAGACGAGGCCCTTGTGATGTCAACTTAATTTTAATATTACGTATATGAGCTGGCTGAGTAAGGAAGCTGGCTTTTGAGATTTATTATAAGGTGAATGAAATTTGTATATAAGTAGCAGCGTCGTCGCAGTATACTAACGCTAATTAATACTTCGTCGATTTAGGCTATTTTAATAGCCATTACAGCCTCCAGTGAAAATTTAAATTATTTCTTATAGTGTTTATAAGTAGCTTTATTTTTATCCTACTATTTACTAATTCTGATGTAATATTTTTTAAAATTTTAAAATTCAAAATAATATCATGAACTAAACTAAATATGTGCTAAGTTTTACGATTAAAGGGACGCCTGGAACTTATTATTGTGTATTTCCTAATATTTTCTTCGGCTCTTGACAAAATTTTATAACATAGGGATTGTCGGTAACGCTTGTAACTAATTGTCGCATTTATTTTCTACTAATAATTAGGTATAACAAACTGTCAGTCCTGTCACCCTGACTCATTTTACAAAAACGGAACCGTACGAAACCATTATATCTGTATAGGCAATAAAATATAACTTAGTGGGGTTTTTATTTGCTCAGCATAATTGGATTGTCCACACGAATGTTCAATTAATTAGTTACGAAAACAACGCGATTCGGTGCTTTTATCAAAGCTCACTACAAATCAGAAACTTCCTGTATTTGGTTAGCGTTTAGTTAAAATTTATGTTTATTGCCGTGTGACACCGAAGCAATTGAATCGCACCTTACTAAATTAATATACTTATTTAGAATATTTTATTGCATTCAACGATATTGGATGGCTTCATGATTTTTAATGCATTCTTCTAGTTAATATTCAGTGTGTTAAACATTTAGAAGTATCAGTACTACTAGATATACAAAGTTTATGAAGTTGAAAAATATTAAAGTAATGTGTGAGTGTGAAATTATTAAAAAATTATACCAGACATTTTTGTGAAAATTAGCATAGTATTTTGTTATGGATTTAGCGTGCAATCCCTACCTGACGCAAAACGCTGCCAGTATGACCAGATTATTATTATTATTTTAATATTGAACTACCCTCTATTATAGTTACTTACTAAAATCATAATCTAGTAACACTAAATCCATAACAATTATATATTATAAAAAGACGAATGTAGCGCAATGATGTTCTTTAATGTCTCTCGAAGATACGAACGTGCTTAAATAAAAATTAAAGGTTACAATACAGATTCGCTTTAATTATTTCGTTATAAGCATTACGTACAGTAAGTATATTGAAATCGATCATACATAAGAATCCCTATTCTCCAAGTTCAACATTTACATTCCTTATATCTATTTTCTATAAAGATCAAAATAGTGAAAAAACATTGTCCTTGATTATACACATTAGACGCGGATTTCCAGCATCGCGTAGGCGTAGCGTGAAAGTACCGTCTGATTGAACAGAACACACGAGATCATGTAACAGTCGGCGCTTTAGAGGTTATGTGACGAAAACTTGCCGACTACTATGACTCAGGGTTGGCACTAACTCTAATACATGAAAGAATGTCTATTTATAGTAACATAAGACTAGGAAAAATATATTTATGTCCACATACTATGATATAAGTTGAAGATGAGCATTTGCTTTTTTCTTGAAAAAATAAAAAGGAAACGTCCCAAATAGCTTACTACTAACACTATCCCTAAGCATTGTGTATATAGTACGTATTATATGTGAATGTTAGTGAGACTATATGTATGGATGTATGTTTGATATTCTTTCACACAGAAACGGATGGACAGATTTAGTTGAAATTTGGTATGTACATAGGTGATCCCTTAGATTAATACATAGGATACCTTATTTGGTACTTTCCAGTATTGCTCCGGGGTCGGGTTAAACCACGAACCACGCTGTACTACTAGGTACATACAAAGGTATAAAAATAATAAGGCTATATAAAACAGTCAAGCAACAGTTCAACGCAATTATTTAAGAATTTGCATATGTATTTTTATGAGCATTACATACGTGCTACAAGATTGAGTCCGTTTGAGGATCAATGTTTGGATAAATATTGTACAACATAAGTCAAACAAGGTAAAAGTATGTTTTCGTAGAAAACCATTGCATTGCCATAGTTCTGCTTAAATTACATAGATATACCAATGACGTTTATACTATTGGTACTTGGTAAAAAATGTTTATGTAATAGATTATAATTTTAAGGAAAACTATTTTCTTGTACGAAAGGTTAATTTTGCGCTCGGCGTTACAGGAAGAACGAATTAAATACCGGAGATCCATATTGTTATATTATTTACAATGTGAAAACAGAGATAGATCTATAATACAAATACAGGGAAGAATTTGTTACAAAAAGGGTGCCCGATTTTTTTGTTTTAGTTGGTAGGACCCTTCTGGCGACGCATAACCGCCTCCTTCTGCCCTGCAGAAGACGCGGTATACCTACGTAACAGGATTTCCCCTCGTAAGAAAATGGATATGTTTTTAAGTTATAAGTTGTGTTTAAATATTTCAAACGCCCTTCTGATCATGTAGCAATAAAGGAATTACTCATAAAAATTACACAACTAACGTACCATTGAAGTACAATATAACTCAATGTCCCATAAATTTACCCTTGAATCGATGCTAGCTTGGATCTTCAATATTTATTAAACTGCGCATAGTTCATTCGTAGCTGTATATGGTAACGTCTATTTTTCATCTGTATCCTAAATCCTTTGATTAAGGTAACCAGCTTTCTCCACCAACACAGGAAAGCACTCAAACGAGACTTATCTCAATCACAATGTACAATTTATCATAAGCATTTAATTTTAGGCGTTATACTTACCTAGTAAAGGAGAGAGCAGACTGACCTTGATACTGATTCGCACCAACAGACGAGACTATTGGTGTCATTTTTTTATAACGAACAAACCTCATGCAAATAAAGGTACCGCAAAGAGTACATCGACCTTGCGTGTTGTTCGCCCACGGGCCGGATGAAATAATGAAATTATGAGTCAAAGATCTAGCGTAGCTACGTATTTTGACTGACTGACTCTCAGTGACCCAGTGATTTCCATACACCAAGTAGGCGGCTTCAAGGTAGGT
Organism: Eurema hecabe; assembly: GCA_026213755.1. Classification (NCBI taxonomy): domain Eukaryota; kingdom Metazoa; phylum Arthropoda; class Insecta; order Lepidoptera; family Pieridae; genus Terias; species Terias hecabe. Next base: position 3,274,995 of record JADANM010006502.1, read on the forward strand.
TAATTTAATCGAACGCAGGTGACAAGGGTCCACATATCAGCGCCGTTTGACGTGTTGACGCGACATAAATCATTCGACACCTTTATATCTAATGATTTATGCGAATAATTACTTTGACATACTCATTTGGATTGTACCGACAGGCGTATAATCGTCCTCGTAACCTTTATCAATGAAGATGCTTGCAAATTTTACAAATTGTTTCATGTTTTGTTTTACAATTTGTGCATGAATCGTTGTTAATATATTCAGCAAGCGTTTTGTCGAAACTTTTAGCGACATTGATTGTGCCAAGTGAAACTTGCTAAAATTTCAAGTGCACTTTTGATAGACTGCAAATCAAAGTTTCGCATTCGTTTCTCATTCATTCCTTTAGTAATAATTATTTATAGTCACATAGGAGCTATATCAGCATCTGTAGTAACAAATATTATCTAATATTACGTAATTGATCATACGCTCATTTTCTATATGAGCTTTTAATAACAAGTTTAGTTACTTTTAGTAACAAATACATATATTGTTTTTATTTACTCAACAGTGTGTTCGTAAATATTATTTTCAAATCAAAAAGTATTAAACAAATATTTTTTGATAAAGCAAAGCGGGAAAACCTGCAGGAGGGTTACCTGGTCGTAAGTTTGCATCAAGTTCGTTCAATCCATTCGCAAGGGTGTCACGAATGTATTGCCGGCCTTGACTTGAAGAAAGAATAAGCTCTTTTCTCAAATGTTTCTTGTGGTAATCTATAAATATATAAAAATACTTAGTCATATTTAAAATGACTTGTAACTATTTTATTGTTAATTAATCTGCAACTGCAATCAACTCATGTTGATTATGACGTAAGAAGGTATAAAATCGTTCTCATAGTCATTGTCACTACAAAGTCCGAAGAGCTCGACTCGACTCGACGCCATTTCTTAATTCAATAAGGCACCGCTAAATGGCCGTAAACATTTATTGGTGTCTAAAATTAACGCATATTTTGTTTTACATCATCGACACAAAACATTTTCAAACAAACAAGCAATCAAAGCCAAATATACACATGACGAAGTTAGGTAAACCGTAGAGTTTATTGCATACGAATTTCGTAATGTTGATAGGATTTATTTACTTGTAGCTATGTACCTTTATCGAATTTATTTATTACTAGCTGTGCCCGCGACTTCGCCCGCGTAGAAAAGTGACTTTGGGCAGCATGTTTTAAAATGCTTAACCCGCGCCAACAAACGTTCAGCAAGTT
>JADANM010006502.1:3282557-3292950 GCA_026213755.1 Eurema hecabe
TCTAAGTTCGTGACATTGAAGAGCACAATCGAAGTGTTCGCAGTTAGCAAACAAAGCCATCCACGCGTGGGATCGTTGCACCGCATTTGAATAGCATTTAATTACAAAAACAGTATAACTTTCCAGTTTTTCCGGTCACCGAGACTGTTCACATATATCGTGATTTAAACAATTCCTCAGGAACAAGATTAGAATAATTGTACAGCATTTTTATATTCAAATCACTCTTTGTCTATGTATTGTTTCTCAATGTATGGAATTATTTCACCATGATTTTTATGATTGGAACCATTTTAATAGATCTATTATTAATCGAGTCTTGTTAAAGACATGTAAATTAGTTTGAGTTGTATTTACCTACCAGTATGGGGAAATTTTAGATCCACTTTTTTCAGCATACGCACACTACAAAGCGTTATTGAAGCCGATATGTAGATGTAGATTTTCTTTCTTGAACGAATCTCAATAACATCACAAACACCTGGGTGTCGCTATGAATTAAATATATGTATGTTTTGGCCTAGTGTGGGGTCCAATGTCTATTTATTGCCTGTTGATTTATAATTTTTTTGTGTAACTAATAAAACATATTATTTTTTTTTTACTTTTTTTTTTCAAAAGAAAAGTATGTGTATGTAATTTATCCGTTATCTAGTTGCCATAACACAAGCTCTGCTTAGCGTGGGACTAGATGGCGCTGTGTATATGTGCCCTGAAGTATTTATTATTATTTTATTATTAATACGAACTGGCATAAAAGCTATTTTTAATTTTATTATTTTTATGGGAGCAAGATACAGAAGAAATACTGCGGTTAAGTAATTTTTTGGATTACCTAATAACGTATAAGGAAAATACCTTATTAATTTAGAGGCTTAGATTTGTGTTCGTTTTTCATACAACAGTTTGGAACAATGGCGTTTGAAATTGTATTATTTATATTCTCAAGGAAAGAATGTGATGGTATTTCCTCTAAGACCTCATACCTGCGTCTGATATTGTTCTGAGAACGCTTAAGGCCTTCAATATCTAACATGTGGTTAGTCATCGGAGGTATTTGTATAAATCATAACCGAATTATATGATATCCGACATTGTATTAAGTACATCTTAATATTGTTATCCAACTTTTCTTTAACCCCAATATTTCTTAATTTTAGGACTGAGACTCATACTTGATATTATGCCTTATTAGGTAGATTTAACATATATACATGTAAACCTACTTTTGAATTAAACAAATAACTTATTTATAGCAAGTATTAAAAATCCCTATCAGAAATAGATTCGACTTTTATAAATCATATTATGTTATTAATAACTAAATGAGTAAGTACAAGTGACATAATAAATAAACGTATAATAAGGACAATTCTAATTTAATAATGTATGAAATAATACTTAAATAAACATTTACCTTTTAGCTACGTCAATAAATAGAAGTCACAATGATCCATAACTTGTTTAATTATAGCCTCATAAAATACTACAGTTTTAATTTTAATTAAATTAATGACACGATATCTAAAGAGCTGAGCCTTTTTTAGAAAGTTACTTCTTTCCTAATATTTCGTTCAGTCCATATAGAGAGCTCACCTCGGTACCGCTACAGGTAACCGATCTAAATTACAATATTTAGTCATCAATTAACGAAACTTTTTGGGTAGTGCCGTAAGATTTCGTTGTATTAAGAAATAATTAAAGTTAATATAATGTTGCCCTAGCTATAAAAATGTTTTTTTTTAATTAGAGCTACATGGTTTAACTTTTTATATTATTTCCTGTAATATAATGATTTTAAGTTTTTGACTAAATTAATATAATTCTTAAAAGTATTTAAACTATTCGTACATTTGATTGTCCTTATAAATAATTATAAAAAGACAACTTAAAATCTATTTAAGAAATTTGTTAGGTTACATATTTTGATCCATTTTCATAATACATACTTGGCATAATTATCGGAATACAAATATGCATACAATTGACAAGAATTTTCAATATTTCCTTTAAGCTTGAACAAATCGATTACATATGCGCTACGGGACTTCACATATACGAGTCCATATATGGGAACATGACTCGTCAAATTTTACTGAAAATTGCAGTAATTACATCGCGACCAAACATTTCAATGTGTGTGTCTGTGTATGTGTGTGTGTGCGTTAACTAAGTAAAATGTGAGAAACTGACACGTAACATCGGATATGACAGCATCATAATAGAATTGCGGATTTGCATACACAATGAGTCCACGAATGTTTCAGCGGGGTTTTTCGTCGGTCCATCCGCATCTAGTTTCTGTGAAACCACTTGAATCAAGGATATTCAAATAACCCTACCAATTATTTCTTCTAATACCTACATAAGACCTTTCTAAATTCCCATTTTTTATTGAGTTTCCGACGTGACTTCCGACGCATTTACACCGTTCGTGGGAAAATTTTTAACAATTATGAAATACACTTCTTTATACAGAATAGATAATACGATAGATCAATAAACATTTTATTATCATGATTAAAAATTAAACTTGCGATTTTACCCGCGTATGAGACATTTTAAAATATGTTTATTCTATTAGAAGCAACATATGTACCTACTGTTTATATTCTGTTTATATAGATAATAGGCTCGTTTGTTATCTTAACTGCACTCAATTAAAAAAATAATATTTAAAAAGCGTGAATATGATTGCTATATATTTTCAGATTTTGACACACTTGAGTAGGTATATGAGTATCAATCTCTGAATAACTTCACATCTTCGACCGACTATTTTCAAATTTCGAACTACAAAATTCTATTTTGTCATTATTGAACCCATCTTCGCGTAACACCGAACGTGAACTGAACAGAAAATACATGAAACAACACACACTACGGTGTGATACGAGCCCGCGACGTAATTGTCCCTTTTGTTTGTAATAATTGCGTATTGATACGTATAATTGTGTTATTAGTTATTACGTTGCCATCGGTATCTCCGTGTTGCTAAGTTATCCTTTATAAGTCGATATTGGCTTGGAAAATCAAGCGCAATCTATTAATGAAGGCTTAAATAAATAAGCATATTTTGAATAAAATGAACAAAGGCAAAATGGTATTTTAGTTATTACTTAAATATTCTAATGACAGTAGCTACTTACTAAAGTGTAGAGATTAGTTTTATGGCCTATTATACTCGAGAATTATGTGAATTAAGAACAAAAACAAGGAGTAGCGGCCATTTGTAATATCTATTGACTTTTTAAGCTCATTACAAAATTACCCTATACAATTGCGACAGGTAATTTGTTGAAAAAAAAATCTGGATACTCTTTCTATTGCAGGTAATAATTTCATATTTATATAACTCATTTAATAATTCATTAAAATATTTTACCAGGTATTTACCTGAAAATGTAAATTTATTTGTCATTTGAGGAATTGTATGTATGATGACATTGCGTAAACTCCAATAAGTATAAGTAGTACTCCTTTAAAAGATCTAAAACTTTGAGAACTTTTAACCTCCGCTAATGCGTAATTTACTGAGCTTTGAACGGCGTCTGCATGTAATAGGCAAAGAGATTACACTCGGCGACCAATCAAATAGGACTATTTTGGGATTTAAATCGAGAGGCGGAACTCTCGGAGGCGGGATGATAGAACACCACCCCCTCTGGGATCGCGAATGTCTTGCTGTTCCCGCCAAATTTATATTTTTAGTCTGTTGCTTTTTTAATCGTCGCAGTCTGTTGTCCATGAATTCAGCCATGAATAAAATATGGGATGAAAGAGATGCCTATACTAGAAAGAGACGCCGTAAAGCTCTGCTCCCGAATTCTATTTTTATCGGTTCTCCTACCACGTGATACGTAAATACAGGAAACTTTTACAAGGCTGACTTCTTTAAGTTTTTGTAGATATTAAACAGTATAATCTAAATTTAGATGAAACGTTTGAAATTTAAGCTTTTTCCAAGTTAGGGTTGCTTTGAAAAATAAACTATTTGTTATTCCTCTTATTATTCCTATTGTTATGTTCGAATAAAAATTATAAGTCTAATATAGTAGATAAAACTACATAGTAGATAAAAATACATTGTTACCTAAAAATATTTACATTAAGTAATATTTTTTTTATAAGTCGCCAACTAATATCTTGTATATAATTATTAATGTTCAAGTACAATAAACAATAGAGAAACGCAGCTATTAACAATTTTCGCACATAGATCCAGGATCCGGCTCGGAACACATGCATCTACATATTTATTTGGACAAGGGTCTTGCGTAATAACATATGCCCGTTTACGTTTGGATCGCGCGCGACGTCGTACTCGTGACGCAATAGCGGGCCCTCTGCAAACAATCCGTTTTTTGCACCCTTTATCACAGGAGCGCCGGCCAAACTACATAAAAGCCGTGGAAATCCGTTCAGGACATACATTACACGTAACGCGGCGAACTGAGCGTAACCGCACAGAGCCAACGCAAACCGAAACCCGAACGAACTGTCAGTTCATTAACTTTTTTTTTAATTTATAGTGCCAGTGTTATTGCATACAGATAATTCTGTGTGATTGTACCAAAGAGTTTTTACCGACTGTGATAATTATAACATCAAAGATGTTAGATAATTGTGCATTGTGCTTTGGATGTTCATTGAAGACAGCTTCACCAAGGACAAATAATGGTATATTTTTATTTATATCTTTATATATATTTTTTTAAATCAATAGCGTATAAAAGAATGTAGGAAAAATAAACAAAAAAAATCGTAATAATTTTGATTCCCAAAAAAATAACAGTAAACAAAACATATAGCTTTTTAATTAAACAGCGGTCAATTAATAATAATGATAAATATCATGTATACAAAAAAAACATATACGGTCGAATTGAGGAACTTCATCCAATTTTTAAGTCAGTTAAAAAATAAATCATACCGCTACGGCTTATCTCTGTGTACCTAACAACACTAGGAGACATAAAGTTAAACGCGACACTCCTTCAGTTGTAATTTTTGACAGTTGCCTAGTGTGTGGCGTTGACAGGTAAAATGAGGCTTACAATGTGCAGCTCAGCTTTGATTTATATTGCGGCAGCATGCTATTTGGTTTGAGCGGCCGCGGAAGCCGAGTTTACGGTTACCTTAACTAAATGAAATGCTTGCTTCATTTATTTTCAATCACTAGGAAAAATTAAAACGGAGACTAAAATTACCTTAGGTTCGGTTACAATTTGTTACAAAATTACTTCCTATGGATTTAGAGACACTTGTGTATTATATAAATTTTAACTCCAATAAGTTTGGAAATTTATTGCATACGTTTATAAAGGATTAATATTATACCACACGTGACTAATAGCACGAAGCTAGTCGCTACAGACTCGATACCGCTCTTGTAGGCTTTCAGACGCTTTCCATCGTGACGTGTTTTTCGCGAAAATTTGGGAAATCCGTGACTCATCGATGAGACAACGCATTGTTTAAGTTTTCATGTGTAACATCGTATCGCGTTTTTATCATGAATTTTTTAATCTTTAACAAAACAAAGCTTTATTTTCCAAATTTTCTTATTAACTTACTTGCTCCTCTTGATACTTCAAAGCCGATCTGACACGTAGTTGGGTCATTGTTCTTATAATTGCCCCATAATTCCTATGTAACCATACGACATTAACAGATTCACAAGCGCTGTCTGCAGTCGTCAGTATTCAATCTTCATCCATCGGCAATCAAAAGATGCCTTCAGTCAACAATTAACCATTATTACTTTCAACAGATAACATTTTATATTCACGACACATCACTACGTAAAAACCTGACGATTCGTTTGAGTAAACGCACAGAACACAATCGCCGACCGGAAAGCCTCTACTTAAGCTAATTACAAACTCATTTTCACATAAAAACTACTAATTGACGAAAGCTGTGTCATCATGTCACAAGATGGAATGACGATGGGAATCTCTTTTGTGTCCGTCGTAAAAACGGCGTGCTTACCCATTATCAATCAATTTGTTACATATAAATAAAACTACGGGCAATTTACATTAAAATTACAAACCAATTCTAGTATTACAATGTTTATCAAAAAAGTAAAGGTATCCGAAAGTGTTATTAATCATAGACGTAATAATCTTATGTTGACACTATCAATAAGCACTCCAGTACAATAGTATCTCCTTGTTAAGCGCGGAACAAAAAAATGTGTCAATGTAAATAAGTCGAGTGCCCGTTGAAACATTTATAACGTATACCACATAAGTTATGTTGATTGAAATTATTAGGTAAGATACGTAGCTAAGCTCGAATGATATTTTTAATAAATATGTTTATGGCTGTGGCATCAGAATCATTGTAACTTCAACGCGCACCGTAAGCCTATCTTTCGCATACTTCACCGCTTTTTTCCTTTTGTTCGTGAATTCTTTTTCGCGCTGTGTTCTCGTCGTTTGAGACGCTAAAAAGAATATGAAATGTATTTGTTGAATAATAATTTGAAAAAGATATTTAAGCGTCCAACGGTTAAATAAATCACACAGTTATTTCTTTAGAACGATCGCAGATTAAACTCTGTCGTTCGCTTGTAAGTTTGAAGTAAGGAATTCAGATATATTTTTGGCTTTGAATTATTAACTGAGTTATTAACACACTTTTATTATAATTTGTAAGATTTCTCAAATTAGATAGATACATTTTTATTAAGTAACTGATGTTGTTTGTTTAATACCAATCAAAGTAATACATTTTACGATCAAACACATGAATGATATGTATTTGCCGATGACGAGTGCTATCGATAAGGCTTGAACGTAATCTCCGCAAATGTGTTAATCTCTACTTAGTTTACGTAAAATGAAATTAACTACTATCGGTGAACTATGAGGAATTTCTAGTTACGTGAAAGTAATTAATTAGTTTTTTTTTAAATAAAGTACAATAATCTCGTAAAAAATTATTGATATGTATGTAATATTATGAGTTAAATATTACGTACGATTACTTGTTTAAACTGATAATCTCTTTTTTTGCTAAACATAAGTACCTACCTATATGGTAAAAAAATATCCACACGTGCTCGCGAGTCGTAAGTCGTAACTAATGTCCGATAAAAACTCACTTTAGGATAGACTCATCGATGATTCAGCATCGAGGTCTAACCGAATAATTACTTGCACAAGATTTAGAAAGCCAATGCTATAAATATTTAAAATTTTATAGCTATTAATAATAATACACAATAAAATTAATTATACAACACAGATTATATTTAAGTCCATTTACGCACATTTGTTTCCGCTACTATAAATAAACTTCCGTTTTAAAACCACCGAAACGTCAGTTACAACCAATATCGCTATTAGGTGAGTAATATCCGTGACGTCATGTCTATCACAATTTAAATATCCGAATTATGAAATGGAATGCGTGCTATAGTAAGTTATTACGTGGGCGGTTAATATAAAGTTGGAGCGATGTCTCCGGCGGGGTCGGAGTTCGCTTTCCGGCGGGCGTAAGGGTTTTCGCATAGTTGGAGTGGCTATTTCATGTACGGTGCCGCATTTCGGTGCTCATTCAACGTGCGACGATTGCCCGCGCGCCGGTCTCGTACGCTCTCTCGTTGACACGTAACTTGGCTGTCTGTCCTCTGTACTCGGCGAGACTAACCCTGTGACTTGTGCCCTTAGTGATTTGTGATTCGCGATTTTAAACGGATGTACATGAATATGGACTTGACTACGGCAGCTACATCAATGCGTTGTTCATGGATGTCTTTTTAACTGGTGTGTGATAGTTTACGTCTTGTGTTATTAGTAATAGATATGAATATAGAACGTATTGCTATTGTCATTTTTGTAGGTAGAAGTATATCGTATGTACCGGTGCGAAATTTTACGATGTGTTTTGTTTACTTTTAAATTTATAATACGTACAACAAAAAGGTTATTATTTAAATATTTCAAACAAAGTTTACACATATAACCTTATTTACAATAAAAAGAATCTAAAATAAATTAAAAATATACTTAATAGGTATAGACGCCAATTAGATAAACAATATTTAAACCGGTGTAAAATCATAATTTAATCAATATTACAGCGTGGTGCATTTGATTGTTATTATAAAGACAGATGCACTTATAAAACCGATCGATGTTTTTGGAAGTGGACAATACGAATTAAGAAACTGTTCGGTTGAGCTGAGCCAGCAAGTCGTGTGGGAATGTTCAACAAGCGCGGCGTTTCAAAGTAATTTCTTTGACGACTATCGATGACAAAAATTAATAACACTTAATATAAACATTACTGCGTTTATAGTTTCATTCCGCCGCTCGTCGACTTACAGCTATTTACCTAACAATTTGTAACAAAATCATATTCCGGTTAACGTTACAACGCTGGGAAATCCCCATGGAAAATCACGTCATAACTATACCATCGCTTTTCGTCGCAACGTACCCACGTAAGCATTGTTCCACGGTCACAATGCAGACATATACAAAAATCAGTGATCACAAACAAAAAGTTTACCGCGAAAAACTCGTCACGTCATTTTAACGAACGGTCGCGCCTCCGTTTTTTATCTAGACACGTAAGGCTGTATTTACTTAACACACATTCGATTGTCAACGACACGGATTGACCTAATGATTCACTGACCATAAACCTCCGCTTATCATCGCTTGACGTAACGAATGTAATAGGTAGCGCCAGTTCCTGTATTGTGTTTGACTTAATAATAACCTTTTACATTTTAATCATAGTTCTCGTTACTAGATCTACGTACGTAGTGTTACATGTAAGCGTTCGTTGTACCGAGAATTTTTCATTTGGAATTCACCGCATACATTGTTTGAAGAAACACTATTTACAATTTAGAATTAATACCCACAGTCATTTACTTCAATACTGTGGCATATTCATCGAGAGCAAAATGTATATTTACAAAACATACTTGTGTGCGCACAACGCTTCCAATGGTTACTTTCTACGTTTTAGCACATGGCTCACAAAGCCTCGCATCGCACGGGCTTATCTCTTAAAAAGTTTGAAAACGTCGCTCGCAGAATTACGAGTCAGTGTTCGAACATAAAATATGTTTTATGAGTCGGCGCAAACATCAAAACCCCCAATAACAGTCAAACGATAAATCGAAAGAATAGTGCTTGCCATTTTACGCAATTCCACGACGCGAGTGACGCTCCCTCTGAGAGCATATTATTTAAAATTAATATAAATAAAAACTTGTTCACCGGAGGCGCAATTGTTGAAAAAATTACGTGCGTGTCCCAAGCAGCTAATGGTCGGTGAGAAAGTCGCCTGGAGATGTAGATAGACGCACCTACGGGCTCATGCACATCGCGTTCCACTCGTAGGAGTACGTTCACTAAAACCACCGAGGTTTATATTATTATCATGCGAGGACTGCGGCGCTTGCAGTGCCGCGGCTCTGTCACTGGAAATATAACTTACCTACGTGTACGAGATAGCTGTATTTCGTTTCGACCTTCAACTTTATAATGAGTTTATTTACATTTAAAATTGAAAATGTAGACCGAGAACTATGCAATTACATTCAAATATTATTTCCTTGTTACAGGTTTTCCCAAAAGGCTATTAGTGGCTGTATCCATAGTAGTAATAATAGCCATGTGTATCATGCCGGCCGAAAGTGCGAGCCTGCCTCACAAGAAGAGGCATCAAAGACAGTCAGATAGTATGGCGCAACTTACCAAAGATATGTCAGCCTCGCTGAAACGACCAAAAAACCTCAACGCCGAGAATTACAAGACCGCGACTAGAAAAATCAAACACAAATTAAGGAACACGAAAAGGTTCTTCGATCAAGATAAGAAGGTGCTGAATGAAACGAAAGAATACCGGGACGGGATGCCCAGTTGGTTGCCCGCCGTTAACTTTGTCGATATACATTTCCATGAATACAGATCGTCGAGGAAACTCGGGAAGTCGATTTCAGAACGAAAGGTATGTGTTAATTATGCAATCTTAGAATTTATTAGTAATAAGTCAACGAAGTTCGAAAGACGCGTTAAAATGTTGATGAGAGCTTTAAGCAGTCTGACAGTATAATTAGCGTAGCGCGATCATTTCGCGTCTCGAGGGTGTGGTGGTCCAGCCCATTACTCTTTTTGTTTTCTCACTGTTTTTACATCATTTTTAATTTATTTTTGCCTTATTTGAGACAAAGAATCCCTTGTATATTAGCTCGGCTCGAGGCTGTACCGTTGCAACTTAAATGAGGTTTCGTCGAGCCAAATTACATGTGGCGGCCTTTGTACCCCGTTTATTTACTTCACATTGTACTTAAGGGCAATAACTAGAAGTGTAAGCCCTTAATTTTCAGCGCCGCGTTGTGTTCGTAAATTGGTTTATATAG
>JADANM010006502.1:3293050-3305965 GCA_026213755.1 Eurema hecabe
TTTGCGTTACTTGCCTGTTAGTTTAGAAACAAAACGTTCGCACATTGTGTTGGCGAATATAAAGGGCTAAGTAATCGCGTCGTAAATAAGGATTATGTATTTCAGCAAGCAAAGACTAAAGGGCAGACATTCCTGAGATGTTAACACGGAACGCTTTCACGGTGACAGAGCCGAGAGCCGCGAGCCGCTCATACCGCTAAATGTTTGTTCAGTATTTACGATTTAACAAAACAACACGAAATGTTAAAAACACATTATTTGTCCAAGTGAGACTAATGTGGACTTACGATTCCGGCGCGACGCGTTTGTCTCCGACACGTTTCACAGGTAAAGCTCAGCTCTTTAAAGCGAAATACGGCTTATTGTCGGGTTTTCAGCTTTATACTTCGAAATGTTTGCTCTCGGACCTCTAAGCCTTTATTATGGCACTCGACAATTTCTTCAGTCACAATGCCCTCATCTGAACGCTTTTATGAACCGTAAAAGATTAAAGATCAATTTAAGAAACGCTTGTTAATAGCCGTTTATATTTGACTCGCGGCTCGGCTGAACGTATTATGAATCACAAAACACAAATGATTCAGATGAAATATCATTAATGAACGTGGCGCTACGTCTAGTGGCCATTCAGCTGCTCTCGTTCCCGGAATGTCTAATGAGATGATTTCACCGCTACTGCAGACTGATTTCCTGAAACCGTTACTCACGGAAATCCGATACAAATTTCAGGCTATGGCATAATATATTAGTCAACGCCGCGCCGTGTCACGCGAAACAATTATTGCCATTGAACTTGGACCTTTTAAAGGAAAACTATGATGCATTCCAAACATTACATGACAAACCGCAACAATTCAGATTATTATACATACCTATATAGTACCTATATATACATTATTCGTAACATAATCCAATTGTCCTTTAAGATAATTTTAATATAATATTTGGAGGAGGATATCCACACCGTGATTTAAATGTGTGCTGTTTTACCTCAAGAGAATTGTCCGAAGCAATAAAAAGGCAAATATCTGGCTTGTACTAACGATAAAAACAATGTAATATGCAACAATTGGCGTAACCGGTTGGTCCTGTAAGCCGAGTTTTGTCGGACATCCATCATTGTTGTAAAGGCTTGTGCCTACTGTGACTAATATTGTCGTAGGACCGCTGAATTATGCGCCTTCCAATGATAACACTCACGTACATTTCAAATTTTGCACCAAAGCCGCAAATCTTACTAGATAACTGTACTCAACTCACGAATAAAGTTATAAATTTATCTATAAAGTTGCATAAACCTGTTGAATAAATGCCTCGCAAACAATCCATCGCGGTGATGTAAATGTAATATCTGGTACATGTTAATTGCTGTATTATAAATTGTTGAACGAATGTCCTTCCTAATCTATAAGCGATTAAGTGCTATGAAGCTTATGTCATACGCTATACTTCGACCGCAGTATTGTTTCCACACTTAAAACGTTTATAAGAATACGGGCCTGACAATGCTTAAAAAAAGTCAATTACTACTAGAGTAATTTATATTCTCACATATAAAAGAAAGTATTAAATCTACCGCAATATTTTCAATGAGATACTTAGAAATAATTTAAATCCAATAACGTACAAAGTGCGTTTGTAATATAAATAATATTGAGCACTGTTTAAACACGCCACAATGCAATAAATCGTAATCTCGTAAGCTTTTTATTTATACTAAAGACACTTATGTCGGCATATTGTTTGTAACTGAATAATGCCATTCCAATAGTTACACGGATCAAGACACTGGATCATGTAGCCTCGACACCAATTAGCCATGTCGTTAAATATTCACGATAAAGGGCTTTATACAAACGAATATATTATACAAACATATATAAGAGGCATCCTTTAGTAGGGAAATTTGTACTATTTTCTTTCTAGTTCTAACTCTTAATCTTCGTTCAAAAATTAACGTATGTTTCTTTTTGTTACAGTTTACCTATCTGATGCCGAAACTGTACAAGTCTCTGCGAGAGTACGAAGTGATCTTCAAGAGGCTTCGCGACGTGGAGCTCGATCTCTCCGACGATCCCTTCAACAACTACGTTGCAGTCAGAGAAAAATTGTTATCCGACACGTTAGACCGGCTCTACAGCACCATCGCTGAAATAACCGAGAACATGATCAGTGTCAACATGCCGATACCGGCGTTCGACGAGGGCAAGATGAAACTAGAATCACTGGGCATGAAAGTAGACGCCACGCAGTGCCTCAAAAACGACTACATTGCATTTAGAGGCTACGGGAACCTGCTGAACAATTGGTATTCCGAATTCAGGTGTCCGCTCAACAAGCGAAGTGACAAAAAGTGCGCCGACTTCCACGCGAAGCTCCGAGAGAAAAGCAGCAAACGGCCTAAAAATAAAAAGTCGAATCAAGGATAGGATTTGTTGTATTTATGTTACGTGATGTTGCTCGTACTTATTTATTGTTAGATTAAGTGTTCGCTCTCTGACGTGTTATACTGAGTTGCTTGACGAAACGTTATGTTGATTAAGTAATGGGTACTCGCTCTGTGATATTTAGTATTCTCTAGTTAGTGATTTTAATTTATTGAACTAGTACTTAAGTATAATTAAGTTCCTCTGTTTCTGTGTCTATCTGTCGTGTATATTCTTCGTCTTATTTATTTTGTTATCTGTTTTGACATTGCTGTGAAATTTCACGAGAAGTATTAAGCTTTTTCTAATCTCTAGTATTACTAGCCGGCAGATGCCGATATAGGACAAAAAGACTTTTAGTGTTTTTAATAAGTTGCTTATTTATGGTAATTAAAATGTACCTATGTATTGTGCCGTTAATTTTATATCAACGAACTGATACCATGTGAGTTTTGACAACGTAAAATTATATACCTAATGTTGTTATTTTGGTATTCCCTATGAAAATTGATTGAAGTGAAATAAATAATTGATTTTATATATTTCCTTTGTTTCATTTTATAATTCTTAAGGAATTTGCATCAAGAACAAAATTAATAAAACACGTTTAATTAATTTGACTAATCACAAGACCCAACATAAAAGTAAAATTATTATACAATATTACATAAAATGTCCGAATTTAAAATAGAATACTATTATGTAAATTAACAATTAAAAATATCAAGTAAATATAATATAAAGATTATAGTGATTGAACATAGTAACGTATACCTTATAGAAAAATAAAGTTAAGTTTTTTAACTTTTATTTTAAAATAAGTCAATAGCTAGCAAGAAAATTTAAATGTCCTATTATTTTGTACCATTATTCTTAGGCTGTTGTAACATCTTTTTTTTTAAGAAAATGTAACATTTATAAACACAAAACAGGACTACTACTAGCGCCATCTAGAGACTTATAGTGGTATTTATTCTAAATACAGCACAACTTTAAAAATACGACATTAAAAATGTAGATGGCGCTTTAATACGATGTAAACAGAGCCATCTAGTCCAACATTGCATTAACTACTTAAAATTGCAAGAATTGTAACTAATAAAGTTTATAGTAATTCTACTAGGTGGCGCTATTTTAAAAATTGCTAATGACAGAAAATTAATTCATCTTATAAAACCTTATTTTATTACACATATCGTTATTAATGAAAAAAAACTCAAAATCAACTATTACTCAATGTCTTTGAATAAATAATGTATGTACCCACATTTAAATGCTCCTTTGTTAAAAATGGTATATCAAAAATATCCACGAACAGAAGCAAATGCTAATCGTTTACCATCAGGGAAAGGAACTAGTCGCTTTAAATTGCATGTAATAAGATAGATAGCAGCTGTTCTTAAGATCAATAATCCGAATAAAAAATCCTCCCTAAACAGAAATACTAACAAATATACTATGAAGCGGGAGGAACCGAAATAAATCCCACTTTACGTGTAGGAAAGGAAAAATATTTCTCATGATTACTTACTTATAGTACTGTCGATGTGATATTCAAGAGTTTTATCTTCCTAGCTCCAACCGTTTTGATTTTGGGCTTTAAATTGAGGACCTACGGATGGACATTTATCTCTTAGATTGTTTATGTGTTAAATGGTTTCAACGAATAAAACTTTAAAAGTTAGAGTGTTAGTTAGAGTGACTATATCCATATCCAAATACGATAATGTACTTTTAAATACATCTGACTTCTCCTTTCCTTTGACGTTTCACCTAATAAAGCAATTTATGGAATATTAATTTAAGCATTGTTTAAACCGGATCGTCTTTCGGCCTTCATACTTCACAGTCGAGGTGTTTCGTCAAGCTCCTTCCGCCGATATGGACAATTATTTCGTGTTGCAAGCACTTTGTAGCGCCGGCAACTGTGCTTAACTAATATGCTATAATGTAGCTTATATGATTTATTTTAAATAAACACCACATATGGAAAAAATGAAAGATTTGGAAAATCCAAGAATACCTTAATGAAAATCTTAAAATGTAGATAATCTTAAATTTTTGCAACTTCGTCTATTAGAAAATATCCCTGTTTAGTTAAGAAAATAATAATTTATATGAAATGCTAATTTTTATTTGTATAATATGTATAGTACACGTATAAATTAATTATTTATCGTTAAAAATAAATTCACACGTGAAATTTTAGTCTATGTGCTTAAATATAAGGAATATTAAAAGTGAATTTTACTTCACTGTGTAATTGTTAAACTAATAACACTTCATGAATAATTTAATATTTATCAATCAATAAACCGTGAAAATCAGGTTAAAGCCGTTTTTTCCAAACGTTTGATGCTCGCTCTATTTATATTTTGTCTATTTGTGTCACGTTACTGTCACAACTCAATTTGGAGGTTCAAGAATTTAATATATAAATAAAATGATATTAGTTTATTTGTGTGATTTTAAGAACCACGCCTCTTGAATTGGCTTACTTTCCTATAATAGGTTGCCTAGTGCAGAAAGGACTTAGGAGTCATCCATACGTCGCACAGGTTGTCCGGTGATGAATGATGATACGATATAATATAATCAGCGTTTTACAATTAAAGTGCATAGTGCGACATTTCCATCAATGTCAAATTAAAGAAAAACATTTGTTAGCTTTCTGTCACTGCATATGTAATTGCACGCATCAACCGAAAGCACTACTTAGTACTTTTGAAAGTGCTCGATAAATGAATACCTAAAGACAGATGTAGTTGAAACATTCAACGTTAATCATTATGCCGCATAATGCGCTCTAGTGCTATAATTGAGAAAAGCTGAATGTATAGTACCTAATAAGTAATTTAATGGTAATTTGGTCGGTAAAGGTCCAACGTAACCCATGGACAGTTCCCTGAGGACTTTGAGTATCCTATGATTTCCCTATTGTAAAAAGGGGATTGACGAATCATGTGTTACAAAGGACCTAAGTTGCTTGTTGCCTATGTTTTGCCGATTAGGACTTAAAACAAAAAAATGTAAACATTGTTCATATAACCTACTTCTATTAACATAATTAATAGAATTACGTTGTTTTAGAAATTTTCAAATGTTTAATATAAGTTAAATAAATAAATTTATTACATTAAATGTAGTATAAAAGGTGCTCACTTATTTCCAAAAGCGAAATTTCAAAATATGTGACGTAACTTTAGGGAGGGAGTTATTGTGGTCAAAAATTAATTAAATTAGTGTAACGTATGTTACGAATGAGTATAAATTTTCAGGTATTATTGTTTTATATTTCTTGCAGCCTCCTACTATCAATATTCATATAGGTATTGATATTTTATGCTGAAAATTATTTATAATTAAGTGTCTTGAAAAAGGTACCTACCCAATTTAAGAAATATTCAGTTCCGAAGTTTACGTCTCGAATGTCATTTGTTTATTTTCCTCTTAATAGTATTAAACTATCAGAAAACCTACAAAGAAGCACATAAAAAACAAAGTAAATAAAAATAAAAATCAAACAATCATACTCAGATTTACCTCACTTTACATCGAAAGCCTCATTAATAAAAACGGAAAATAATAAAGTACCAATGTATGAGGATGATAACAGTACGATGCGGGTGCGAATTGCAATATTGCGTCCGCATACGCCTGGCCGATAGAAAGTCGCCGCATACTCGCGCCGTTCTTAGTTGATCAGTTGTTGTCAACCGTTGCAGTGGGCCGTCGGTGTTGGCGCAAATGTTACCAGCTACACGCGGGATATAGTTGCGTCTTCGTACACAGTATAATAAAGAAAAAAAAACAAAAACGAAAAAAAAATAAAAAGAAAAAGAACTTTTAAATTTAGAAAATGAGTGTCAGTGCTAAGATTGTGGCCTCGT
Source organism: Eurema hecabe (assembly GCA_026213755.1). Lineage (NCBI taxonomy): Eukaryota > Metazoa > Arthropoda > Insecta > Lepidoptera > Pieridae > Terias > Terias hecabe. Next base: position 3,299,367 of record JADANM010006502.1, read on the forward strand.
TTCTCCTGATTTCTATAATCACAGCTGTTCCTGTTAAGGAAAAAAGCGAAAAGCTCAATGGTAAGAATATTAAAAAAATATTTTCAGTTTCCACGACAATAAGGTACCAAATACTATATAACGCAATTATAATTGAAATAATAATTTAGTATTTTTTGGTACTCAATATAATAGACATGAATATTTTTTAGTTTATTTATTTTTTTCAAGTTATATATTTTTCTTATTTAATCGTAAACTGAAATTAAGAACTAGAGTTATCATAATAATATTTCTTACACAAACAATGAAATAAAACGTTACAAAAATATTACTGTAAATATAAAATTGCATTACAAAAAATGTTGCAAGGGGTTAAAAAAAATTGGCAAGAATTACTAAAGCGATAAAGCTAATTTCACGCGATCGAAATCTGTCTTGTCACTGACAATGACCTACTGTCAGCCCGTTGCACTACATTACGGTCTACAGTCTATGCTCTTTAGTGACGCTGGGCTTATCTGTTGAAAATTTTTCATAAACATTCGAAATTCAAAATTCAAAAGATGTCTTTTAATTACATATCGTTATAAATTATAATTATTATTTAGTTTTATAACAACGCCACTTGATAATATTCTCGTTAAACTTTTAATTTGGTATAAATTAGATTATTATCTCATAATAAAATATTTCGGCTTTTTAGAGATATCTACAATATTCATGAGAACGGTAAAAGGGAACAACTGAATATAGTCCACCTCCAGATAAGTTGATACAAATTTTTCAAGTCCTATAAAGTTTCTGTCAAGAAAACTGGAGGTCCCTTTACCTAAAGGACCTCCAGTTTTCTTGAGAGAGTCTTATTTTGCTAAATTATTATTCCAAGTATATACTCCTTTTTTAGCCCTAATTAATGATTTTTTTTCACAACATGAATTCATAAGATACGTATTAGTAAAGTAAATAACTAATCAGCGTATTTATAAATTGGAAGCCTAAGCCCTTCAGTTTATATTTAAGAAAATTATATTATTCGTATTTTCAGCTGTTCTAAACTATTTTAACAAAAATATCCTTACTTCCAGTACGTACTTTTATCAAAGAACATAAAACCTATTATTGACTTGCAGGTACAAATTTTAGTTTAAGGCTACTACATAATTGGTTACAATGATTAAGCTGAATATAAAACAGTTAACAAATTACGCATACTAGAGTTTTCACTATCCAAGGTTTTCCTTCGTTCCTAACGTTGCCTAATTGAACCGGTAACAACAATGGAAGCCAAGGTAATGCTCACTCAGTCAAATTTATGAGTATTGTTTAAAATTGTCTGTAACAAACGGATACATAGAGTGCATTAGAATAATTGAAATTATTTCTTAAAGAGATGAAATTAAAAAAAAAAAATATTTTCTTAAGATTTCTAAGATGATACAAAAGTATACTATTACTAAATTATATGCTTAACTTATAAATATTAAACGTGTGAGTAAAAATTATAAATATAATTACATTACAAATTAGCAATTTCACTCTTAATAAGTTCAAAAGCGTTTCTAGAGTTAAATTAATAGCTTGATTTTTTAAAGAATGTAGTATTAAGATGGTTATACCTATTATTCGTTTTATACATATTCTTTGATTTTAAGAGTTATAAGTCATTTTATAACCAACCGCCAAGTAACGTCAAAATTGCATTACTGCACGTCCACAAGGCTTTAATGATATTAATGATACAGCCAAATCACGGTTCGCACCGTTATAAAACTTTCGAAGTATTGCGACGTAATAAACCCTTTTTAACTCTCCTAAAACGTAATTTTATTACTTCGGGCCATCACTTGTCACATAAAATTTATTGCCATCAATTTTCACGTCCCATATAACGCCTTAAAAATGTGCTTCGATTACGTGATTTATTCAGAATTTGTTCACTTCTGACCCTAAAGAATTCGCATAGTTATTAAAATTGCGTAAAGCCTGAACGCATCTTAATTGATTGCATGCCTTGATGCATATAGGGATCGATGACCTACAACCATTAATAATCGTGTATCCTGAAAATTTACATAAATATAGGAATTTCATCACGAAGAATAATTCGTAATAAAAGTGCGTCGGCATTTGGTAACCACCTGTATAATACCTACCAATAAAATTAAATTTTTTTTTTAAATTTTGATTAAGACCTACATGTTGATTTATAAATAAAAAACCTTACCAGGGTTAAGGAAATCTTTTGTATTTATACCGCTATTCAAATTGCTTCGTAATGCGGTTAAGCCTTTCAGTTCGTTACCCTTGGGCGGATCACGAAATCAATATTGACTGACGTTCATTACTTGAGAACCCTTAGTGTATATGGAAATTATAATTGCGGTTTTTTGAAGTGCACCCAACGGTTTAAGTGTACCGGTTAAATTTTACCTATGAGTATTCTTATAAGTATAAATATTTTTAGGCTTATAGTTGATTTAAAAGGCAAATCGTGAAAATTTGTTTTTCATGTTTTTTAACTTACGGTATATTTCTTTGTTTTATTTTCCTTAACACACAAGTCAGTTTAAAAAAAAAAGATTTTTCAATTCAATATACAGGGGGTATCCCCTAAATCCCAAATCAGTAAATTGAAAATAAGATTTTAGTGTAAAATGTTTCGCAATGAATGTAGATTAAATTATTTTGTTATCGACAATACAGAACGCGCTACTAAAAACTTTAATATAATGTTACGTATAATTAAAATCAACACAAAGAAACTATGCCGTATGATAAAATATTATGACAGTGAACAGGTGATTTGTTTATTCGATTCAAAAGATAAAAAAAAATCGATAAATCACGTTCCGGCTGTACTAATATCGATTTTTTCATGCTACTCAATAACTTACCAGCTACCTATTGCTAATGTATATTTCGTTAATTTTATGCAATACATTTCTGGTGATGTATTGCAAGTGAAATTATTAAACGAACGTACGGTTCATTGTATGTTATTATCGTAAATAGTGTTACATTTATATATCACGATGTCATCATTATTACATAAAGACTTAATCTGAGCATGAGCGATATTACTTAATGTTTTAAGAGAAAGCAAATAGTAAAGGTAATTACGCTTAATAGTTCTTTAAGCCCATTCATAGTCACTTACATACATTATATATTGTGGTAGTTATTATAAAGATGGTTACGTCGCTTCCGATTTATATCTTAATTTTATGATAATTTTGACGTTAGAGAATTGTACTGCGGATGTGGTAGAAAACCAAAAACAAATTTATTATTAATATTTAATAATAAGGTCTGGGGATAAACGAAACGAAAAATTCTATAATTTATCATCTTTCATTACTCAGCTAGGTAGAGCTTCATCATTATTACATGTAAATATAACTTTTAAAGTAAATGGTGGTTAAGGATCAAGAACATGACCTACCACTGACACTGTCGTAGTATTTTGATGGTAAATTATAGTCTTTACACTGTAACTGAAGTCATTAGAACACCAATAATCGTAATTTATATTCTTGTTATTTAGGCACGTTATTATTATTAATTATTAGATGATTTATGAATAGCTTTAGAAGTATAAATAATATTTTACATCCTTAAAGATAATATATAACTCGCTTGTAATTTATTGAAGAATTAAACGGTGTTTATGCCTTCAATGACGATTTAACACATAATTAACTTCGATTCATTTAATATCTAGTATTCATTGGTTCGCGTTGTATCAGCTTTATTTTAACATAAAACATTTGTTCCGTAGGTCGCATTCAATTAGTCAAAGCCTTTTCGTATATTATATTGGGATAGTTACCTAAATTACACTGTAGACATGTTTTAGAATTCCGAGATCTATGGTGTCCTCTAATGAAAGGGCTTACGTCAAAGCTGGGGTCACTGACCCTACATACTGATTGAGAGAAAGTTCGAAATCGAAAGTGTCTTTGAAAATCACTTACGTGAATCTTTTATCTCGTTGCGGTAACATTTGTGATTGTCATTTGCGTCCCAAGATAATGTAATAGATAGATAAAATAAAAATTAAACCATATGGTTTCGTCGAAACTTTATTACTCTAAATTCACAACTAAATTGTCATAACTTAAAACCATTCCTTTACTATTATAACCTTTTAACCGTTACAATGTAGGTACATACATGTCAATTCAAGAGTTTAGTATTGTGACTTTCAAATATAAAACAGACATAAGAAGTCAAAGCGTGAACAATATAACAATCTTCGATCAATTTATGCTCAACGCATTATTTGGATACAATGTGATTACAAATTCCACGCTTGCATTTGGTCCTGCAATGTGTCAAACGAAATACATGTATGATTGTCAAACAATCATCTCAAAAGGTCTTCAAAGGAACGATGTCGGAACTGTATGTATACGATTTGTTGCAACATTCGATCACAATGCAACGTGTTGTCAGATGTCGCAAGCGGACTTGTTGAAAATAATCTTTAAGTGCTCTGTATTGGCCGGGATCGGTTAAAGCTCAACTCGGTGAATACTAAATATTTTAAGGACACACTACTATCACACTTTCAACGTTCTTTCGCGTTGGTCAATCCTCCAGTTTTGAAATCGGTCATACACGCGATGTATTCATTATGATTTTATCGAATATATTAAACAGTTATGAAATAATTATTTTATATTAACTTTATTTGTTTTATTGATGCAGTGTGCTCCAGCCAAGTTAGTAAAATTAAAAACGTAGATCCTTTAAGATAAAATTTTATCTTAAAACCGATTCGATCGATCTCGACAACTTGTATAAATAAGCAATTTCAATTACATATCTCATTTACAATGCCAAATGCTTTGCATTTGCACTTCATTTAAACGCGGAATATGTGAGTTAATAATAATGCAAAAATTATTGTTATAGGTACTTAAATAATTTTTAAACAATAGATGAGGTGTCAGATTGTTGTAGCATAACAATTATACACACTATATTATTACAGTTAAGCAAGAAGTGTAATCGTAGTATTGCGTGGGAGAGAGATAAAATTCTATTGATACGGACATATTTATACCATTAGTCAGGATGTTACAATACCTGTAAGGAAATTAATTGTATAGAAACACGAATGAGTAAAGGTAAATAGCATTTAAACGTTACTTATATACTATTTTATTGAATTACAAAATGCACCGCAGTCTTTAATGTACCTAATTGACGTCTCTTCTTAACTGGGTATAGCCTTATTATTCGTTTTAATTAAGCATTAACTAGATTTACGCTATTCGTAACTTCGTAAGACTCGCACATGCTGCTCATAAAAGTAGAATAATTAATACTTGATAGTAATAAAACATTAACTGTATACAACATATATTTTAAGTACATACTATATAATCGTAAAACACAATCGTGACTACGATGTTACAAACATTCGACACTGCAATTTGACAAATTATTAAACGTTTCAAATGTAATAGAAAATTATCACTTACAGAGCTATTGTCCCGAATAGTAATGGGTTAGAACAATTCGTTGTGTGGCCTTCAGCAAAATTGTGCACCGTACCGCAATACCATTGTCATCAAACATGTCGGTTTAATTATAATTTCCCAGGCTTTGCTTACACTAACTGTGTCAATGTGATTCAGCGGTTAAAAGGAAAAGATGTAAGGAATAAACAAGCTGTTTCCGGTAATACAACTAAATTGAAAACATACAACACAAATTTACTCCTACATTATGATTCTTTATATTATTGTTCTTCTGTCATTTAAAGCTGACGCTATGTATTTGAAAGTATAACTTTGAGTCCTTAGATACGTAATAGTACTATGGACACACTATAAAGCTCTATACTTTTATATTTGTCTAGGTTTAAAACTCATAATAAATACGTTCACGATGGTATGTCATTGTATGTAGATCATTTGCCCTTGTTTATTGAAATGCATCAAGAATATTATTCAAATCATATTTGAAGGACAATGCGATTGTTTTCGTATCAGAAAATCTTAAAGTTCATAATGCGAGGTGAAAGCTGCACGGCTTCGTTGATAAAAAAGTGTATTTATTTGCCGTTTTAACACTTTGTTACATTGGTATAATTTCTACCATATTAAAGGTAGGTAGGTGTTTCCAGTCAACCATATTAAAGGAAAACTATTCAAATAGTAATTGGATGGTGGTATGCAACTGTTGAGATAACATATTATATTAATAACACAATAATAATAAAGAAGAAAAATTGCAATTATATATTTATACATCGATTTTTATTTTCTATTTAAGTCGTGATGGCAATTGGCTTCATAACGCACCTAGAACTGTGACTCAACAAGAAAAGTAGTTTAGCTGCAAATTTTAGTCGGACCTTGAACCGATATTATTCGATTTAGTTTGCAACACAGTTTTAACAAAATTAGCTTGATAGTTTGATTCAATCAACTCGTAACTTGCGAAACAATGGGTACTTTGTTATGATACAATTTTGTTTTCAATCATAATCAATTAAGTGCATGATAGGAACATAAAATAAAGTATGAGACAATATTAAGCAATATCTACGTTTTCGTAAAGTCTGGTCATAGTAAAATTTTGTATTAGGTATATTATATTATAAT
>JADANM010006502.1:3319575-3339151 GCA_026213755.1 Eurema hecabe
CTACACCAAATTCGAACGTATATTTACTTCATAAATTTAATAAGAGTAATGTATAAGTCAATTTCTTCTTAAATATATCTGTTTAGTACAAATCTAAGTATATATGTACCTAACACCTAATATATGGATATAACTATATTATATAGATTATGTAAGTTATATTATACCTATACTTGGACAAATTAATATGATTTATGTGCCTGACAGCTCTAATAATGTCAATTTCCATACATCATTTTATGGTTATTTCGAACTCATACGGTTAGTATAATTGTTCATAAAACGAGGCCATTGTTTGGATATAATATTATATCGAAAGTAATGTACCGTAGGATTACAGTTAGATGTTATATGTATGATTATAATGTGGTTTCTTGTATGAATCAATTTCTCTTGGGTCATTAATTTTAAAGACATGTACGTATTTCTTCATCAACAAAAAAAGCTTGGTTGTTACTTGTTGCTTTATTATATTATGTTTTAATTTGATTGATTTTTGAAAGACTAAAACTATTTAACAGAAAAAACAAGCGTTATATATTTAAAGTATTTTTATACGCGGTTTTATAAAATACTCTATGCAAGTTCATAGTTTAATTATACTTAGAAGCTTACTTACAGTGAGTAATTCTGAATAACGCTACTAATTAAACAATTTACGTAATTTTATCTGTATTTCCGGAAAGTGATGCAATAAATCTTAATCACTTATTATCTCACGTGTGTGTTTATTATTTTCACTACGAAATTAGGCGTAATGTCGATCGTATATTAATTATAGCTGACTAAAAATTTTGCTGTGAGATTTTAATATTTTAAGATCACCTTGAATATTATGTAGACATAGATAGATAGATGTACGTAATTTAAAAGTATTTCTTAGCCTTAAGTCAACGTAAAAACAATAATTCAATCATACCTATGATATACGTACTAATATTTTTTCTTAGGACAACATTCATACGAAACAAAGGTCCTCAAACGAATTTGTTATGCGAACCGTACTAACTTTTCAAAACAACGAAGCATTATAACCTATGTTCACGAGTTTAAAAAGAAATAAATATTGTAGACGTATTTGCAAATACCAGGTACTCATAAATCTTAGAAGTATTCCCATAGAGACTCATCTAAGTATCTGTACACCATTGTTCAGTTTGCGATCAAGGACACTTCATAATTAGCTGTATTACATCAATGAATGAACAACCGGCTACTTTCACTGTAATTAATGAGTGGTATATAATGCCGTGTAGAGAAATGCACTAATTTGTCACGAATTGTGAATACAATAATTACGAGAATGAGTCTATAAGGTAAAGAAATTAACAACTTATTTTCTATTAAAATTCTATATTAAAAGTATGCTTCTTATAATTATTAAAACTATTTTGAGGCAAATTTTTATTTCGATACATGGCATGTCAGAGACAGACCGAATAAATTATGAATTAGAAAAGCTTATTTGTACAGGAAATACTATATATACATAATAATAAAAATAAACGACTTTAAAAATCGTGTTTCCTCTTAACCTTTCAAGACTGGAGAAATCTGAGAGTAATTAGAAAGCTATACAATAATAATTAGTGCAAGGTTAGAAAACAGCGTAAAAAGTAAGAAAATGCTTATCGAATTTGTAAGCACGAGACATTTTGCAATCGCTTTAGTGATTAATATTTGCTACTGTCAAAATAAAACGGAACTCTATAATAGGCATTAACAAAAGTCACGAATATCCAATTAACGCAATATAATCATACCTGTAACGATTTAAACGAAGTCACAGCGTGGAATCGAAACATTATGTACATATTTATTTGCGTAAAAGAAGTATTTTTAGTGGAATTATTATAGCCGATAGGTAATGCCTTAATACTGAAGTTTAGTTATACAGATAATAAATACGAGCCAATTATATTTACTTTGACAATTAACAATAAAAATCTGTAACATAACTGGACTGGGTATAAAAATGTATGAGCTTAAAATATATTATATTACTAGCCGGCCCAACGCAATTTGGTTCCTGCTGCACCTCCTACCCGAAACCTTATTCCCTACACAAACCATTTTTTTATTAAGTATCATACTCGTACATCCAGCAATATTCCAAAAAAATAACAATGTAAATCGGTTCAGCCGTTAACGAGTTATGCGCAACACATTTTGCTACTCATTTTTATATTAAAGATTGTAATCATTCAGCAAAGAACGAACATATGTAATTGTTTTTTATAAAACTGAATAAAAATATAGATAAATACAAACGGACCGTAGAACCATTAACATATCATATATTCATATTCACAGAACAAGCATAAAATCCGCAAAATATTAAAACAAAACAATACCCTCAGCCTTGATGGGAGAAGAAACTGCTTAACGTTATCGTAATAATTAACCTTTGTTTAAATACACGTTCACAATTATTAGTCGATGCATTTTAAACACGACTATCGATTCTTAAGCAATACATGAACAAACTTACAAAGCTTTTCGGAATAAAACTGAACCTTTGAGAAAACTACTCTTATATCGCGCATATTAATAAGGCCTCATAACAAAATGATTAGCTTTTTAATTATAATACTAAGATACATTATCCATTAAACGAGAATAATGCTTTCAAATAGTCAGCCCTTCTATTCCTATTTACCAGCGTCTTGAAGATAAACCTTTCAATTAGACACTTTATTACGACCATTAGTTCATCATTTAATTCTATTAATTGTATTCTCAAGGTTCTGATTTTAGACCATAACATTTAAAGGCAATCATAGTGATATACCACATGCATGAATAATCTGAAGGTTCCAGGGCTACTTAAATTAGACAAGACCTTTTAACCTTACATGAGTAGAATTGAAGTATTTCTTGAACGGCAAGGCGTGATGTTCGCGGCATTCAGATCTGCATGACCTATACTTACCCTGTATTTTGTAAGTAACAATCGGCTGAAGCGATGTACACGTTGTTATATGAATAATAGCTGTCTTATTAAAAGCGCTGAGAAGCTGCATTGGGAAATAGCGCAGTATCGACGAACACGCCTATATTTTATCAACTTCCGAGATATTCGTGATCTTTACTTTACTCGATCTCATGGGAACCCATCGGCTTATTCAACTAAAAGTCAAACGAGATAACCGTTTATCCGATATGTCTATTGTTGATTTTATTAAAACTTCGTTGCTTAAAACAAATCATATGACTACCTTCAACTGTCAGTTCTTGTTATATTTATTTAAAGATAACTGGGTTGAATAAAAAGACTCTTTTAAAAATACATTACGAGTCAGTGTTGGCCATAAGTTAATCTGATTAACGATTAAAAATTCATGATTGATCAAATTGATTAAGATTAAGTAATCATAATCAAACATAAAATGATTAAGATTATCAATCATAATCATTAATCGTTAATTTGATTGTTTGATTAACAATTAATAAACTACTTATTTATTCATTTAATTTACTGGATGACACTAACAGCTTGATACGCAAAATATGTATGTGTCACCGGAAAATAACAAGAACAGCTAATTTATAAATTTCCTAGGAAATTTATAAACCTTCGTAGGATTCTAAACGAGAGACAAATTGTATTATTTTACGGCCACATTTTCGCAAATGTATCAATTTACCGAACTTACGCGTAAAAAAATAAGTAAGCAATAAACGTAATAATAATCCTACGAAGGTTTATAAATTTCCTAGGAAATTTATAAATTTGCTGTTCATGTTATTTTCCGGTGACATATGCATCAAAGTTGTTATTGACTCGACGCAAAGAAGACATAATAAGGCCAAATGAAATGTACAATATAAATAAATGAACTAATTCAAAATGTAAATATTCTCTATTCCGATTTCTACTAAACATATTTTATTAATTCATTTCTGCGTAAACACTTTGCTTTAGCATAGCTTCTATATATTTATCTCCTTCACTCTCGCTACAAAATTAAAATTCCTGAATTTAAACGTTAGAAATTATCTTTTATTCTTTGAATGATTTAAAAAAAATATTTTAAGAAATCTGCCTCTTTATTTAACTTCATTTCTTTACTATAAAATAAATTATATTGATTAATGTATTAGGTTTATAATCAAGTTAATCAATTAATGATTAATAATTAATGATTAAATACAATAATCATGATTAAGATTACTTTTTAATCATGATTAACTTTAATCATGATTAAAGTAATCAGATTAAAGTTAATCAAATTAATTAATTGATTAAAAAATTAATTGATTAATGCCTACACTGTTACGAGTATATGTACTATTACATAAACACCCTTAAGTTTTAAGTCACTCACATTGTGTAATCTCATAGATTCTTCTCAGATAATCTAGAAGGGAGCCTTGAGTAACACAGAATTAATTCTGAGACTGTATTGTTCTTTTTAAAAATACATTAATCGCGAAAATCATTCACAGGGCAATTATTATTTATCTACATTGTACCTACTAATATACTTCATTTTCACGATGGTGTAATGTACAAGTTAACACGAAGATATTATATTATATTTCTGAGAACAATACAAGGGCCATAAGTAAATGAAAGCTTAATATTAAGTCCACGATTGAAAACCGAGCTCAAATATTATTTATCGCGTATTTCGTTGCCTTTTCACACCCTTGCTTCGGTTGTAGGAGGTCTACTGATATTATATATAGAAGATTTGGCAAATTTTGTTGAGATAATTATAAAATATTAACTCTTTATACATGACGTTTTCCATGGATGAGATGAAGCTCTGATCGGCAAATGTATTCCGTTCCATTAATTTTTAAACCATACAAAATTAAACACAAACAATTAATAATGTAATTTTATTTAAAATAGCTAGGAATTTTGCACGCAACTAACAATGCAGTCATAGTTGTTGCAATCCCTGCTTGTTATCAATCCATCGCAAGACCATCAAAGCAGAACGCTCTTTCAATGTTGAAAATAACACTGTTTCATAGTTCAATGCAGCCTTGAGTAATTCACTATATGACTGTATTAAATTGAAGAAACAATAAAGAAAAATAATAATTGACTTATGGCTAAAGTCATGAGCTCATAAATGTTTATGAACCGTATAAATAATCAAAATATTTTTATTAAAACTGATAATAATGATACAATGATATTCTTATTTACAAACCTAAATATGAAAAATATAGAAGATTATGGACCTGATACTACAGTTACAAATCTTGCAATTTCTTTAAACATCAAATGTTTTCTAGTCAGAAATAAGTCTGTGTGTATGTGAGATCTATGAATATACAAAAATATATTAAATCAGTCATTTCATTATATTCCCTACAGATTATTAAGGTTTCTCACAGCTTAAACCTTTTCCGAACATTAAAAACAGTATTTAGACTATTGAAACGCATAAAAGCGCATATAATATCGCCGCAAATCGTCTCCATTTGAGAAGCGCTGTGTCACTCGCGATACCTCCTAATATTCATACAGATTGACAGCTAAAAAATCGATGACAAGTAACTGGCCGCGCAAACACTTATGTATATTTATACGTACATACATAGGTGTAATATTTGTTCTCGATCTTTACCCAGTTATGTATTGCTTTCTTTTCACTCGTCTAATGTTTGCAAAAATGTTTTATTAACACGTTCGGTGTACTCTGCTAATACGCTATACAAACTAAATGCTTTTGTTTTCAAAGCCACTCTACTTGATTTATACTAAAAAGTATGTCATATAGAATGTATTATTTTTTGAATTTATGAATGTATTATTCAGGAATACAACCTTAACATGTTGAACTGTTCTCATATTTGTATTTTTTATAAAATTAATTCCAACTACCGTTTTTAAATACAGGAGGTATCATTGTGAGTTAAAAAACAAATTTAACAAGTTATACAAATAAATCACATCAAGTAGGTACTACAATAAAATATTGCCGTGTTAAAAGACGTATTGGTGATTATAAAACAAAATATGAGAGTATATAAATAACTTAAAGGTCACATAAAGAAAGTTACTGAATGAAGATGTGGCATCTCATAATAATGACCAGCAATTATTAAGCAATAAACAAGGCGATTATAGAATTATGTGAACTTGTACGGTAGAGCATTTCTATTCATGCTTTATTTCTATGCTATCTGTGACTCGTGGCTAAATTTATTTCAATATTGAGATTCACAGATAACCCCTTTGCAGCCTTTTAAATTTTGAAAATGGTAGAATATGGTCTAATAAATTGAAAACCTTTTGTCATTAATTATGACGACATTGCAAATCTTTACACAGAATAGTGGTAATTAATTACAACATTATAATATAGATATCATTGAGCTTAAAAATTTTCCATTTGTATTTTGTATAGATAATCGTGAGAAATGCCCGTTCTTGCACTTCCGTGGGAGTGACTTGGAAAGTCAATTTGCATAAACCTTTAATAAGATTTAATATTGATTAGATGTTTATTTTATAGCAAGTTAAGCAAGCTTAGTACGCGGTCATTTAATAATTGTAATAATTACGGAAATATGCACGCGATACAGTCACTTCCAAGGGTAAAAAAGAAACTCTTAGTAATTTAATATTATAAGCGTACTTTATTTATTCATTCACTCTTAGAATAAATAAAGCAACTATAGGAGTAAAAACAATTTCGAGATAGAGGTGAAATTATCAAAAACAAGCATCAAATATAGACATTAAATTATGAACGTAAAAAACATATGATAAAATTAGTAACGAATTAAAAACAGTTTTTCTCATAGCTTCCAGCATCAAGACAAGCAAACAAGCCCTAAAATATATAGTTAGCGTTCTCCTATTTTAATAACCCTATTAATATAGTATTAAAATACGTTTTTACAGACGATCTAATCAATTAGAAGTAATCTCTTGCAGACAACCATTTATAACAAAAGATTACTGTAATTAAAAGGCTAATTAGTTGTAAACTTTTCTATATATACTATAAACAAGGTTTTATTTATATACGAGTACACACCGCAAACAACATATTCTTAATTAAGTCACAATTATTCAGATCCTCATGCCGGAAGGGCTTTGTTGATAACAATAAATTGTTGATTACTTTATGATAGCCTTACATAATGCTCGATAATGTACGTTATGCAATTTAAAATATTTGTTTTGACACACCCATAAATATTGTACATGATATGGGAAAATAATCAACCGAAGGCATGTATCTCTAAAGGTCAGAATTTTTATATTCTTACTTGCTATTTAAATAGCTTAATGCTGGAGGCAGTGTTTTGTGAAAGTTGACATTTATGAGTTTAGTTGCCTGCTATCACCTGTCAAAAACTGTCACTTGTGTTTTTGTAGTAATCTTTGAAATACGGTGCTTAGTGAAAAATTTCCATCAATGTCAAGTTCAAGAAAAGCATTTGTTAATTTTCTGGCACTCCAAGTGTGATAAGACGCAATCAGCGAAAGCACTATTCAGAACCTTTGAGAGTTCTCGAAATATGGATGACGAAACGTGTGGTAAAAACATACAACTTTAAGCATTATTCGGAGTTATGCTATAATTGAAAAGCTGAGATGTGTGTGTCAAAATTAAATAAACTTAATTAAATAAACTCTAAATTCACAAGCTTCTTCGTTTGCATTTTTGAGTTTAGTACAAAGTCAGCTTCTGTTCCAGAAGATTGCACTTTTGTAGTATAATTCAATAATTTATGAATGCAATCTTATAAAACTAACTCCCTTGTAACATTTTCAGAAGATATAAGTATAAATATATGTACGAGTTCTTGACCAAGCGAATAAGATCTATGTTAAACACAAAAATTATGTCGAGTTTACGACATAAAGTAAAGCCATTAACTATGTTGAAACGTTACATATTCGACACATTTGACAGTTCAACGTTGGTCCAACGCACTATTTTTTTGTCACGCTTGACTTCCTAGTATCAAATTACATTTACTTTTAAAAACGTATGTCACGATTACAATTATGAGCTCACATGCATTAACATCACACTCTAATTCTTCCGGGTATTTAAGAAACATTGAAACTAATGCTCTTTCAATTCTCTTATACTAGTAAGAATGAAAAGAGTGTACGTATTAAATATCATATCACTATACTAGCAGATTTATGAAAGCTAAGTAGTATATCGTAATAGAAACTTCACGTAAATTTCACTAGTCGTTCGTATGGAATCACACCACAAAGAATAGTTAGTTACAAATTTAACAAACTATGGTCATAGAAATATGTTTCGATTTGAAGTGTTACTATAATGACCGAATGTTACACAAACTCAAGTGTTACGAACGTGACGACAAATCAGTTGAAGAAGAGCTTTCAACGACTAGCGAGAACACAACACCGCTTCAGTTGACATAATGTTAGTACAAATTGATGTCATGCTCCAGATTTCGTCACTTCACTGGGATGAGTTAAGAAATCACAATGTTTGTAAGATGAAAAGGCTTAACGCTTCATACACTGTTCACATATCATTGCTAGTCACACCCCGAGATCGTAACATTGTTAGCAATGACAGGTTTTCAAAGTTTACAGCTTCCTTAATGCGTTTACAAAAAGCGACGACAAACCTGCAACTGTACATATATTTATCTAATAAAATGAACCTGTACAATCGCTTGCTTTTTATCAGCAAAAATATCTGATTATATACGTATACAACAGGTTTATATCAAGATAACACTCTTTATAAACATCTCTTCCCGTTTTCCTGGCCACTGGTGCCATATATTTTCCTTTAATTATAGTCCCTTCGCAAGCTAATTTACAAGCTCGTATAAGTTTTGTATCCCAATTAGTTTTCTTAATGTAAATTCAGATCATATCTAACCCTAACTTTATCGTGGCTTTGAAGTTAACTAAAAACAGAATAATTCGATTCGTAAATCACTTATTCACGTATTTCTTAAATTAAAAAAAATAAATTTACAGAAGATGCGTCTGCATGTACCTAGTTCAGTTTAAAGGTACCTATGCAATTTATACTGTCCATAAAGTTTATTAAATTTCCTTTCTACATATTTAATGTCTTTATTAAGAAGTAACTGACATAAAAAAGAGATTTTATACCAGCCGTTCAACGAATAAACAAATAAAATAGCTTTAAAGTCAATATACAAAGTAACAGCTTCCTTTGCTTACAACGTTTTCCTGACTGCCTCAGGCGAAACCAGTATTGTTTAAGCTATTATCTTGTATCCGTGGAATTCAGTATAAGTATGGAAATAGTTACTACACTACTCTGGTTTAAACACGATTATCTGCAAGATACGTTTATTATATTAATATTGTATAGGTCGGTTATGTTTGTAGAATCGTAGCGGGATACGTTACAAAATAAACATAATGAAAAACATTATTTCTAACTAAATATTAAAAATGATAAAGAAAAAGTACATATACCTATAGCTGATGTGTTATTGTACAATTCAGTAATTCCAATTATTTTTAATAGCTATAAAATATAGCCCAGAAAAAAACGTTATAATAAAACATTAATGTTTATATTTTTATGGATTATGCATTCGTTGAGACAGTTTTAAAACACGTAGCATGTTTTAACCAAATTAATGGTAAGTGCAACCCTAACACATGAATGGAAACCTCAAACACCATTATATGAACTGGATGTACTGATTGCAAGAATTCTATATACATAATAGGTATAATATACAACATTGTATGTATTCATTTTTATCCTACACTACCCTTAGCTTAAATAAACTCAAATTAATTTACTAGAAAAAAAAGAATAAGTAATTTGTAAATTTAACTAACATAAGAACCAGAATATTTTATTAACTAGAACTTGAATATTTTGAAAGGGTAATCAATTCTTCTTGCAATTTTATAAACTATAGAGACGCAATAATTCTCTTGTCTTGCGCATTTTTCTTCTTAAGTGTGGTTGTCGGCTATCGTTATTTCACAGGTCGAGAGGTTATCTTGAACTGTAATAAAGTGCACCCACAGATAAAGCCCAATTCACGACTCTTACGACATACTGAGGCCTCCCATCAACGTAATCAAACGATGGTATTACGCGATGCACGGTTTTCTTTTGAATCGGTAAACCACAATATTAGTTGCGTTCCCAATTCGATAATTATATTAGATAATAAAAATCATCATGTATGACGTGAGATTACTTCATTTTTAGAAACAATTACTATAAGTACTCGTACAATGAAATCTTACCGGTGATTAAAGATCTTACTGATCTCTTAAAAATAGGTACATATCCTAGTTAAAATTTCAAATGTCCAAAAGAACTAATCAAATTGAATAAGCAATAATTTCTAAAATATACAACTGATAAAATAATTAATAAATTCCAACTTGAACTAAAAGCAGTTAGCCCAATTTTTTCATATGAAAAACTGTTTTGATAATTAGACAAAAAATATTTTTCGTAAGTGTTAGGTCTAAAAAACGGAC
Source organism: Eurema hecabe (assembly GCA_026213755.1). Classification (NCBI taxonomy): domain Eukaryota; kingdom Metazoa; phylum Arthropoda; class Insecta; order Lepidoptera; family Pieridae; genus Terias; species Terias hecabe. Next base: position 3,330,038 of record JADANM010006502.1, read on the forward strand.
TTTATTCATAGTCCTACACGAGTTATTACAAAACCTTTACTTTTTTAAAGTATTGTGTAATCCCGGATAGCCATATTTACGAAGTTTTATTATGGAGGCGTTAGCTTTACGGTCATAATCTAGCTTTCACTCTATGTAACTGTTCTAAGATTTTATTGCTATTCTTTAAGTTTCATAATAAAGAAATAGGAAGTAGCAAAGGACCGTTTAACCAAGCAATTTTAAATGTTATATAAAATAATTTGCGACATCAAGGGCACATAAAAAACTTAAATTTACGCATCCATATTAAATCAGACCGTTATCAGCAGCTACAATTTCATAAACCTTAACATTTTTATGAAATATACAATATACAAGTCTGACGAAAAGCTGTTAGTGCTTTTAAGAATGGCGAAATATTAAAAACGTGATAGCACATTATGATGACCTACAAGCCAGGCAATAAATTATGCACTTAAACTAAGAAGCTAGACGACCCATCCAATTAGCCCTAAACAATTCTAAGAATACGTGATCGAAATTGTAAAACCTCACAGATAAGTCACGTATACACAAATCCTCATTATTTACGGTAACCCGAAACTTTCTCCTCACCTTTGACACAGTTTCAAAACTTACATCTTGTTTTTTCGATAAAAATGCACATTTTTAATAAAAATTCCTATGATTGTAGGCCGAAGGTTACAAAGGTTAACCGAATACATAATTCCCCGATTATTCAAGCGAAAATATGTGTTACAAATATACGTAACTAACAGTTTGATAACATGTTACGTAACTTAAAACATTATAATTGTTGCAAAAATGTTAATTTAAAAATAAACATATTAAAATTAGATAGAAGTACCAAAAAATTATACATATTTAAACAAATAAAAATGTTTAGACTTAAGGCAATAGTCTATCTTTGATTTTATAGATATCTTAAAACTATCAGCCACCCTGATTGAATCTGAATCTTATCCAGTCTGCAGCAAAATCGCTCTTATTTATTACTAGCGACCTATCCCGGCTTCGCACGCATATATAATGCATGTAAATACATATAAAAAAACAAAGTCCGTTGCATAGTTTTAGAGATCTAAGCATACATAGGGACAGACAAGACGGAAAGCGATTTTATTTTATAGCAGGTAGTGATTATCTTACAAACTTACCGTGGCAATACCGATACAAAAGACCAAATGTATTTTAATCAACCTACCTAAACGCCCAAATTTCAGCAGAATCTATTCAGTAATTTTTGCATGAAAGATTAACAAACATTCATGGGTACCTCCTTCCCGTCCATACCCAAAAAATCTTCACAAACTTTCGCAATTATAATATAAACCAAGGATCTTGCATTTAAAATATATACATCCATTATTTAATAAGGTACGTGTAATAGACATGATAAAAACAGTTGTTATAACAAGACGTGTTCTAACGGAAGCTGCGGTTAAAGCGTTATTATATAAGAGACGTAATCTCATAAAGCCATACTAGGGACAAATATTTAATTAACTCTACGTTTCGTCGACTTTCATATTAAAGTTTCATTCATTCGAAATTCATAAATCATATTTTCATATTATGTAAACCTATCACTTCTAGCTACAATTAATATTGGATTAATTAATATCGTATAACCTTTGACTTCAATAGCATCCAGCTGAATGTATTAAATGTAAATTAGATTTCCACGTTTCTGTCATTTTGTGTAAGAATGCTTAAGTAATATTTTGTCCTATAACTCATTCCCACCGAAGTCCTCTTAATATAAGCAATAGTGACGAATATTTTTTAATGCACAACACTAGTATGTTGCTGTATAGTTTAATAATTTTATATAATATATTATTACATAGTATTATACACATAATATATTACATAACAGTACATTATTATAAAACAAAGTCGCTTTCGCTGTCTGTCTGTCCCTATGTATGCTTAGATCTTTAAAACTACGCAACGGATTTTGATTCATTTTTTTAATAGATAGAGTGATTCTTAAGGAAGGTTTATAAAATACATGCATTATATAGTAGAGAAAGACTGATAAATTTAGAGGTTTCTAAAGTGATGTCGTAAATAAGGACTTTTTTTGCGCTTTTATTGCAAACGCTGGCTAAACACTACGAGGTAGACCAAAATATTGTACTACAGCATTGTCCACCTTAAAAACTACAAAAAAGTCCGCGATGGCATATGTCTATATCTTAGGGATAACCCATAATAACCATTTTAAATCCTTTACTAATAAATGATTATTTACGAAGTGATTTTAAACTATACAGCATTGATCCTTATCCAACCAAGTACCTTAAATAAATTGTTCATTTATTATAGATCAATATGCTCTTTACAGCATGTAATTTGAGTGAATAGTTCCGAAGATATAACAAATTTAAAATGCAGGGACGTAGTTGTTTCACTTGTTGCGCGGGACGGGGGTCAGGCTGTCAAAAAAGCTTTGAGCGTTGTGTATGAGGACATTCTGTAGTTGCACCCTTGCGAAGCAGGGGGGGGTCGCTAGTAATATATTATATGCTAAAGTACTTAATCTGTTCGCCTGTTTGTCATGCAATCAGTACTCTTTGTAAATTGACCAATCATTTGATATAATTAAACGGTATATGTACACGCTGTGTAATGTAAATAGTGGCTGAAAATACAAAAAAAAAACGACAAACAATCATTCCACTTATACACGATGTTTTAATCCTCTTTCATAATGTTCAATATCTGATAAAAAACGTACTTACCGAGATTAGCGCAAACAAGACTTATGGAACACGGAAATAATTTCTCACGTAGGTATGCTTTTCCCGATTACCTCACACGCATTAGTTATTATATCAGGAAGAGTGATTTTGTGCGAGTCACTCTACAAGTCAGTAAAGTCACTTAAACGATCTTATTGAGTCTTGTTAGAAGCGTTTCAATGTTATTCACGTACGTAATGAACTACACCCATGGTCTACAGTACTAACTCATAATATGATTGCTAACTTCTATTAGAATTATTAAGTCAAACATACGACGTTTCAAATTTCATCAGATAAAAGACTGTTTGTTGAGCATGTATTTAATATTTGTACCTTCTCACTATTCCATGTAGTGTACAAAATTGAAGGTTATAAAATATTATAAGCGAACTATGGACATGCTCGTTCGAATTTTCGATTGCGCTCTTATACATTATGTATTAATCGAAAAACGCAATCGAATTTAAACATTCTGGTTCATGAAGTTGACAAAGTCATCGTGTAATGTACTAACCTTTCGCTTTTTCTTATGCCTGTTTGGTAAAAAGTAGGCTATATGACTGCATGTAACAGTTACCTTGAAAATCGGCTATTGTTAATAGTTACGTAGGTCTACTTAAAATTCTTTTATGCACAGCATAACAATTGGTTACAGAATTGTTTTGGCTAACCCTTATAATTAAAGAAACTTAACTGTGACTGTAAATCATTAATTTCATTGACAATCATATTAGTTATACGTATACATTTATCCCTGAAAAGAAACTGCTGCTTTTATTTTAACATTTAGGTAAACTAAGTAATAGACAATTAATGTTGAATTTGAGCAGGTCACGACAATATAACCACTAAAAAGTATTTTTTGTTTAAAAAAAAGGAAACAAGTCGTGTTCAAACCCTTATAGATTATTATATGTATTTTAAATATTACTGTAATTATATGTAACATTTTTTATTGTTTCTGTTTCAGATTTCACTGGTGATCTCGAAGCAGAATCGTCAGAAATCATACCAGAAGCTGTGGCACCGCCCTCTTATCTACGACAATCGCAACTAAAAGACACGGCTACAGCAGCAAACCACAGAGACCATTCAATAGAAGTTTTAGGCGATTCCCAAAACTTTTTTCCCACATTTGCAAACCTTTTCGAGCCCAAACAGTCAAATAACTTTAGATTTGGTTTCGGCAACCAAGAGGCTGCGTACAGCCAGCGACCTAACTCATACAGATCATTGCTCAATTATCCACTCTTCGGAGGTTACAGAGCGGTCGAAAACTTTGCTAAACAAAGCACACCAGCGGCAGAGCCATTAGTCGACGCTAGCTCGAGTGTTCTCGGTTCTGGTAACTTCGGAATAATCAGAGGAGGAACATTTTTGGCACAAAACGATGAAGAAACTGGATTCGGTGACGACCTCTCTTTCTACAACAACGGGCATGGAAGGCCGTCGCTAAACCTTGGGTACATAGCGAACCCAAGACCTAACTACAACCGCGACCAGTTTGCTAACTTTAAAGACTTTGCCGATATTAATACGCCCTCAAACTCTGATTATTCACACTACGTTGTAGTATATGCCAACAAAAATGCAACATTAGACGAGGTTAGTGAAGAAACAAGGCAAGTGGTATCGAGACCTAAGAATATAATCGAAACATTAGAACAAATTGACACGACTCCTGAACCTAAAGTATCGAAATCTAAAGCTAAACTAGCAGCAACAAAACAAAAGATGTTAAGTAAAAAAGAGCAGTGGAAAAAGCCTTCCAACATTAAACATGATCCAGAAGAACCATTATTAGCGTTAAGTTAAAAATGTAATAAAAATAGAAAAAGACTTGTTATTGCCTAAGTGTTATATTATATCTATCTATACGAAAAGATCGACGCATTATATCACTCAAAAATGTGATAAAAGCTTAATATCTAAGTACTATATTAAAGTTAATGTAAATGTACAGTAGCGTGTTTGTTGTTAAGTTTATTTTAAGGAGTGATTGTATATCAAAAATAAATTAAGTTATAAGTTAATACATAGTTGTTTTATTTACGATCAGTAATTGAACTACAAAGTCACCTTAAGCTCTTTTGTTTCTTCTTTATTCTAATACCTACTATGTATTAGAAACCATACAAAGCATGTTCTTACTTTACCCATATTATGTCTTATATGAGAAACAGTTAGCTTAGGTACAATGGATTAAGTGCACCTTACGTTGTTAAGAACTAAATAATTCAATAATATTATATGTCCAAGACTCAAGTTAGCATACCTAAAGCTTTCTTCTGTCGGTCCCTATGAATGCTAAAATCTTTTTAACTGCGCAATCGATTTTCATGGAGTATTTTTTAATCAGAATAAGAAAACGACATTTAATTTATTATTAGCGATACAGGAACATTTGAATACATCAATTGTTATATAATGAAACCATTGAAGTAGCTTTTTGTTTTAATGTAAATCTACAACTATAAATGAAGTAATCAAACCCCTGACACAATCAAAATAACACACACTTTTTGGACTTACTTCATTTGATTTGAATGACCAAAATGATTTCAAAACCTTTTTTCCACCCAAATCGTAGTATCACAACAATGTATGAGTCGCAAATACTATTTGTTATTTTTTCATGTCCATTTTTTCGGAAATATACGACTACGAACGAAATGTCAATGTGACAGAACCGATAAAGTTGTGGACGCTAGTTGGCGCTCTTATCGTGCACGGTGCCAATATAAAATCAGATTGTCACAGTCATAATTAATTAATTAAGTAGGTGGTTCTCTAAACCTATTTCTTACATTCGTTTTCATATTTGAAAACAGTATGATGATAAAAGTTAAAATGCACACTACAGCTTGTGAGTTAAAATATCTGAGTAGGTAGGTACCCGCCATAATACAAAAATATGTAAAGAGAATATGTACCTACATTACTTTTATATTGAAAAGAGTAAAGGTTTCCTCTTAGGTTATATAGAGAAATAAGACTAGAATCAAAAGGGCTTAAGAGCCGGGCTTTGGAAATACGCATATTTTGACATACATTTTACTTGTTTAATTACATAATATAGAAATAAGTTCATTACCTATTAGTTTTGGTGCGATAGACTATTTTCAGTACCATTCTTTCACTTCGTATAAGGCTGATCATATTGTCCTGAACAAAATAAAATAATTTGCAGCTAAAGTCTTAATGCCTCTTCTAACTAGGTTTAGTATAAACTTAGTTTGCATCGTATGGTATTATCATTTTACTTGTGTATTAAGTTAACCATTATTTTTACCGTTTATTATTTTTCAATCATTTAATAAAATTATAAACATTTATTTAAGATATTTCATAATAATATTACAATACCTACCTACCTTTTTTACACGTTTATATCGTAATTCGTAAACACAGGTGCTACCATCTCTTGTTGATTATATAAACCTTAGAATGTTTACTATTCAACCAAACGTCGCACAGCCCTCTAGTGGCAAACACAAGGCAAACAAAGCAATATTTTACAATTTTATTCATCGAATATTTCTTACTGTTTTCTTACAAAATAAATTTTAAAATAATTTTTCAATTCCAATAATCGGTTTAAAACTGAAATATTATAATAGCGATTAATTATCTGTATTTCTAAATTTTATTGTATAGTCTGTAACTCTGTAGTCTGTACTCTGTACTCTACAGATTACATTACAGAATGAGAATACAGTTACAGATGGAGCTATGCTGTTATCTATGAACAAATTGTGCTGATCTATTTGTGCGAAATAAAAAGTGTATTTTTTCTGCAACTACCAAATGGAAAACTTTATCTTCACGTGCCAATGTTATAAACATTAAAATTTTACTATAAGTATTTTTCATTCTTAGTTTCATTAAATATAAACTCTTAACTATCATCATGTTTTCTGGGAAGGATACCGCTACCAATGCTGGATATCCCACGCAATGGGCACTTAACCCAACTGCTTATCAAAATGTAGATGCAAGTCAAGTAGATTGGGCAGCTTTAGCTCAACAATGGATTGCTATGAAAGAAGCTGTTGCGATTGTCGGAGCGCCGCAGACAAAAGCCGAAAATGAAGGTGGCGAAGCACCTATGGAAGTTGAAAACCCTAGTGAAGTCTCTATTCCACCCGGTGCAGAATGGAATGCTGCTACTAATTCGTGGGGAGGAAATTCTTGGAACCAATGGGGTAAACTTACATTACATTGTGACCATAACAACATTAAATGCCATTGGAACATTACATTTTAAAAATGTTTACGTAGTTAGCAAAGTGGATTACCCTTCTAGACCCTTCGTTTCTCGACAAACTTGTCAACACCTTATCTTATTAAAAACAATTCATTTAGGTTGGGGATGGCCAGGATCTGGTCCTGTTGATCCCAAAATGGCTGCAGATCCAACAATGCAGATGCCGATCATGGATGGATACCCTGTTCCAGAATCAGCTAGTTCTATGCCTGGGTAATAATACATGTGCATTATTAAGCTTGATTTATATCTAAAACATCTCAATTGTTTAAAACAATTACAATTTTGTAATAAATTTAGAAAATTATAGTCCTTGAAGATGTAAATAAAACATTCAATAATTTAATTTCTAGCTACACAACGGGCACAGTACCAACACCAACATTTCAACATGGTTACTGGACAGCACCTCAACCTGAACAGAGTAATGATACCAGAGACCGTAGTAGAAGTAGTGATAGACGCTCTAAGAGCAAAAACAGAGATAGCAAACCTATTAGGAGCAGGTCACATAGGTAAATATTAACCACCACTATATGTAATGTTTTAAATAAACCTTAATTTTGTAAATTAAATTTAATAAGTTTTTCTAGTTGAACAAATCCACACACAATCAAAAAATTTAGCAAATTAATAAATTTGTGCAAAATATAAATTATTAACTTAAATTCCAGAGAAAAGCCAAGTCTACCTCCAATAGTTGAACCAATAATTCCACCCACGCCTGCACCATTATCTACACTAGATGCAGCAAAAAGAAGGCAGCTACCAGCTTGGATCAGAGAAGGTATTCTAAGTAATTTGTTACATAAATTGAATTTAAAATTAATGACAACATTAAATTACTCAAAGTATACAATAATTTCTACTTGTGTGTAATCTAAAACAAATTGAAGTTCCGTATGTTTTTAAAATATAAGATAATAAAATTTTTGATGTATAAATAGGCTTAGAAAAAATGGAAAGAGAAAAACAGAGAGCCATAGAAAAGGAAGAAGAGAAGAAAGCGCGAGAAATTGCTGAAGAGGAAAAGAAGAGAAGGGAACAAGAAGAACTGGAGAGGATGAAAGCAGAAGCAGCTGGTGGACCAGTCATGCCAATTAAGAGCAAATTTGTAGGTTTTGCAAGATAGTTTTTAAAACAAATAAACATATGTATTTAAAATTTTAACAAGACATTTTTTTCCCATTTTTAGTCTATTCATAAGTGAGGTCATCAAAAGTATTACTAATTATGTACACTAAAAAGTTCATAATTAACATTAAGATTTAATGTGGAACAAAATAATACAAATTGTTATTTATAATTATTATTTTCTCTTGTTCAATATATGTAATATGTTAAAATATGCAAATGAATACACAGGAAACTGACTCGGAGGCAGAAGAATCAGATAAAGAAGAAACAGTCAAAGATTCAGTGAAACAGGAGGAGTCAGAGGAAGTTAAAGAGGAATCAGTGGAGGAAGTGGAACTAGTCAAGAAGAGTAAGGAGGAGATCATGCAGGAAGTTGTAAGTATTCTTTTCAATATTAGCCTTATATATTGACTTGTTTAAGGTAACTTTCAAAATGTTAAAAGTTGTAGTTTCATTTTATTTCAATATAATATTTTTATTCATTAAAGGTTCCTTATTATAGTGGTTGTGTTTAAATTAGTTGACTTGACTTTTAAAAAGAATATTATGGGTTTTCTTAAATAATAGGAGCTGACTACAGTTTTAATTACTAATTACTGACCGAAATAATTAAATTTGTGTAAGGTAGGTCAGAAATTCTTATCTTTTTAACAACATAATAAAAACTGATAAATACTACATACTTGTTTGTATATTAACTTATTCATGTTTCATTCTTAAATGTTTAAATAAATTAATATTTTTAATGTATGTAATATATTGCACTTGTTTGCAGATGTTAGCAGTCCGTCGTTCGCTAACAGAAATCCTGCTGGAAGTGACGGACCAGGAGATTCAAACGGTTAGCCAGGAAGAGTTGGCCCGGTATACCTCGGCACAAGGTATTTCCACTCATATAGGCTTATGCCCAATGGCCAGACTCTATATCAAGACATTGCTCTATCCAACGTGAACTCG